>VZTG01007625.1:841362-1106748 GCA_013397845.1 Melanocharis versteri
ATTTTGTGTTGTTCCCCCAAAAAAAAAAAAAAAAAAAAAAAAAAAAAAGAGATTAAACTCTGGAGAGAATTGTACACTGAAGTGATCCATAGAGACTTCAGGTGAAGGAGAGGCAAGAGCATTCAGTATCTCAGGGATGTTCAGAATGGCTAAAATCTCCATAAGGTTTGTGTCTGCCCTGTGAAGAAAATCAGGTTATTCTAGATATCAAAAAGCATTTCAAAAGTCCTAAGAGCACTGCATAAAGAGTTGCCCATAACTAGGAAGTTATAGATAGAAGGATTTTGGTGGAATTTAATACATCGGAAAAGAAAAATAAGTGATTGGTCTGCTGAAAAAAACCAAGCTAAAATACATTTACTTCCCAATATTATTCAGTCAAGAAGGTATCTAGTTCTAAGACTTTTCTCCCCTTATCAACATTTTTTGGCATTAACAAGTTTTATTTATTAAAATGATCACGTATGAGGAAATATTGCTTTCACAGAACAGAAAATGGCTACATTACAATAAAAGTCTATCGTTTCAAATTTAAATATGGATGATGTTACAAATTTTAAACTGTTCTGAACAAACACTGTGAGCCCTTTGATTCAGGCATCTGATTTCCTCAGGAACCTACGCTGTGTGCTCACGCTGTGTTTGAGGGCACGACGTCTGCATGCTGCTTTCTGCCTGCTGTGATTTTTCTAGATATTGAGGAACGTATGGACTGATTGATGCAAGAGACAAAGCTGTCCTCCATTCTCTGTGAAAATTGCCGTTTCCTAAGATGGGATACAAGTGTTTGTAAATGACTTGTAATAAGTTGTTTCTAAATGAGAGAAGCTTGTTTCAGCTCTGGTCATTTGAAGCCATGGTTCTTGTTTCATCTCTGTCTGTATCTAAACACTTCTTCTGTGCTTTTTTTCCTCCCCTCAAAGACTCATAATATTTCGTTTGGTCCAAATAACGACTTTGGGATCCTTGGGATGGGTTTAAATACTTTAAAAATTGGGTTTATTCACTTTGTATAATTTTGGAAGTCCAGTCAGGTATATTTGATCTCTTTACTTACCTGTTTAATTGTGGTGTAATAAAAGCAAAAAAAAGAAAATGAGAGAGAGAAAAAAGTCATCTGCAAACACAGTTTTATTTTCTATAGCATCTATTTTACATTTTAAATAATTAAAATGGAAGAGGCATAATATGCTTCAACGTTGCTCCAGGTGATAACAAATCTGTATTCTGATACCTAGCAATTGGTAATCACCAGTAATCATTTTCATTACAGCAAAATCTGGGTAGATGGCATGTGCAGCTGAAATTCAGCAGGAAAGCTGACAGGAAAAGTGAGTAAAAATGCAATGACTTTTAGACTATGCCTGTGAAAATTAGTTTGGGTAGATAAATATCATGGAAAGTGAAAGAGGCAATACTTTTGCAGAAGAAGAAAACACAGAATTGGATAAAGACACAATAATGTGAGATCACCCATAGAAAGGGGAAAGGGGATGAGAAGGAGATGACAAAACCCAATAATTGGAGAAGAAATATTGAAACCATGGTGGGAAATTAAGTCAGATATAAGAAAGGAAAAGACGAAAGAAAGAGGAAGAAAATGTTGTTTGCCTTAGTTCCTCCAAATAGATAATTCTCATAAAGGGCTCCCTACACGGAGCACCCAATGCCAATGCTGCAATGGGTACTGCAGACCCAGCATTCCTTGTCCTTTACACTCATCACTCTCCAGACAGAAGTCATTAGCAAGTCTTCTCATCTGCATTCGTGTCAGCCTGCATCCTTGTCTACCCTGCAGTATTCTCATGGACACAAAGACCACAAGGTCTTTGATCATTCCCACTTTCTTCATGATCAGTGGGGGATCTGTTTTGTCTCAAAGCAGTTATTGTCTCCATTCCATAGGATTCTTCTTGATACTTTAGCTTTAAGTTTCCTAAGCCATGACAACAATTAGTCATTGTCAGCAAGGAGGTGGAGTTGGTTGGACTGGAAAATGTGCCTGTGTGATGTGACTCACATTCCCCTTCAGAAATGATTTTCTTTCTTTTGGATTGTATTCCTGATTCCTTTTATTCCTTTTGCTATCTCATGGCAAATGTTACAGACAACAGGAATCCCAAAGGAAGATTGTTTCCCTTTTACATTGTAATATGCTTTCCTGTTTGGAAACATCACCAGTTGTGTTGAGAACAGGATGTTTGTCTTTGTCTATCAGCTTCCTGCAGTACAAGACTTATAGACTTATATGTCTTTCTCTCTGGACTTGGGTGCCCATCTCACACACAGACAGGTGTTCTCAGGGTCCAATTACCAAGTGTCACAGAAATTTGTTCCTCACACTGTAGATTGTAATGTTGAAGCAGGATGTGAGAAAATACTGTCCAGAACATCTCTAGTACTGACAAATGCACATTGATAAATATAGTAAACTTATTTAATGTATTAAAGGCCAAAATTAAATATATACTTGGGTTATCAAGAATAATAAATACTGAGTTAATATATATTTATATAAAGTTCAGAAATACAGTTATAAATAATCTCCACGTATCACAAACCAGCTGACCTTAGCCATTCTAACAAATAAAATTTATGTGTTTCAGTAATTCACAGAAGTCACCTACACTGCCTTAGAAAACATATATCTTTTCTATCTTTAATGGAGGTAAGTGTGATAAGCAAAGGACCTTCTATCATTGTCATGATTAATATAGAGCAATGAGAAAGTGTAGACATGCTCTTAATCAACTGCTTGATGCTTTTGACACATTTCAGTTTGTGCTCAGTGAGTTTGACAGTTGAGATCTAGCCAAGTGTTTCCCCAAGTAATGTATATTTCTACTTTTTCATAGAAATTTTTGTATTTGGTGCTTGTATGACCATGGGAGATTCCAGCACAGAGTTTCAGGATTCTTTGGTTCTATGTGTAAGAAGTAAGAAGAATAAAAAGGTTGAATGACTTACCAACAGAAATCGCAGAAAGGGTCCATTTCATTGGATTGTATTCACAAGCAAAAACCAGTGCATTTTTTTCTGTCATCCTCGCTTTTCTAGCATCCAAGCCTTTTGCAGGTGAAATAAATACCCTAGTGATATCCAATAAAATCCATTAATAGCCTATATTATTTGCCTCTTTTTCAGAATATACATCTAAATAAACATAATTTGAAGATTTCACAGGCTTTTTCAAGGCTGGTTCATGATTATAGATTGTCTTGTAATACAATCAGAGGCATGGTTTGACTGTGAGTTGGTGGCCATTCTTGGCCAGATGGAAGTCCTTTTGAAGGCAGTGAGCTTTTGGATGCATTCAAATACTCCAACATACAATTTGGCTGCCAGAGACTCTTGACTGAGAAATTTTTGTGCCCATCTTGTTCCCGGGTTTCTTTTATTACAAAATAGATAACATGGATTTTGACACATTGCAAGACCACTAAAAGGAGCAAAACCAGAGCAATTTTAGTAATTAGCTGTTCCTATTCATGGTTGTATACCCCAGGGTCAGCTGTACCTTTTCCTGAAAAATGTTGTTTAATGCCCCAAAACATAAAATTAAGATGCTGCTGCCTTGCTGAGAACATCAACAGGAGAAGTTAATCTGATTCATAAAGGGATGGTAAGAAATATAATCCCACTAGAGAGGGGTTAAAAAGAGGCTCTAGTGGGGTCTTCTTAGAACTGATAAGAAAAAAAAAATAAAAGAAACACATTTATTTGATTATCTTATTAAACAGGTAGAAATAAAGATGTGTTCAAGTAAAATCAGTGAAGTAACACTACCATGAAAGCAGAAGAGAGAAATCAGGTTTAGGTTCCTAATCTTTTTGATGATTAGAGGGACTAACAAAAGAGATCGTTAAGAAGTAATAAGCAAGTCAATAGCGATGATAATGGCTAAAATTCTGAGAAAAAAAATCACAGGACTCTATTAACAAGAACGTTTTTCGTTGTTGATTTCAGCATAATTGCAGTGTAAAACTAGATTCATATAATGCAGCATCAGCTAAATTACCTCAAAAACCAAAAGCATATAACTGTTTCCCATCAAAGATTAAGAGGTATGCATAAGTGAACAGATTTTGGAATTATTCTGTAGGGTTGAAATAGGCCTTCAAACATTTGAAAACCGTGGTGTTTATTTCACATTATCCATGTTGCCCTGGTTTTCTGTCATTAGTTTACTTGACATTATGTTTCATTCTATTCACTTCCTTTATCTTATTATGGATGAATGAAAGACTAACGCAACCTGAAACGTCATGTTTTGTGACATGGAAACTGATTAGAGTAATTATCACTAATAACAAACAATTCCTTCCACAAGTGTGTATCCCAGCATCACCTGTGACAGAATATATTCTCGATTTTACCCTAGGTAGCTAAATAAATTTCTCAAGGTCCTCTGTAAAGATGAAGGAGACATCCTATTGAGTCTTTAGGAGGCTTATGAAAATTCTATACCCAAATAACCTGGATCCCAGTTTGATTCTGACTTGTAATTTCCTATGCTTTTCTTCAACTATCACAGATCCCATCACAGGATTAACTCAACCTGTGTTTACATGTGTGATAGCAAAAAGATTAATAACAGAGGGCTCTCTTGTTGCTTATCAGTCTTTCTAGAGTGCAGGCAGAACCCCCTCCTTATAACCCTATATTAATACTTCAAGTATCCAAAACATAGATATTAACCATAATACTGCACATTTATCTGCTTAAAATATCTCAGGAAAAAGATTAAAATAAGGGATTTGAATGATATGTAGACAGTCCCATACCTTACATTTTATTACAGAATAAAAGTAACTTTGAAAGTCTTAGTGTTGGTGTTTTCATTTTAATACAATTTCTCTAAGTCTATTCATTTAAGGTCAATCCATCTCTGATGGTCTATTTAAAAAAAAAGAACGAAGCAGTGCGGCCTAACTGAAAAGGTAATGGCTCAGAGGCTTTTTTTCTGAATCCATACTACAAGATGAATTTAAATCACACAGCAGGACTCATTTAGAAGTAAAGGTTTTGAGTCAGACAAATCAGACCCAGGGTTTTCTGATTTATTTTTAGTTCAGCATTTGTAGGGCTTAATTGTTAGACATTTCTGAAGAAAGTGAAATACCTGTTTCTGTACTCATGTCATTATAGCTGGTAACTGTAGCACTGCACATAGCAAGATGTACCTTGCATTTTCCATTACTAGAAAAAAAAAAACCAAAAACACCAAAAAGATATGGCCAAAGCTTGAACCACAGTATTTATTGTAAAATATCTGCCACACACTAAATTTGCTCCTAAAAATCAATGAAATTCCATTTTAGAACAGTAATGGGGAAAATAAATAGTTTTTCCATGCTCAGCCATTATTTTAAATAACTAATTCAGTTACTATACTTCAGAGTGAAAATTTAAATCTGGCTTATGAATGGTTGTATGCAAAAAACTATTTAACTGTGGCTGAGCTGAAAGACTCTAAATCTCATATTGCTCAAAATTGAACAAGCATCTAAATTTCATATTGCTCAAAACTGAACATACTGAGCGTGGAATTCGTCCTTCTGCATCTTCACTCGACTGCCCCATGTACTCCTGCAAAGAGTAACTATTCTGGTCTCTTTAGCAGCTGTATGGGGTTGAGCTTGGGTGGGTGACTGGTACCCACTGAAGGCCCTCTATTCCTCTCCTCTTCTGCTGGACAGGAGAGAGAAAACACAACAAAAGGCTCGTGGGCCAAGAGAAGGAAAGAGAGAGATCACTCACCAATTGCCATCACGGATAAAACAGATTGACTTGGGGAAAATGAGTTAATTTATTACCAACCAAATCAGAGTAGGATAATGAGACACAAACCCAAACCTTATAAACCTTCCCCGCAAAAACACCACCTCCCTTCTTCCTGGGCTTAATTTTACTTTCCATTTTCTCTTGCTCATCCCCATCAGTGCCACAGGAGGACAGGGAATGGGGGCTGCAGTCAGTTCATCACATGCTGTCTCCGCCACTCCTTCCTCCTCAGTAGGAAGACTCTTCCTACTCTGTCCCTACAGGGCGGGGTTCCTACCATGGGAGACAGTGCTCCATGAACATCTCCAAGGTGAGTCCCTCCCACAGGCTGCAGTTCTTCACAAACTGCTCTAGCATGCGTCCTTTCCACAGGGTGCAGGGTCTCAGGAACAGGCTGCTTCAGTGTCAGTCTCCCGTGGGGTCACAAATCCTGCCAGCAAACCTGCTCCACATGCCCTCCTTTCCGTGGGTCCACAGGTCCTACCAGGAGCCTGTTCAACACAGGCTTCCTACAGGGTCACACTCTCCTTTGGGCATCCACCTGCTCCAGGGGATGCAGGTGGATCTCTGCTCCCCCATGGATCTCCACGGGCTGCAGGGCACAGCTGCCTCACCATGCTCTGCACCAGGGGCTGCGGGGGAATCTCAGCTGTGGCACTTTGGAGTACTTCCTCCCCCTCCTTCTTCCCTGGCTTTGGTGTCTGCAGAGCTGCTTCTATCGCAAGTTCCAAGTCCTCTCTCCAGGTGTGATTGCACAGGATTTTTTTCCCTCTTCTTAAATGTCATCCCAGAGCTGCTACCACTGTTGCTGATGGGCTTGGCCCAGGCCAGTGGCTGCCCTGTCTTGGAGCCAGCTGGCATTGGCCCTGTTGGACATGGGAGAAGCTTCTAGAAGCTGCTTGCAGAGTCACTCCTGCAGCCACTTGCTGCCAAAATCTTGCCATGAAAAACCAATACACAGGCCTTGAGCAGGAGAGAAAGACAAAAAATCCTGGTCAAAGCAAGGATGACTGGATTTTCAGAAAGCTTATCAGAGGTTTTTATGAGACTTTTTTTTTTCAAGAACCAAACTGACTTTTTCTTTCAACATTTTTTCCTGTCTTCCACCTAAATCTCCTCCCATCACCTTTTTCTGATTCTGTCAGACCCACTTCCATTCAACAGCTCTTCCTAAATTCCTATTTCTCTCTCTGCAGTTTAATCAGTGCTTGGATATTCTCACCCACAGCATTTACTTCCATTAACTAACATAGTTTGCTGTATGACTGTGCCTACTATGTGCTGAAAAAATAGCTAAACAAATATTTAAGACTTTATTGTCTAGTTAAACTGAAATCTTTTCGGGAAAGAGACTATTATGTTACAAAGTATATAAAGTATATAAACAAGAGGACAAAAAATTACAATGTGAAAGGAAAACAGAGGTTGTAGAGAAATAATGGCAATTCTAAGAATGCCAAGGTTTTCTAATACTGTCTTATGTGCCTTTTTGGGTACTTCTTAACAATTTTGTGTCATTGCATACATCTCTATAGACATGCATTTTCTTTTTTGTTTTTTTTCAGTTTCAGGACTTAAGTACTGAAACAAGGCTGCATAAAGAGAAGTTGGTTTAGTAATATTTTCTCAAAAAGATATGGTAAAAATTAGGCATCTCTGTCTCTTCCATGAATCTGCCATTAGATGCTCAAACATTTAGATCCTTTGCAGTATTGTTACACTTTTAGCTCTACAGACCATGCCTTTGTTAATCTGCATGGACCTGTAGCAACTGATGACCTGTACCAGGTCTTTAGGCTCTATATTAACAGACATTTTCAAAATATATAAAGAAAATACAATAGGATAGGCACAAACTTACACATGTACTATAATTGACCTAATTTTAGATAGCTGTCAATGCTATTAATAGGGCTATTCATTTTAATGTAGCTACTAATACTTATGCTAGTATTAAAATTAAAAGAAGATAAATGTAACTATGTAATTGACGTATGAGAAATACAGAACTATTAATTATTAGAATGCTACTTTTATGAATATATTTTAAAAAATTAGAGTAGTAGAAGTAGCAAAAAGCACAACCCCACACTTAGTGAATCTTACGTGCAATACAATCATCTGTGTGAATTTCTCTATGAAACAATAAATTTGTTTTTAACTGTTTCAACAGATTTTATTTATTTCAGTTTACTACTTGTTTCTTGTAGAGTATTTCTTTTGTTGAAGTGACTAAACTAAAAATGCACTGCTTGCCAGGAGTTGTCTTTTTTCTGGAATAGACATTCATAAAAGATATTGAGAAATACATTCTAATCTTTTCCTTAATCCTAATCTTTTCAATAAATTTCAAAAAAATTTAATGGTTTTCAACATAACTTTTTTAAAGGAAAAAAATATTCTGCATTTGGCTCTATCTGCGGAAAAAAAATGGAAATCTTTACCTAAGTAAAAAGTTCTGCAGACGTTTCATTTTAAGAGAGAAAGTAATTTTCCTTTGAATTTTTTTAACAATAAACATTTCAACAAGAGCTGGTGCTGAAGCATATTACAAAAGAGAATCTTACGATGCTGCTCTCTGAGCTTCGTTTGTTACAGAAAATCAACCCAGAGAGTCTTGCTCTCCACAATGTGAACTTTAAACATTTCATCCATTGTAATAACATAAAAAGAAATTAGGACCATAGGCACTAGCTCTCTACATTCTTGATGAGATTCTGCTGTTACACACTTGTTTCATAAATTATCTGTTGGCTCTAAGCCACATTCAGCCTCCACTTGATGCTTCGATCTCTAAATTGCCAAAGGATCTGAAATACAGGAGGATTCAGCAAGCTGTATTCTGTTATCATCCTGGCAGCTGAAGTCTGGCAAGGCAGCATGACATTTGATTGGTAGATTGCCACCTAATAAATTAATGTAATAGATAATAGGATTTAATTGCTTGAGTCTCTCCTTTCTGTAGCATCAGCTAACCTGATGAGCAGCTTACATTTTTGCTGACACAGTCAGCAGTTCTGATGGCCTTTACAGTAGTAATATAACTTTTTGGCCAAGTCTGGAGAAAGTCTTTGAGGGTTCACCTAACTTTTGTATTCCTGGCTCAGCTACCTATATAGACCTTGTGCAGGCTCCATTTTCTACACATCCATTCCTTACGTGGGGAAACTGCTCCAAATTAATCATCAATAGGAGAAGAAGACAGAAAAACTATTTTTGGATGACCGTGATTTGGGAGCCCAGTAGCACTCCTGCTCTTCCAAATCCCTGGAAAAAATGTGCTGGGATCAAAAGGCATCTCTTTTTACAAAATTTATAACATTCTCCTGTAACTTCCTATTTTGATACTACTGTGTAGACACTTCTTATTCACACTCTAAAAGGAATTACTTATATTTTTGAGATTGGACTTTGCAACTTAGGAAGCATGCTATTTTCTCCTTCTTCCCCACCCTATCCTCTTGTGTCACACAAACACTGACACATCTATATTTTGATTACTCCACCAGTAACAGTAGAAAGAAGTTGCATATACTGTATGTAATCCTTCCTCACTGCTGTTGGGAGGCAATAGCTATGCAGGTGAGGCATAACAGGCATTGTAACTGCATCAGACTGTCAGTCACTGGTCATGAAAATGTACCAGAAAAATTTGGGAGCAAAATAGTGTAATAAAAAGGGATACAGGTGAGTAGAGGAAGATCTCTGACAAACAGAAAGGGACTTCGGTCTGTGGTGGTGCCCCTTCCCCAGGTCTGTCCATCAAGGGGAAAATAATTTAGTCCAGCTTAATAGGACAAGGATTTTTGGTAGCGATCCTATGGTTATTACATTGATTATATCTACTAGAGGTTTCTATCATGAAGGATTTATGTTTCTTGGATCTCAGTTTTTTGTAAATGTGGGTTTGTAGCAGAATCACAAAGGAAAAATGCTGAAAATGCAGTATGTAATCTGGTCTGATGTCTAAAGTAGATAATGTGTATTTCCAAAATAAGGAGAAAACCCTGGACGCTAATCTTGGAATTACAGAGACAGAAAGATTACTCCATCTTTTGATGGCTGGAAAAATCACCAGTGTCCAGAGTCTTGTTGAAGAAATATTCCCTCTATAAACTCTGTTTGCTTACCCAGTCAGTAAAAGTCAGGAACATAGATAAGGGAAAATCTCTACACATATTTCTGAAAAGGGGCTCCTGTTTTCAGTTATGTTCATGAGCAACTACAAGATAACCTCTCATTTCTGCTGCTTACTTGGGAATGTTCACATTTGACATTGTGCTATTAGACACAGAAGTTTGGCTGTCAAGTATAGTACATAGACGCCTGGCACCAGGAATTTTCTGGTCCTAGAGTGGAGACCCTTTTTTTAGAAAACAGCATTTTTGTCCCTCCTTGCCATATTTTAGGCCCAACTCAGCACTGTTGCTCCAGCAACACACAGCTACACTCCTTTTCTGCCCCGCTCTTCATACATGGAACACTCAAATCTAAATTTGTGATGGTTTTGCTAGCTATTCAGCTGGTAGATGCACCACACACTCTCTTTCCGTGGGGAACTGGGATTTATCTGAGATTAGTAAATTTTTTTTACAAAGTGAAATCTGAAATAAAACCAATTTCTAGTTAGGTCTTAAGTTGATTCCTTCAAGACCCAGGTGTGAATTATGTTCTGTTAATCTGGAAAATCTTTCATTTTAGCCCAGTGTTGCAGGCAGCAAATCTTTGTTTCAGCAACATCACATGGGATAAATGCAATCTCCTGATTTGCTCCAGATAAGGGATATAAATTACTAGCAGGCATTTCTGCTTTCTTGTTCTCAGTTCTTGTACTTACACATTTTGAGGGTTTTTTTTGTTGCTTGCCTTTGTGAAACTTCTTTTTATGAATTTTTACTTCTTTACTGCTACTGTTCAAAACATTGCAAGGACTTGTAGAAACATCTCTTCTATTAAAATTATTTTGCATCATTTATGTGAAAAGTTAAACTTTCACAAGTACTGTTTTAGTAGTGTGTTATCCAGGGTGGTGCTGATCTTAACACTGAGATCAAATATTGGGAACTGGAGCCCTGAGCCCTAGATAAGTATTTTTATATATATATGTATTTAGCATAATTATCTCAGTTGTCTGGTTATCATTCCCATAACTGGGTAAAGAATTATACCAATAGTTTTAAGTGGCTACTATTGACATGCAGCCTTCAAGGCACGATTTGTTAAAACGGCTTAAGATATTGAAAAAATAATTCTCATCTCCCTGTGCTTCAGTTATATAATCTGAAAACAATGAATATAAGAATTCATCTTTTGAAATTCACTGCAGTGCTATGTAAGATTTAGTCAACAGGTTTTGTAATTTTGGAATAACGAGAAGTATATAATTGAGAGGTAGAAACAAAATACTTCAGATATTAATATTTATTTATATTTCTATATATTTAACTTGCATTACACCTTTATTAGCAAGACATTTATGTGTTCTTCCATAAGCTGTACAAATACTGGGACTTGAAGTCTCTGGGGAACAGACAGATAAGTACTGTAAACCTTCAAAATAGTACAGAGTGATGCAGGAGATTTGTAGGAAATTCATACATGTTTATATATATATGTATGAACATATATTTGAATTAATAATGAAGTTAATATCACAGCTGGAACTGCTTTGTGATGAAGCAATATAATAATAAAAGAACATTATAAGGAGGACTAGAAATGGTAGGAGTGAAACACTCCAGCAGTGTACGGAAATATGAGTGCACTAACAGGCTCCATAGCCTCTTCCCTCGTTTGCTGGGCTTTAACTGGTCCGATGTGGTGAAACTGTGCAGCCTGGGTTGGGCAACCGTGGAAAGACATCTTGGAGAAATCTGTGAGAAGTATCCTCAGGGGCTTCCCCCCACCCATTTCAAGAGTCACGTCTTAACCTCCCCTTCCCTTGCAGGGCAGTCCACTCTTGTTGGTCTTGACACTTCAGAAAAAACAAATCTAGAAATGTAACTTAATTTCCTACACTAGGATGTGTACCAATGGTTTAATGAATAGCTCTCTTAAAGAGGGACTTGTGGTCTCCATCTCTGGCTGTTTTCTAGTAAAGACATTTTTAAATCATATCCAGACCTTTAGATCTTTTCATACTGAATTTATACATGCAGGCAATCTATTTCCATTACAATGTATCAAAATTTCTTTATGGTTGTAATCTCTGCATAGACAGGTTTCCAAGGACTTCTGCTAATCTGAGGTATTGAAATATCATCAAGTGACAAATTTAGAGTTCTGAGTTACATGAAAAATCATGCTCAGCATTTCTTTCCCTAATCAAAGATCAGATACTGGAATTTCAATTGAAGATAGAATTTTATTTTTTTAAAAAAGAAGCTAATTTATTTTGTTCAATATTTTTTTTATAGGAACATGATGTTTTCACTGTACAAAAAAAGTGAAAGCAGTATTAAAATTATTACAGCTGGACTTTTAAAATGCTTTGGCATGGAAAGTAAAGTGGCAAGATATTTTCTGCTACATTTAAAATTGCCCAAATTATTTAGGGCAAAAATATTTCTGAATATCAAGGAGTTGTTTCACTTCTCAGCTGTCTGCCTGAGCCTTCTTTCACTAGGCTGTTTTTCAGCTAGCAAATATAAGAGAGCCTCAAAAATAAGGAAAAAAACTCAAACACAAAAACAAATACTATTTTAATGATATTGGAAAATATATTTGATGTCATTATGAACAAAATGTAATGTTATTCCTTAACTGTAATTTGTCCAAATTATGAAAGAGTAACAGTAAGAACAGAGACAGATAGAAGAACACATGGACTTAAATGTCCAGCTGTTGCAAAGTTTCAGATGTTGATATATGTGGCTTATGTTATATAACTGAGAAAAACAGCAGCTATGTGTTGAAAAAAAAAAAATCCTATTCACAACCGAACCTTCTCATATCTCAGGAAGAGAAATTTCAATTTGAATTCTTTTAAGTGTAATGGATGCTGAAGAGTATGTCTGTTGAAGAGATAAATGTTGTATTTAAGGTAAAGCACAAAAAATTTGCAAATGGAAAACAGTTGTAGCTGCAGAATATGAATTTACTTACTTGAAAGTTCAGTACTTTGATTTCATGGGTAATAGTTTTAAATAGGAATATATTCACAGACTAGAAAAACCATAAAGAGAAGATAAATCCTTTATTAACTTTCTTTTCTAATAAAGTAGGGCAGTTTGAAGGTCTTTCCTTACTGAAATATCACTGTAAAACTTAAATAGACTTTGTCTCTAGTCCAGACTCCTGATCAGAGCTAGGTCAGCTCTCAGGTCAGACTCCTTTGTTCAGGGCTTTACTTGGTTGGGGCTTGAAAACCTCCAAGGAGCCAACTTCTCTGGGTAACCTCTTCCACTGCCTGGCTCCCCCTGTGGGGAAAAAGTCTTGCCTTATATCTGGACTGAATCCCCTGTGCTTTGATTTCTTCTCTCATCTCTTAAACTCCTGCAAAGAGCCTCAACGACCTTCTTATAAGTGTTGGAGGACAGCGGTGAGGCTCCCTGAAGCCATCCCTTCCTCCAGGCAGAGCAAGTCCCTGTTTCTTAGCCTCTCCTTGAAGGGCAAGTGTTCCAGCCCCAGCCATGGGTGAATTGACCGTGGTTGGATGCCAGGTGCCCACTCCCGCTGCGCTCTCACTCCCTTTCCTCAACAGGAGGAAATAAGATTAAAAAAACTTGTGGATTGAGATACAGACATGAAGGTCATTTCCCAGTTACCATCACAGACAAAACAAATTTGCCTTGATGAAAATAAACTTATCACTGACTGTTTAGGTTTGGACCGTGAGAAGCAAAGACAAAATTGAAAACCCTCCTTCCCCTCATCCCCCTTTTCACCCAGACAACTTCATTGCTCTCCCCACTCCTCTACTTTGTCAGCCCTGAACAACACAGGGATGGCGGGGATTAGGGGATTATGGTCAGCCCTTAGTTGTACCTCCTTACGTTTGCTCCCTGCTGCTCCAGCATGGGTTCTCTCTGTGGGCTGCAGTTCTTCAGGGTGATCCTGCTCCATTGTGGACTCCCATATGAGCTGCAGGGAAATAACTGCTCCACCTTGGTCTCCATGGGCTGTGGGGGCTGTCCCAGTACCTGAGTACCTCTTTCACCTTCTTTGAACATCGTGCTCACGGGACTATTTCTCACATTTTTCCCCACAATCCTCACTGCCTGTGCAGTTTTCACTCTTCCTTAAATAGATTTTCCCAGAGCTGCCACCAGTTTGGCTGATGGATGCAGTGGGTTCTCTTTGGTGTCAGCTGGAATCAGCTGTGTCCAGCGCGAGGTGGCCACTGGCATCTCTTCACCAGGGTCACCCTGCAGCACTTCCATTGCCAGCACCTAGACATGAGTGGACACAGGCACCATGTTCATCAGCCTTCCACTGAACACGTAGATACCTCATTCCTCCCTACTTTCCAGTAATATCTTATTTTGCTTTTCTCTGATTTTTTTTTTTTTTTTTTTTTTTTTTTTTTCTTGAAGAGAGGTTTTAAACNTTTTTTTTTTTGTGGTAGCGATCAAACTGAATGAATATGCTGAAAACCAGGCACAGGAACATTTTGGGTAGTAAGTGGGACTTTAGCCATCCTCTCTAGACCTAGGTGGCTCATGTGACTGCACCACAGGACAGGCTCTGGAGCCCTCAATTGGGTCGACAGCTGAGCAAGTACTGAGGAATACTTGAAATACGAGGAATTATTTTGTCCTCACTGATGAACACAAAATAACGAGCATCTCAGCTATCATCTCTGATGTAGTAGATATGTGACAGCCTCTTCATTTAGTCTTGTGTCAGAGCTAGAAGTCATACTTCATCTCCATATTTCGATCCCCAATTTGATCAACTATTAATATTAATAAAACAACATACACTATGTCAGCAAATCATTCACTTGAATGTGAAACACACAGGAAGAAATTATTTTAAGGCTCAATTAAACACTCTGTTCATGTTTACAGGTGCAGACTAGGACTACATGCAAATAATTCTTCTAGTATCAAGAGCAATCCTGTAGCACTTTAACAGTATTTATTTACCCAGTAAAACATCATTCCTTTGACTTCAGTGGAAGTCTCTCTGGAGTGAAGATTAAGGAATGTGAAACTTCATACTATCGTGGAAATATATATACAGTGCCTTTACTGAGTCTAATGACACAGCAGGGAAGCTCTCAAAAATCCTGAATGTCTTAATAAACTACTTTTTAAAGGCCATTTTCTCACAGGAACCAAAATGATCATTCTGAGCTGTTTTACTGAGATCAAGCTATTTCAAAGCCACAAGACAAAAATCTATCACCTTCTTTTATTTGGTAAAACTGGCAAAAATGTAACATTTTCAGCTATGAGCTTATTTTTTCCACCACGTCATTCTACTTTTCAGTGCTGACAATCAAGATGTTTATAGTGCTATTAATATCAAACCTGCATATGTGGAGTGACTTGGGAGTTGTTTTGATTCAAATTCTGATGAAATAAGTGTGCTGAGAACTGAAAATGAAACTGGAAATAAAATGTAACCTTTAGTGCCCTTAAAACAATATGTTGAAGCATGCAATGCATCCTACAACACTAGGAACACTTGGTTTAAGAATAAATTTCTTTTAAAAAGTAGTTTAAAGATCAGTCATGTTCTTCAGCTTGATAATATTCATTTACAAACAAAGAAATAATAATTCTTTTCACCTCAGAAATTACCAGGTGAAAATATATGGCTTATGTTATAGTGGCTAGTAGAAATAAAAATGTTTATTTCTCACTTCAAGGAGCCAAAGCATCCCCTCCTTTCTGAATAAAAAGTCACAGACAGCTACAATTGAAACAGCTGCAGGTGACTAACTGTAGGTAACTACCAACCTCTTGGCAATATTAACGAGGATAGCAGGAAGGATAAACATGTCTTTATAATATAACTAATTATTGTTTCTATTGTTGCTGCTACTTATAATTTGAACCTCTGTGCTGAGCTTTACACTGTCCTAGACCTGGGGAAACAAATAAAGACATATTTCTTTCCCTTGGGATTTAACGATCCAAAAATAACCCACTCATAGAAAATGTTTCTGCCAGGTGAGAGCATTGGAAGATGGTGGCAAAGAATTATTCTCTGCCAGTTCTAAACTGGATCAATAGATAATAAAGATATTTCACTCTACCTGACTGATGAGCACATTTCATGAGCATTAAAATCACATGTGGATACTGCTAATATTGAAAGCAGAAAATCAACTTGGTTTAAAAAAATCTATAACAGTCTTTTCTGAAATGTTATTCTGAAAGACTTTTACAATGGAAAAAAAGTCAGGAATTTGAAGACCACTGTTATAACTTTTCTTTTATATCAGGAACATAAAAAATTAATTCTTTGTCTTCTGCTTTGCACTTTGCATGTTACACTAGTAAAGGATGCAAGATTTTTTCCTATGAGATTTTACTGTCCTTTGGCATCCTCTTTTGCTTTCTGTTTATTTATTCACTCAGATTTCCTGTGAATTTTCTGTGAAGTCCTTTTGCAGAAGTTTGTTCTGGATAGGCAGAGGTATAGCCATAGGAGGAATCAAGCAATACAAAGAGAAGGAAAATATTTCCATAAGAAAACTTGAAATTTCACAAAAGAATAATTTTTTTATTTAATTTGGCTATAAGTTTTTATTTCTATCTTCTTTATCTTTCCCCTTCTACCTAAAACTAAACCTCAGCTAGAACTAAAAAATCAACATACAAATAGCACTTGTTATAGATCATAGAGGACTCTAGAAGTGTGCACATTTAAATATTGATGTTACATGATGTAACACGGCTTGAATGATTTTCAATTATTATTCAACAACTGCTCGCCAGTCACACAGAAATTTTGGTGTCATCTCTCTCTTCATAGCAATAAAGAAGGAAAAAACCTCCGATATAATATAACCCTCAGTTTGTTTGTTTTTTCTTAACAAATAAGCATATACCGTGAGAATTATTCTCTTTGATTTTATCCCTTATCAAACACAATTACATAATTACACTGTACAACGAAGACATAAGAACTCCATCAGCTTCATGCAGTAGGATTTTATATCCATCTCTTTCCAGTGCAAGACAAAAAAATGTGTGATCTTTATTTTTGTTACAGATATCCAAGCAACCAACTAGAGGTATTATGATGGTGCTGAGGGAATTAATAGATATTTGGAAGCCATTTTTCCTTCTTTGTCCTTCATACTTCTGTCAGAATAAATCAACAAGATTTTAATATTCAAAAAGCAGGGTAAGAATTAAAAATGAACATTTTTGTCCATTCAATTATTTGTCCGTTTATTACAAAGAATGAAACAGTGTTTGAACAGGTGTTTTTTTTTCTTTTGATTAAGTTTTCTATGGAAAGAAAGTGTGTTTCTTAACGACTCATTATAGCACACCAGTGCCTTAGAAACAAGGCAGTGTTGGTTTGTAAACTACAGAGTGTGACATATTTAGTTGTGCAGCAAAAGACTGCATTCCTTGTGGTCCTTTTTCTCATGATTGTCCTCTTGGTACAAACGTTTCAGGGTCTTTGAGACTGTGTTTGGACAGATCACACAATGAATTAGGCAGTCATGTAAACAGGTTTTGTGTTGATTTTGTGAGAAGCTGTGAAATAAAATGTAGCATACACTAGCATGAGTGTAGTACTATGCATTTGAGTGATGCAAGACCCAAAATTACATGATGGGGAGATTTTCAGAACATGAAATTTTATATAAAAGTGCATGAGCAGATGTGGAGGGAGTTAAAGAAGCACCAGAATGACCCACAAATATAACCAAGGAAGAATACGCCATTATTACCTGCCTTTCTGCCTTTATTGGTGAAATTAGTTCAGACAGTGCTTCATTTTGCTTATAAAAGCCTTTATCCTGAGCTTACAGCACCCTTTACAAAAAGTGAGAAATACAGTCAAATCAGACTGAAATGCAATAATATCTTTACACAACCAAGCCAAAGAAAGTAATCAGCTGTAAAGAAACCAAATCCAAGAGCTATCTCTTTCCTCCACAGATAAAAGCTCTAAGCATATTTTTATCATTCACAATGTGTATTTCAGCATGTCCTGCAGACCGGGAAATATTAGGAAGCAATTTCATCATATTGGAAGTGAATGCAAATCATTCTGCTCGAGTAAAATGACTTTGTAGAGGTGGGGTGGGAGAGGATTTGCCTTCGTCTAGGAAAAGAAACAAGATGTGGAGCCTTAATTGTGGGCTTCTTTGCCTCAGACTGCTCGAGTTTGCTGTTCAGAAGGGGTGGCACTGCATCCCACACGGCCTCTCCTGCAATCTGTTCATGCAAGGACCGTCCATCTGCTGGGTTTAAACAGACCCCCAGTTGCTTATGTGTTTGTTCACAGATGTAGGTAGGAGGCTTGACTGCGGGTTTCTAAAACTCGAATCCAAGATTATGAGACACATTTGCAAACATGCTTGCATATAGCAAAATCTTATCTCTTTGCTGGGAAATGCTCTATTGTTTGACTTGCAAATCAGTTCCATTTAAATTGAAACACGGTAGTGATACTTGTGCATATAAAACTAAATTTGCACAATATCACTTCTATTTAGTCAAGAACTGTAAAATATACAATGACAAGAAACATTAAAGACAGCATCCATGAAATTATTACACATGAAATACAAATTATTTGACAAGAGAAAGATTTGCAAGGGGAGTCTGTTTCCAAGAGAATTGGTTCTCAGACTATGGAAAATGTAGCACTGAAAAATAACATTATAATTTCAATTGATGTCCAAAGGTCCTCTACAAGTAAATCAATTGCTATATTTTTAACAATGGACTGAATTGGCCTCTTTATGAGAAAATTACAGATTACTGCAAAAATTTGATTGCAACTGAAAGAGCTTTCTAATTCTTTCAGTCTTTCCTCAGGAATGTCTCTTTCTCTTGAAATCAGGTTCTCGGTATTGGAAAGCAAGTGTGGAATATGACAGAATGGGTACAGAAGAAAATGCACCAACGCATGAGACTATTTTGTTTTGACAAGAAGAATCTTTGTAGGAAGATGTTACTATGAAATTTAATAAAATACTAAGTGGGACTTTCTTCCTACTTAACCAGCTGCAACTGGTAGAGCATTAGATTACAATTGACAAATAAGGTTTGGGTTCACTTGCAAGAAGAATTTTATGGGACAAGGCTAATGCTCTTACTGTCTCTGGGTTTTTTGGTTCATTACACATGCAATTGATTTGGAATACCGTCTATGCACACAATTTGGTTCGGAAAAAAAGAAGTTGATCAGTGAATCACAGGTGATGTATGGATACATGGATGATTTCACTTTCATCCTAAACATGTATTTCTATAAGTGCCTAAAGGAAAAAACCCTCATTATAAAATGAAAGAGCAGATTCTCAGCTCTCCATGTAGTTTTTCAGTGCATCCAGAGTGATTCAGCTGCTGAGCTGCAGAACAAGTCCAACCTGCCCGACACCCCTAGAGCACAGTTATGTTCCCAGATGCTGTACTGCAAGGTGATCGAAACACAACTGAGAAAGAGCTCTGTCAACCACCTAGGCAAGCTAGACCACATTTGTCAGTCTATTTCATTGGTTACAGGATAACCAAACAGTTTTATAATATTCCAGGTAGCGTTGATTCTACTTTACATTCTCAATTTTTTACTGATGTCTTTTTCTTGATGTGAGGGAAGTTAAACCAGGATTTAGACACCAACCTTGCTAGGTACTCACTGTACTTGGAAAGTGAGTAATTTCAGACCTTACCAATGTAGTAGGATCTGGCCCATATGCAGATGGAAGGAATAGTAGAATAAAAGCAAGATTTCCTTGTAGCTATGTGATGCTGTCCGTCAATAGATATCTCTGGGAAAATCCTGGAAGTTGGCTACTTATATTTCATAGAATTAGAGAGTGGTTTGGGTTTGAAAGGACTTTTAGAGGTCATACAGTCCAAAACCCTTGCAACGAGCATGGGCATCAACTAGACCAGGTTGCTCAGAGCCCCATCCAACATGACCTTGAATGTTTCCAGGGATGGGGCACCTACCACCTCTCTCCAAAACCTGTTCCAGTGTTCCACCACCTCTTCATAAAAACATTTCATCCTTATATCAAGTCTGAACCTACACTCTTTTAGTTCAAAACCATTACCCCTTGTCCTATCACAACAGGCCCTACTAAAAAGTCTGTCCCCATCTTTCTTGTAGGCCCTCTTCAGGTACTGGAAGGCTACAATAATGTCTCCCTGGAACCTTGTCTTCTCCAGCCTGAACAACCCCAACTCTCTCAGCCTTTCCTCGTGGGAGAGGTATCCCAAATTTTAGATCATTTTTGGGACCTTCCGCTGGACTTACTCCATCAGATCTGCATCCTTCCTGTGCTGGGGACCCCAGAGTGCAGCACTGCAGGTGGGGTCTCACAACAGCAGAGCAGAAGGGGAGGATCACCTCCCTTGCCCTGCTGGCCAAGCTGCTTTGGATGGAGCCCAGGATGTGGTTTTCTTTCTGGGCTGTGAGTGCACATTGTTGGCTCATGACCATCTCTTCATCCAACAGCACCCACAAGCCTTTTCCAGCAGGACTTCTCTCCATCCCTTCATCCTCCAAACTGTATTGATACCAGAGGTTGCACCTACCCAGGTGCAGCACCTTGCATTTGGTCCTGTTGAACGTCCTGATATTCACAAGTACAAAACGCAAGTGTATTGTCCTTAACAAACTAATAGAAGCTGATTTCAAATATGTTTGTGACTTGGATTGTTATGTTATCCATTTAATTTTACTAGTACTTGCTTTGAGAGACCGAAATTTGCTTTTACAAGAAAAACTAACACAATCAGTACAGAGCAGCTACAGAAATAAAAGTTGTATTCTTCAGACAATAAGATCCTTCAGTAAAACCAACATACCTGAGTTAGAGTCAGAAGAATTATATGTTCATATTCAGTAGTCATACTCCCTTCATAGACCTGTTTGTAAGTGTAGAACTGATCTGTACTGATGAAGGCAAAAAATGAGTATATTTAAAGCATTTTTGACCATGTATATCCCTTGAGGTACTGATGGTGCATGAGCACTGGGCAGTTTCTGTCCCCTGTAAAAAGATTCTCTGCAAAAACACCGATGAATATTCTCCTAACTTCCATCTAACTATCACATAATGTAGAATATTTTGTATTTTTAAGGTAAAAAAATAAAAGAATTTATGGAAGAGGGTATATTTTTTAATATTTTAATGATTTTAATGATTTTAATGATTTAATGTTTTGTTGTTGACCAGCTTGAAGAACAGTTAGCATTTTTCAGGAAGCATGGAGTGTGAATTGGATGGCTCTGCATTACAGGGGAAGAAAACACCACACAAAAAAATCCTATTTAAGATGCAGCTAGGATGCTCACTCTAGAGGAGAACAGCTGTGTAGAACAGTTATTATGCAGTAAATTCCCAGCCTGGCACTCTAACTTTCCTGTGTAGATAACCCCCAAAACCATTCAGGCAGGTCAGGGAAGTGCCTGCTTTTATTGCCATTAACGTGAGTTACAGCTGTTTACAATTGCTGCAGTCTAAATGGAGAAAGCAAACATTAACAACATTAAACGATGATCCCACTATGAAATGTGTCTCTGCAAAATTTATATTTGAAGTTCAATGTCTGTCATGTATTCTAAGTCCCTAGTTCAAACACATTTAGCTTAAAATTAAAAAGCTTATTCCATCTGCTTGCCCTGCATATTAAATTTTAAATTTGTAGAGTGAGGCTGCCGCTTCTTGGTTCCAACACTGTTTATGGTGAAGATTCAACAGAATAAATTATTCTTATATTTCTTTTTGTGACATGTGAATCAGAGTTCTGCCTCTGTGTGTATGCCTGAGTAAAAAAGAAAAAGAATATATCATTGTTTCAGTAAACAGACATGGTTTTTGTCTCTCACAAAAGGTAATTAAATGCCAATAATAGTAATTTTTAAAGGAGAGAGCTCCTTAGATGCTTAGCTTGTGGCAAATTATTCTGACAAATAATATTTTAACTCATCTCTGTCAATATTAAACTCTGGATCCAGCTCATATACAATTGTTGAAACAAAAAATCAGCTTCTGTTTTATTTGAGTTTTATGAGAGAAATTTCCTCAAAATGAAACAATCCAAATTTTCAGTTTCAAATTCAGACAATTAATATTGGTCCTAAGTGTGCAACTTTTGTTACACAAGATATAGGAGAATAGTTGGTTTTGAAAATCAGAAAAATTAGATTAATGAAATTTTTTCTTCTTTGAGGAAAAACCTTTTTCCTCCCAGTAGGGAAGGAGATTAAAGTTGTGAATGAAATATCCTTATTTTTTATCATAAGCTGTCTTAAATGCATGGAAAACAGAGGTCATCTTGCCACAAGAAAGGTTTGGAGAAGATGACTGTGGAGTCAGTAGGTTAATAGAAAAAGAAGCATCGACTTGCTGGTATCATCCTGTTGTCTCCTTTATCTTCGTTTTGGTTTCAGAGCAACAGAAAAGACCAACACTTCTTAGGGTTTCATTTTTCTCCCATCTAGTTGGCAACAACAGAGGAGTCTGAAGAAGTGACAAGGAAAAAGAATGCTGGAAAGAAACAAGACAAGTCAAAATTGTCAGGAAGAAAGTACCTTTCAGGTACATCACAGGATTCAAGATGACATATTTTCAATTTCATGGCCAAAGAGAGAAAGTCAGGCTATAGTGGTGTAATAAGTACAAGTAAGTAAAAGCAGCATTTACAGTGGTGAAACCAGCTTCATGTTTCAGCTGAACAATATATGCTGACATAGCCATTACCTTTCTCCTGTGCATACCCAGGAATAAGTGCTGATAACATCGGAGACAAGCAGACTGCGTGAGCAGGTTAAGAAAGGAAGGCCGTGGTAAAATGTGCTGCTGACTCATACTAGGTGTAAAAGACAATGCCCTGTGCTGAGTGACAGGCAGGGAAACTATCACTATCAGGCGAGATAAATTGCCAGATTATCTGTGGATTTTTTGTATAAACTTGCATGTCTGGTTGCCAAGACTATTTTGCACTTGACAGAGGAGTAGAAGGAACAGAAAACTCTTTGTCTGCACATAAAACGCGTAAAAGGAGAGAACTTTTTTTTTTTATCTTAAGAGAACAAGACACCCGATTGCACTTTTGCTGTCATGCCTAGAAAAATGCAATAGGACATTCAATGTGACTATTATTTGAAATGTAGAGGAACAATTCAAAACTCATCTTATTGTCTTGCAGTACAGGGGCTTTTTGCAATTATTTTAAGTGACAAATTTGTTACCTAGGAAGCTTGAAATATGAATTTTAATTCTTTTTTCCAGAATTGCCTGGAACAGAATTTGAAACTTTTGAGACTATGTAATGAAACCAGAACTCCCAGGATATTAGATTCCTGTGTCCTAAAAACCAGAAAATATATGGGCTGTATGAATTAATCTTGGTTAAATCTGACAATCTCTGTTTGAGCTACAATCTACAGCCCAGAAACTCTTTGCTGACATAATTTTATGTTTAACTTAAAATAAATGGTATTTGATAAAGACATAAATTGCTCATAGACATTTTAGGAAAGACAGTGCATATAATTGTCATAATTAAGGATGACGTGATTTAATATGAATTATTAAATCACAAATGCTAGTCATTGATACTATAAAGGCTGCATTGTTTGCAACTAAGGATAGTTTGAAACTAGAACTTTGGTGACTGGAGAGGTTTCTTGTCTCTTGACCTACAGTTTGTTAGTTGTTGTCTGAAACAGACTATTGTCATCTAATAGACATACAGAATTTGGGAATGGAAGGGGACTTGGTATGGACTTTGACATTTTCTAACTGCTTTACTGGAAGTTTGTTGGGAAATATTGCTAATAATATTGCTGAGTTAAATTTTCCCACCGTCCCCAAAAATGACTGTATTTGTATGAGACTGCATATAGGAAGGGGTAGTATGAAAGATATTCACATTTCTGTGCCAACTTTTGAATCTTTTCTTCCTTTCTGTGTTTGTAGGAATTGAGTTACTTCACAGGGTAATAAGGGACAGATTATAGATTCCTCATTTTCATGTTTTGCTACTAATAAGCAGATCTGCAACGGCTTCAGGCAAGAGTTTGTTGAAATTAGTGCTACTTTAAGTTAAAAAATAATATTTATTTATTTTTTATTTGTAAGTGATTACTTACCTGGGGATATGTATGATTTATACTTAAACATTATCATTTTTATATATTTCACTGATGTGATAAAACATACCAAAAAAACCATAGAAATGCTTAGATATTAAATAAGTTCATAGAATTGGTAAATAAATGCTGAAACTGTCATATTCTATGGTAATTGGGTGTGCCTATTAGCATTTGAAATGTGGTAGTAGAATATACAGGTAATGTTTGGTAAACAGCTGTTGTTCTCAAGGAAAAGTAAAATACTTTTCTATAAATTGCATGTTTTAAAATTACCTTAAATATAAAATTTTAAAGAAGAAATTAAAAAAGCAGGGTGTAGAGATAATTTTTGATTTTTTTGGTAACTGAGTTAAAACTACTTAATTGTCTGTTAAAGGAAACAGTTGATCTGGTGGTTCTTTGATTTTAAATTTATTAGTAAATCTTGTTGTCCAATGTCTTTGCCTACTAAAATTTCTCTTTTAAACAACAGAACCAGTGAGATTTCATAGATAAAGATAAGAAATCTGAATTTGCCCTTTTAACTGTGATGAGTTCTTAAATTATAGAGATTAAATACAGACTAGCAGCTCCTAATGAGGAGGAAGAGGAGGAGTTACATCTGAACTGCTGGCACCTCATTCTCTTATACTTCACTTTCTTCATTCTTACAGCAAAGAGCCTGAAACAAATGCTGGAGCACAAGGCCCATTGCAGATTGGTTGTTGTGAAACATTATTAAAATAACCCCATGAAATAAAACTTCTGTTTTTCATTTCTTGTCTCTAATATTATCATAGATATTTTATGCAAGCGGAGAGGTGAAAAAATAATTTTAAAGATGTATGATATTAAGGGTCTGTTGTTCAGGCTTTGGTACTTAAAATGTGGGTTACTTTGAAAAATAGATTATTTTCTTTTTCTTTCCTGACATACGCTGACACAGAGATGCACAGAGCATCACTAGAGCAGGAGTACACTTAATGATATCCAGGTTACTCAGGATCCTGATGATACAGAAAATGTCATCTGCACAGGTTTCATTTCTGTCTTCCAATGTTCACAGGGTTTGGGGATTTTTTTGTATTTAGAGATTTAAAAAATGCAACATCATATTTTATTTTACAGGCCTTGCTGATAGAAAAAGCCTGCTTTTCTATCAGCAAGGCCTGTAAAATTCAGAGGATGTCTCAACACTGCTGAGTGAAAAAAACTGAAAGCAAACATGTCACTTCTTTCTCCCATGTTTTTCTTCCTGCCACTGTTACTCCATTATTACTAGCAAATGCTTTGTGAAGGTGGTAGAAATCTGGACTTTAAAGTGAGACAAACATAAGCATGGAAATTTTAAGAAGTCTGTTCCAAAAGCAGATTTGAAAGTCCTCCTCAAAAAGATCCTCAGGACTACAATCAACTTCATTGAAAAACTGGACTAAAGGTAGTTGGTTTTATGGCTTGCAAGTATTTCAAGATACAAGCATAACTGTTACAGAAGTACTTGCTTCAAGCTCTCTTTCCCACAAGAAACCTTCTCACTGCATCCTGCTCTTCCCAGTGGCTGAGGTGATGGAGACAGGAGAGCCCACCCAGAGCCCCAGCAAGGGCATCTGCTCTGTGCTCACTAATTCAGCACATGATGGGACAAGGGGGTTCACAGCAGCAGATCACGCTGTGTGTGGCAAAAGGAAGGAAAATCAGGCCTGGGAATGCTACAGAGGTTCAGATAGGCACTGACCATCATAACCATGTGGAGCTGCAGCCACAGAGCAGTGACCAGGCACACAGTAGTTTCATTCTTTTGGTTTTTTCCTAGTCAGAATCTCAGACTAGAAACTTGGCAATCTTTCTTTCCTGTGTATAATGACAAGTGAAAAAGAAGTGCACTGTGCTGGGTTGTTTCTAACCATGGAGTGAGGCAGCTCTGACTCACTCTGTTCTCACACCTAATGTGCAAACACCGTCATGTATTGGCCGAGCACAGCCTTAACCTTGCACTCATGATAGTTATAATTTTAACCCACTTTTACTACACTCACTGCCTTGATATTGAAATGCAAAAAGAATATAATACGGTCTCTTTAAGAACTTCAGTATAAATTAGACATACTCTATAATCACATAGATCAGACTATGGCTGTTTCTTGGAGTGTATAGGGTGACTCTTTTTGTCTCTCAGAACTTTTCTCACTACTCACTCCATATTCGGGGACTGGTTATGTTTACAGTTTCAAGTAGTATCTCCTAGGATATAATATAACTTTATAAACATTTAAATGTGTCTGGTCACGTCCAGCATGACTGGGTAAAGATAGATTTCATTTTCATAGCATCTTTTAGTGCTTTGTGAACTTAGAATCAAATCATAATCTTAATTAAGTAAATAGTGAATAACTGGCTTTTAAAATTTATTTAGTAGATATATATGTAAACTTTATATTTAAACTGTTTAGTAAAGAAGTGTGATTTTTAGAATGCTTCATTACTGTGGTCAAAGAACTACATATATATATTCATTTATACATCGTTTATAAGAAATTTTTTTGTATCTGTATCTGTGCTGTATACTGATATCATATATATTTAAATGTGTCGCATATAGACGCATATATCTGGGGGTGTGTATAATTATATAAAATTTCATATATATTATATATATTTATATATAATGGTTATTTTTCCCCATTCTGAAAAGGAGACTTTAAGACTCAAATGCTTTAATAGACTGGAATTCCAGCCACATATCATCATCAGAATTAGGATTTGTTAGATTTTAAAGGATAATATTTTTCAGCCTTGAGAATTAAAATAGTCTGCTTGTAATTTGGTTTTAAGCAGTGAAAGTCTGTTAAAACATCTGGTAAACCTATAATTGAACTTTGCTCTCTAAGATCATTCCATCCATGAAGTACTTGAAAAGACTCTATTAGGTGACCTCAGGTCATACAATAATTATGGTTGCAGTGTTTTAGCCTTGATTGTAAGATTTCACTTAACAGTGTTGTTTAGGTTCTATTGCTGGGGAGTAAAAATAATTTGAAATTTAACAGGGATTGAATTTGCTTCAGATGGCATTTTGTGCTTGTATGGTGTAAATGAATTTGTATTTTATTTACAAATAAATATTTATATTCCAAGAATTGTTTTGTTGCAAGCCATATTTATTTGGTTCAGGCCAAATAAACTTTTACAAATAACTCAGGTGACCTGGGCTAGATATTCACAAAGTTGGACACTATTTTATTGCCACAGGTTTTTGTTATGAGACTTGTAGAACAGTGATGGATGATGAAATGTCCCTTTATCTTCATAATCTTCTTCTGCAGTCCAGCTTTTTCACTGAATACTTCCTCCATCCCTGTGAAAAACTTCATTATTCTGGCTTTCTGTAAGCCTGTCATCTAGACACCATGCCTAGTTTCTCACGTCCAGGTTGCGTTCAAGTCTGGCAGATGTTTTCTGCATAATTCATCTAACAGGTGATACCATTGATTTCTCCACTGACAACTTTCCCCAAAAAGTCTATTTACCTTGTATTTAAATGACTGAAAGATATTTTCTATTCATTGCCCTTGATGTATGAAGATTTTTTTAGCTTTTTATACATTTTTCATATATTTGTAGCCTTGTAGATTTTTGATATATATTTGTGTAGCTTCTAGTATTTTCCTGCCCTCTCTCACAATTTATCAAACCCTTACTAATATATTCTTGAAATTCTGTTTAGTCTTATTCTTAAGAAGAGAATTCCTGACAAGGATATCTTATTTTCTATGAGAACATAAGAGATCTAATAAGAAAATAGGGCAAAAAGCCCCTGGACCAGCTCCAAGGGCTAATCCAGGTGTGGGTAACTGGGATAAGTTATTTCCTATTGGATATACTGGCTAGGTATACTAATTATAACCTTATAAAAATCGTGGAAATCTTGTGTCACGCATGTGCAATGCCATATTTTGTGCACGTGAAACCTTTCATTAAAGAATTGCTTTTATATCTTACCACTTCAACTCTGTTGCAAGGTTTTTTCCTTTTGTTATTAGGCAACACCCTTACAACATATTTTTTACTGATTTTCCTAGAATATGGTTGTGTAGAGGTTTTTGCTGATCCATTACCCTAAGCACATGACCCCTCTTCTCAGCCTTCTAAAGTTCCCACTTCTTTACTACATCAGAAATTACTTGTCTTTGCTTTCAAGATTTATACAATCTTTCTTCACCTTGAGCATTACTACTTCTTCCAGCTTGAGATCCTGAGAGGCTGACTGCTGTGGGTGTAACATCTTCTGTCACTCTTTTCTTTGATTTTCAAACCAAGTCTTTCTGCTTTCTCCCACAGTGCCCTTCATGCTTTAAAAGAGCTCACACTGGTACCGTGTAACCTTCCTCTCATCCCTAAATTAAATTTACCATGGCTGAGAGGTTTGCAGAAACTGCTGGTGACAAAGATGCTTCAGAGTTCTCTGCCCTACCACTTACCATGTTGAATGCTATTGTTTAACACATCTTTGTCTTCCCTTGACAGTATCCTTGGCTTTCTTCTTGTAAGCCAGAAGCAGGCACAGTCTTTTTGTTTTGTGTGCACCCAGCAGAGATTCCTTATCTTTAACTGAAATTCTTGGGATCTGTGATAGCAGAAAAAATAAATTATATAAAAATAGTTTCTTGAGAGTGACAGGAAAATTAACTCCTGACATATGTATAGCAAACAACAGTTTGCTGAGACACGTTATGAATCACTCAGCTACTGAGTTTGCTTACTCATTCTGAGATGCTTTATTTTTTTCAAATTTGCTCCTAAAGATAATTGGGTAGATGCTGGGCTTTGAGCTACAAATAAAAAGTGTCTTTTATGTGCCTGATTTTTCCAGTTCATTGTAAGAGCCTTACAATGGTCTATTTGTCAAATTTACATTTCACGAACTAATTTGTTAAAAAAGGAACCTCACTAATTTATTTCCTGTAACAGTTTGTCTGTTTATTCTTCTTAGCATTCAGGACCACCACATGCATTCTTGCAACTATAAAAGCTAATGGTTAGAAAGGACGGTCTCAAATTATAAAGTATTCTCATCTTTATGTAATTTTTGTATTTTATACAAATCAGCCTAAAAACGATACAATTTTCCTTTTAAACTGTACTACTGACTAAACAAACTAAAGTATTTCTTATACCATTACTTTTTTCCTTATTTGTCTACTTATTTTTTGCTTCTTAGAAGGGCCCTTTAATGTTGTGAGGTCATGTCTATTGCAGGAACAGTCCTAGCATATGCTACAAAAACGGTAAGTCTGGTACCTGAACCCTAGCTTTCCTTCCCAGTTCTTTCCCAGAAACCTTAACGCTTGTGAATTTTTTACTTTTTTTTTTTTATTACTCATGTTTTAATATGTACCTTAACATGTGCTCACTTCCTCCTTATTCTGCATATCTGAAAGAGACCCTGACGGGGTCTCCCTTACCCCTGTGCCATTACCAAAGTGTGTTTTACCCAGAGGTGGGTTGTACTTGCACTCTCAGGAAGTGAGACTGCATGAACTGCACCTAAATGAGAGCTATGGCACCTCCAGGTTGCTTCAGTGATCCTTCAGTGCCCCAGCATGTAGTTAGTATTTTCAAAATCTGTTGTTCTTTCGAGGTCCAAGAGGTTACAGTGATTTTATAACTTCAACTGTTCTGTGGCAGTCTGAAATAGCAAAACAAAATCAGAGTGAGATAATGGCAGGGGCAAGGCTTGTAGAGAGAAGCAAATAACTTTTACTGTGGTGTTGCTGGGAATATAAACAAGCTTTCAAGCATCATCTGAAGGAGAAGTAGAAAATTGCAAGCCAGTAATGAAAGGATGAGTTCCAAAGTGCTTTGGCTTTATCAGTGGGTGTAGCACAGATTTTATTTTCTAAATGAATCTTTATCCTTTCTTTCTGACATTAGGCCATCTCAGAGACCTTGCAACCTTGTGTGGAAATAAGACTTTTAGGCAAGAAGCAATGGGTTTTCCTGCAATTTCTTCACTCATCTACAACAGTGTTTAGTGACTGCTGTGCTGAACAGGATTCATCTTCTTCTCATTACCCCTTCTCAGATCTGGTTTGTATTCTCGCATTCCATCACAGCTAGAGACAGATAAGGAAAGTTAAGACATCATGAAAGAAATGGTAAAGGCAGTTGCCTGATCTTACAATTTCTCAGCCTACAATGGTATGAATAGTATAGATAACAGAGCTTTGTCACAGGGAGGAAGAGGAATGAGAAGAGGAAGGATAAGGCTTGAAACAGGAGGGGCTGCTCTTCAAGAAACACAACAGAATGAGCAAAAAGAAGCTGGAAGAAAAAACAAATGCATTGGAGAGAAGAAGAGGGGAGGAAAAAATAGTAAAGGACGTTAAGATGACTCAACATGAAGGGAAGAGAATTTAACTGAAGGACAAAATTTGTAAAGAATATAAGCTGAATAAAAGAGCAAAAGTCAAGAAGGGTGTCTCTTAGTGTTTTTTCCCCCTAACAAAAAAAAAAAAAAATCTCTTTTCTATTGGGTATTTTTGCCATATATTTCTTTTTAATGATAGCAAAAATAACATCTCTGGTCTGGACAGTCTTTCAGCAGTCATTGCTATTTTACATCAAATACCTACATTGTAAACCTGATAAGAATATCTATTAATGTTGGAGGTACATATTTGGGGATTTGAGTGTACTTTGTTTGTTTTAAAGTACACAGTGGTATATTAGTAATTGCTTGAGTCACAAAATATTGACAAGTTTCAACTAGAACCCTTTCCCAATCAAAATATTTCAGTCTTTACTCAGCCAACTGATGACTATGGGGTCCCGTAAGATGCAGTATCAGCAAGGATTGCTCTGACAGAAACATTATGGATTTGCAAGCAAACAAGGAATCTGATATACCCAAATGATTGGAATAGATGGCTAGAATAGGTTGCCTGCAAGTGGTCTGGATGCACGCCTGTCCCAGGGGCTGAACACACAGTATGCATGCTTTAGGATTAATCTGTCAATTAGCTGTGCTCATTCCTTGGGAGAGTATGGAAATTAAGAGCTCTTCATAGAGTGTAGCCCAGGATGCTTTACATTTGGAAGTTCAAGTGAACTGATGGTGTCTTTTTATTTCTTTTCTTCAGAATTTCCAGAGTGAACATTCCTAAGGAAACCTGAGGAAATTCGCCTACACAGAAAACTGTCCAGGGATGCATATTTAGTCCTACTGGAATCTGGACTTACAGAGAAAATTGCAATTGACTGATAGAACTCAGTTTATAGCATTTGTCCATGTGATAACATTTATTTTCACTTGAGAGAGACCCTTTGATCCTGAATTTAATATGGAAACACTTGATACAAGAAGAAAAGAGAAGAGAACTGTGGCTTAGAAATATTCTGACATAACACATCTCTCTTTCTTGCTTCCTATTTTGTTTCTCTCTTGCTTCCTATAAAACTTTCCCTGTATCCAGCTTAAGTCCAGAAAGTGGAAAATGTATCAAAATAACTGGATTGTTGGGCTGAAGTGGAGCGGTAATTCTGCAGCACACATCTGAGGACTGTCTAAGGGTTTTTTTAATGTTTGTTTCAAATATGTTTTGGGGTTTCTTTAAAGGCGTTTAAACAGAAAGATAGCTTTCCACGCCACTGTGATGTACTTAGGACGGGCAATAATACACTATCAGCTCATAAGAGCAGCCACATAAGGTTTTGTGGCTCAAAAAAAAGAATTTAGCATTTTAGTTCTACCTAGTCGCAATTCTTTGAGTCATCTACTCTCAAATTCCTTAGATAAGTTTTTCACTGTGTGAAAACTACAGATTCAGAAGATGTAGCTTAACTTTCACCTTTCTGTTTGACTAAACATACCCAATTATTGCAAGAAATCATGTCAAGGACATAAACACAGGAGAAATTTGGTGCAAAATAATCTTCTTGATAAAGCACCTGTAAGTACAGCATTTGCAGATCAAGAGCTGTCCTTGTTTTGTGCTCTTAAATATTTTGCTATAAATGTGAATGCCAATTTTTTCAGTTGCAGGGCATTCTCCTTCCTATTCCCATTTGATATGAATGAAACTGACATTTATTTCCATATAACCTTGTGCACCCTGTTTTTTGTATTGTGGGAAGTGAAAACTGGGGTGTGGAAAAACATCCATCAGAAAACATTGCTTTTTTCTTCACATCTCTTATCTGCTTTCTACCTACAAAGTCTGTGAATTCCTGTGCTGTAAAGGAAAGCAGTGTGCTGCCAACAGCTCCTTCCTCCAACAATGTCAATCAATAAGACTCCAGGCTGAAAAAATTCTGAGTACCACAGATTTTGGGTTTTAGTGTAATTTCTACTCCCACTCATTAGTTTCCAAGTAACCCATCTTTTTACCTGTTTAATATTTGTTTCTCTAATGCCCTAACAAGACCCTCAGGAAAAATTCTTGAAGCTGAAATTACAGAGTCTCAGTTGTTCCTGCTGTTTTTCCTAAGTTGACTGACAGAATAGATTTTGTGAGGAAAATGCTGATTTAACACAATTTAAATTAATAATATTAACGGAATGAAAATCTACTTCTTTAGGAGGCAGCTTACCTCTCTGAACTCCCATGTCCTCATAACCTGACCACCAGGTACAAGTTTGATAGTCATTTCCAAGTTACATTGACACCAATTTTCCTTCCTTTTAGATCCCAGTAGGGAACTAGAGCTCTCAAAGCTTCTGAGCATCACATTTACCACCTGACTAATGTTACCATTTGCCTGCCTGGAGACCTTAAGGCTTCCCTTGTTAACTAGAAAACCTGATGACCAATCCTCTTTATTGATGGCTCAAGAACTTACTAATAAGCCAAGGAAACCAATCAGCTTGAATGCCCATAATCTCATTTTGGTTCCAAAATTTCCTGGGTTTTATGAACTCCTTTCCCATGGAAAGGACCGCTTCTCATCCAAAGGAGTTGAGTTATGTGTGAGAAGAAGCTGCATTGTTTTACAATTTCAGGGTTTAGAAAATAATTTATAAAATGAAAGTTCTGTGCAGGCTCACGTCAGATTGCATTTTTGCAAGGTGTTCTGTCTGCTGCTATATCCCTTCCTTGTCATGCAGACATGAATCATAACTGTTTAATAGCCCATGGAAGTAAAAAATGCCTCTTTGCAACCATATGATGAGAATTATTTCTCTCTGCCTGGCTTTTGGTGAGATTCTATTGGGTTTGAATATCAGCTCTTCACTGAATTTTCAGAAGACAGATATTAAAGGTATCATAATCATTTAATAAAATCTCTATGTTTCAAACAAATGGTCTGAAGTCCTGAAAATGTAAGGAACATGGTTTTGACACCTTTTGGCTAAAAGAGAGAAGAGCCTTTCTGGAGATCCAGGTGGAGACAAGCCTAAGGGGCAGGAGTTTCTGACAATATTTCCTGTCAACTGAAGGCAAGTCAGTGAGAGTGCCAGTCTTTGTGTGCACTTAGGTTAATGTGGTAGTGTGCAGATTTTGTTAAAATTCAGTCTAAGATGAGGGTGTAAATGCTTCAGTATCTAACTGTGAATTCTTTGGGACAGCTGAGTAAGGATGCATGGACAAACAAAAGGAAAGGCACAGTACCACAAAAGAGGTCGCTTCATGGTTAATTCAGGAGCAAAGACTTCTTTAGGATGCTGCATGCCAATAATTTCTCCACTTTCACCACATATGTATTTTGGACAGGGAAAAGCAGCAATGAGCTGTCATAAATAAAGTTATAAGACTTTATAACCGAAACATGAGAGCCAAAACATGTCACGCTGCAGCAGTGAAGGGTGACAATCTCCCCAAGGCGATGATCTCATCTAGATTCATGTTGATCAGATGTACTCTGAATTCTGAGTTTAATTCCATAATTTTCATGCAGTTCAAATGATCAGACCTTCTTGTGCTTATTTTGGTGTCCCCTCAGGCTGAGATGCAACATCTTCTAGTCGAGGCGATGGACTGCAAAAAACAGTCAGAAATAAAACAGCTGAGATGTAACGCTAGTAACACGCACCTTTCTGCCAAATCCATTGGTTGGCTCGGTTAGTATGCAACCTCTAGTCTGGGGGACAAGAAGGCGTGATACCACAAACCACTTGTGATTTAAACACTTACACCATAGCTGGCTTTCGAACACTGCTTCACACCTACTTCAATGCAAATGAAACTAAATCACTTCCCTCACTCTTCCCCCCTCCCCCCCCCCATAAGCTGAAGCTGTGTGAGCAAAGATGCAACAACCATAGACCACTTCTGAGGGTCCATGGTTCTCATATCCCTTTTTGTTGTCTGTTGGGAGATCAGCCTAGCCAAATGTAACTTGAGACATGTCAGAGGATTCTGAAGTCTTAGAAATACAGGAGGTCAGGTAAATAACAGTGTTGAGCAGACATCAATCTGTTTCAGAGATAGAAATTCTGAAAATAAGCCTGGCTAAAGAAATTGATGATAGATCACAACTTGGCAGCTGAACCTGGACATTTTCTAAGCCAAAACTGTTTGAGGAACGCAACCTCATGGAATGTTTTTTGTTCTCTGAAGGCTCAAGTTTGAAACCTAGTTAGTTTTTGTCAACAAAATGAGACCATGATGTCTAGAAATCATCCTCTGACTTTAAAGACGACTTTGCAAACGCAGCACTGATTTTCTATAAGCTGTTTAGCCCATATTTCTACTTGCAAGGGCCAGTTAGAATCTCAAGTCTATTTTTCCCCTTTAAAATGAATATTTATTGATACAACCCTATATTTCTAAATTTGTTGCTGAAACATCAAAGTATTTCTAATGAGATTTTAAATAACTGCCTCTCATGATGCAAACATTAATGTATATATCAAATTGCCTAAGCATGAAAACAATGTGCTAAGCAAAACCAAGCAATTTCTTCCTCTTCAGTTCCATTATTAATGCTGCAGCTTCAAGAGTATTTAGGGGTATACTTATTACTACAGGGACCTGGAAGGAAGAAAACCCTAATACCTAAAATTAAGTCTCTGATTTCAGGGGCTGTCATTACAAACAACAAATGTATTGGCTTACTCAAGGGCAAGAGATAGTCCAATGCAAAATTGTACTGTCCTGGGTAAATCCTGAATTTCTCACAGAAAATACTCTTCCATTAGCTATAAAACCAGTTTAACTAGAGTAGAATGCTGCTGTCTTTGAATTGATAACACTCTCACCTTTGTCGGAGTTTTCCAAACTCACATTTCGTTATATGAAAATTGTCTTTTTCTCAAATGTTTTTGCTCTTCTCTAATGTAATTTAGGATTTGATTTTCATCCTGAAGCTGCACGACTTCAGTGGAAGAATAATCAACTTTCTATTTTTCCCTCTTAGAATGTAGCAAGGTTGGGCAATTTCAAAGTGAACTGCTTTTACTAAACCTTTAAACTTTTTGCTTAGTAATTTCTCATCTTCATCAGACATTGCAGACTGAGTCACTGAATTTTTAATTACATTCCAGTAATTTGAATTCCTCCTCTCTGCTTTTCAGGTCTCCTCTCTTCAGAATGAAGAGACAACAACTGCATTTACTGTTCCTTAAATTTTGTCTTTCACTTTAGAAGTACCTATTATTCCTTTTATTTCTATTAGTTTCTCAAAAATATTTAATGTATTTTTCACTTCTATTTTCCACTGCTGCATAGTATTTATTTACAAGGGATCCCTTTTTATTCTCTTTTAAAATGGCAATGACTATTAGACCAACAACATCCTTCCCTGAAAAAGCCAAAAGCTTGGGTTTTATTAATGAACAACAGGCTTTGTGGTTAGAAAGACCCATCGTTCAGTGGTTTGAGATTTTTAGTTTTCTTCTTGAATTCGCTGTAGACTTATTATTAGGGTGATTTCTTAAAGTTAATTCAAAGAAAGGATCATTTTTTTAAAAAGGATACATGTAACTTGAGTTTTTAGAGAAATAGTAAGAAAAGATATAATGGGATTACACTAGGGATGTGCAGAAGTATGAGGAGGAATATAATGCTGAGGTTAAGAGCTAGGTAGCAGCCAGAGAATGTAAGGTACCTCTTTTTTCCTTCCAAATTTTAGCTAGATCTTAACTGAAATCTGGAAATCACCAGTGATGTGTAAACTAGTAAGGAAGGGAGAGGCAGAGTTGGTGGGAACAGACAAGTCTCTCCTTCTGTGCTGTCCTGTATGAGGAGTTCAACCCAGTCCAAAAACCACAACATCACTTAAATCTGCATTTATCGATGTGATTGTCCCCAGACAAATTCCTAGGGCTACTGTGCTTGCAATAGCAGCTAATTCATTCTACCTGAACAAGTGCTTTTTCTCAGTAGAAGGGATGCCCTCTTTGAATGCAGGCATGTCAAAATAGCTCCCTTTTTCCACATGATAAACTCTGTTACACATCTAGCCTACTGTTTCCAGACATCCTTAGGGCATTTGAACTGTTTAGTGATGAAACAAATCTAGGCAGTTGGAGAATCACTCACAGACAATTCCAGTGAATGTAATGAACATGTGGATGGATGCCTTTTTTTAGCTTTACCAAAACACACGAAGTATCACACTTCTCAGTGGATAATATTTCTATAAATTATTCACATGATGCAAACTCTTACTGGGTTGTGAAAACTTCACAAAAAAGCACTAATGCCTATCAGTGGCTTCCATTCTATAAAATTTTGTCTCTCAACTCCTCTGTAAAGGCAGTATTATGCTTTTCTCTATTCATCAATAGAAAATATCAGTATTTTTTGGATTGAACTCCCAATTGAAAACTAAATCTAAGACTTACCTAACTGATGCATTGTATTGTGGCATCCAAATATGAAGATCTCCTATATTGATTTGTCCCATAGAAAAAATCCTTACATTTTCCAGGAGACCCAAACACACAGGTTTTGGGGGAAAAAACTGTATAGTGCAACCAATTATACACAGAGAAACAGTTTTGATAGAAAATATAAATCAGTTCAATTTATCCAACCTTCATACTGAATGTTTACTGGATATATCTGGAAAAAAATACTGTATCTGAATTTGTTGTCTTTACTAATAAGATTATGTAGCTCTAAACCTTGGTGATCCTTAATACTCAGGCCTCTGCTACTTTCCCCATGGAAATGATTTTTGACCTTCAAGGATCAGTAGAGACTTTGAGTGCTAGCATATGACAAAGTACTCTTAATGTATATTCTATTGGATGTGTTGCCCATTTATTTCTTAGAATTCGAATATTTGCTCATACTTGAAAGTAACCATCAGTAACAAAATAATTCTAAATACAATGCTAATATAAAACCTTTCTGTAAGGAAATTTTCCTTTCACTCCGGGGAAAGCAAAAAGTGCTTACCCGAACTCCAGTTAAGATTCAGATAAACTTACATATATTTTGTGATTTTTGCATTTCTATAGGAAACAATTAAGTTAGAAAATGGTAAAAGAAGATTGTTGGCTCAATTTTTTTTGTACAACCTTCTTCTGTGTATGTATCGTAGTTCTTTATCATGTAATCACTTGGAAATCTTTCACAGGAGTTGTGCCTCATTCAAGGAGATCAGAGACTGTGGTATGGAATGAATCATAAACTTACAATAACTAAGGTCATTAGACAGAGGATTATTGCTTTCTTTGTTAGAAATCTGGGATGTGTAATCCACAAAGCAGGAAGTTTTGCTGTTATAGTAGTATTTTGGGATCTAGATGCAAACTCCAGCATTTTCTCAAGTATTCCATAGGAGTTTCTTATTTTCTTGCAACTTAGCCTCTGAAATACATGAAATTCATTGATTGGGTCTTATAAAAAATTAATTGAGTGATTTTTGTGGAATATTTCTTTGAATTAATACACAATGGAGAACCCTAGGTGTAAGTGAACAGTTTTGTATTTAGTGCAGAAGCTCAAAGGATGAGCTGTAAATAATACATGGTAATGCATCTTCGCTGGGGATAGAAACCATTTTTAATGCTGTAGTTGCTCATTCAGTGCCACTATTTACTGTGTGCTCCGAATGAAGCAGGAGCTCTGTGGAAAGAGCAATATGCAGTCAGAAACTTGAAATCTGTGTTAGTAAACACAGGGGGAATTAAAGTTGACCAGATCATCTGACTGAAGTTGACTCACATCCACCCACCATGCTTTACAGGGAAAGCAAACATATGCTTCTTTGAACTCATGAATATATAAATATCTTTAGTGTTCTCTTATATAATTTCTTCCACAACCTGCCAATGAGCGTATTAAAATTCTTTACCCCTTTAGTCCATTTAATGGATGATGCAACAAAGATTCTCTTCATGAATGACCAAAGTTTATATTCAGAATTCCGAATTATCTCAGTGTCCTCTCAAATGGTATTAAATCTTCGATCTGTCTACCGCAAAGTCACCTTACACGTGAGTTTCACAATCACACTTTGCTTTGGTGTTTTTGCAGACATATGATATTGACAAGCATGACAGGATTTCCTCTTGTGCCTCTTCCAACAGATGGATTCTGCTTTTAACAGAAACTCTTAATTACTAAATGTGTGTATTTGCAAATGTTGTTGTCCAGATTCTTTCCTTCTCTATTAATTTTCTTGAAGAATTTTCTTTCCACCTTCTATGACATCCTTATTCTCTTTCGTATTATGTTATTCCTGTAGTACTTCCTACTTTGTGTACAAGTGACTCCTGAAAGACCAATGAGTAGGTTACTTCATACTAATCAGTTTTAAAGAAAAGTCTTGTCTACATGAACCAATAATTTCTAATATGGACCTATTCAAAGCATCTTCGTAAAATCCAAATATATAATATTTATCCCAATTCCTGATCTAGATTAAAAAAAACAATAATTTTGTAAAAAACCACAGAATATTACTGGATGCCTTGCACAATCTATTTTCTGTAAATTCAGATTTTGTCTTATCCTTTAGCTGTCTAATGCTGAAAAAAACCCCAAGCAAACCACAATGCAACAGAACAAACCCCATAAAAATAGCATCCTCATTATTTTAAACCCTACTAAGAATCTTGAATCCTAATACAATTTATTTGACACTTTTCCCTGCTACTTTAATGCATGTGTATGTGTCTTTAATGTGCTGGTATGTTCCATCACAGTCCCTTCTGTTTATATCTGATTCTCTTTCATAAAATTATAATCTATTCATTGCCTATTTATATTGCATACATTTCCTTGAAAGTAACCTTGACAAAAAGAAAACAACAGAAAAAAAAGCCATGGTTGTGGTGAGTTCTATGTCTGGCTGCTTTGCTGACTCTAATGTTGGCTCGATTTCATCAACTGGAATGTTTTGGTAGCAGTTGTCTAAGGGTCAATTTGCTGTAGGGCTGTCCTGTCCTTTTAGATGGCATTTAATTTTCAGCTGCATAAAAATTTTCTGCCTCTAACATGGTGTTCTACAAATGCCTTATGACATCCATCCTCAACGTCTCTTATGGCAAAGGAATGCCTGGCTCCCCAATGTCTTTATTTATCAGACTGTAAAATGTATGCAGTGCATTCTATCCTCTATGTGTGTTTTGCATGTTTATAAATACAGATCAGTTTGTTTCATGTTTCTCTGCAAGTCAGAATTTAAATCTCATTCTGTCCTTTATACTCTGATAAACATAATTGCAGATGCACTCATGGCATATTTCCTCACCCTCTTTTCACTTACTTCAACAAGTCACAGTACTTGCTTTCTTCTTTTGGCATATATTTTAAGATATAATAATTATACAACCCTGCCTCATTTAATCGTTCTCTATTGTTTTTATGTATCACATATTAGCTGGGATGCCAATGCCTTACTGTGAAAATTATATATGGATAGGGCCATGGGCTGGAGAGGCTACAATATAAAAATACATTTTTATATACAAAATTCTGTAAACCAGAATGTCACTTTCTTTTCTTTTTGTAACAAATCACTACTTAGAAGGTAAAATTTGTATATTTGTTGTCATTTCCAGAAATAAAACTGTCCAGCCTTTTACCAGAAATAAAACTGTCCAGCCTTATACCAGCTACTTGAAAGTAGCTGTGTAAGTTATAAAATCATTTCATGGAGAGGATTTATTTTCCTTTTCACAGAAAAAAAAATGGTAGAGAAGAATTCTCAATTAAGCTTTTGAAAGTTTTACTCATTTACTTGCAGACAACTAGAAATCATGCCCTTTGTCTCTTTGTCAAGCCTTGAATGATCTAGAACACCTGAAGATGTTTTGCAATGAAATACTAAATCAAGAGGTTGGCTGTGATTCTCTTTTTATTAATAATTAATTTTATAGTACTGGAAAAAGCTGGGTCACTTGGTATCTATTAAAGGTTCAAATTGCTGCAGTGTCTTAAGATACTAGAAGCCTACAAAATTTTGTTGCCATCTCTCTTCAAGAGCTTACTTGCAACAAAATAGACATGAAGGATTCAGATGTTCAGCATTTCCAGTGCGAAGTCCAGCAGTTTAGGATAGATTTTCCCAGCAGTGAGTTGAGCTAGGCAGCTGGATACTGCTGTCGAAAACTGTTTGCATACTTCATTCCTCAAGTATGCACATATGGGATCACATAATGACAGCTGGATGTCTGCAATTGCATACAGGTACTGTACTTTTAGCTTATGACATATCTAAAGTAACAGTACATTGATTTAGATCTCTTTTACTGAGATTTAAGTAATTATAAGAGGGGCTCAAGGGGGCTCACATTATTACCATAGATCAGCCAATGGACAATAATTTGCTGAGCCACTACAGCTTGATTCGAGCAGGCATGAAAGCTCTGCTTCCCTATCTGAAAACTAGAGATAACATTCCCTCTCAGTTCTCATGAGGACACTGTGAGGATTAAAGTTTGCACACTGCTTCAAAATGTAAACTACTACACAGAGTGAATCCAGCACTAAAATGATGCCACCCTTTGGAAAAGATAAGTGAGTGTGTTCAGTCTGCCAAAGAAAGCAAAGCAGTCATGCGCAACATGAATATTTCCTCCCCAAGATGCGAAAGTGTGGTGTGGATTCTAAATACTAGAAAGTTGACAGAAGGGTCAAATCTCTACAGTGTGAGAAAATAAACTAGAGACACATTACAGTAATGTCTTTTGTCTAGTTAGTTGTGTGTGTCTTTAATGTGCTTGTGTGTGCATATGTATGCAGTTGTATAAAATTTCTTATGATTTTTTTGTTGAAAAATTATCTGACAGACAGTTTGATATGGCTGTGGAAGTGAACTTAACTCCATGGTCATCCTTTGAACAGCAGGATTTATTTGTCATTTATCAAAGTTTAATATATGCAGTCTGCCTCGTAAAGAGCAACAGTGAGGAAAGGGGAGTGAGGAAAAAAGGGAAGAGTGAAGCAGACCACAGCTTATGCTTTCGAAATCGTCCCAGCCTTACTCTGCTTGCTCTATTTGAAAAAAAGATGATCAAAGGACTGAAAGTGCAACATCCTTTGAGAGTTGCCAGGCAAGTGCTATGTGATGACTGGCTTTTGTGCAGCTCAAGCAGCAGTCTGTTCTGTGCACTATCTGGACTCTCATTATCGCTCATCTGTCAAACCTGCTGCTGTGAAAAGAGCTGGGGTGAAGGTCAACTTGTAAAGTAGCAGCAGTAGAAGCAGGCATGTGCTCTACTCTTTGGTGAGTTAGTTGTCAATTCTTTTTTCTCTAATGCAGTTAATCCTCCCTCCAGGACTAAATTGGTGAAGAATGTTGTTTCCTTCCTTTGCACTATGACCTGTCCACAGGGGGTGCTAAAAGAAGCCTTTTATTCCAAATGACTCCAGGAACCTGGAAACCTGTGACTGAGGAATGATAAATGGATGTTATTTGTCCTTTAGGGAAATTCAGAAGAGTCAGGTTGCACAGCGAACTTTTTTCCAGATTTAAGCAAAAACAAAGATCCAGTAAAGATGTGATGCTTGTCACAGTTTGCCAAGGTAGTTCCATATGTTGGCATTAAAATCATACTGTCACATTACAGATAGAAAGGACTCAGTATATCAACTAATCGGTTCTCATATGCAAGGTTGAAATATTTTCCACAGAGCTTATTCCACTATTGGCTGATCAAAATGTTACTCTGTCCTGGCGGGAGACACCTAGGAGTAAATCTGCTGCAAGATAGTGAGTGTCACCTAAATTTTGTCATTAAAGCCCTATTCTTGCCTTCTCACTGAGATCCATAAGGGCAAATAAATAACTATTTGAAGCCTCCTGCAAATTCTCAGCCAAAGACTAAAATATCACCAGTAGTCTGGGTCATGACTTTTCCATAATTATTCTTTATAGTTTTGGAGTTTTTTGTTTTGGTAGTTTTGGGATTTTTTTGGTTTTTTGGGGTTTTGGAGTTTTTTGTTTTGATGGTTTTGGGGATTTTTGGTTTTTTGGGGTTTTGGGTTTTTTGTTTTTTGTTTTTTTTTGTTTTTTTATGTGAATAGTTGAAGTTTAAATATCCATGGAAGATCCTTTTTTAAGTGATGTATATAGTCAGGCTGATAATTTCTCATAAAAGTTTTGCATGTATTACGGTTTCCGGGGAAAATGCATATTACCTATTGACAACTGGCTATTCCTGCCAAAAATATTTTAATCACTTTAAAACTGGAAAACTCTTTAAATTTCTGGAGAAACCCAGAGTAAGTTTATTCTCAAACACTCCCTTGGGACATGGCAAGTCGAGCTGTGAGTTCCCTGTTAATATTATTTGCTACAGTGAGCTTGTTGCCGGGTTTCTCAAATATTTTTTGCCTGAATTTTTTGTCACAGATGCAATGCTGATTCAGTGATACAAAATTACTTACCAACTTTATTTTGACGTCACTACATTGTCCAAGACAATCTTATGCAAATAAGGGGTCTTACTTTACCAGTACCTGAATCCCTCATGGAGGTAGCATCTAGCCCGTGCTCTTTCTTTCAGCCATTAATAATTTCATGTTCTGAGCCTGATCATAGTCTGACAGTGGGCATAGGTGCTATTCCAATTGGAGTTGAGAAATGGGAATCCCTATTCTCTGAGGAATACTGTCTCAGGTCCCTGGCACCCTCACCTATCCCTGAAGCCACCTGTATCAGGCTGGAGCTAGGTAGGGGCTGGGACTCTACCACTATTAGGGCTCAGAATTGGTGGTTGAGGTGAAATATCCTTTTTTAAAAAAATACATTCTAAAAAAATAGATTCCTTCACACTAACATATTTCACAAAACTATCCTGATGTCAACTAAAGTCTGTCTGAAAAGATTTCTTGGGCCCAGGATAGATTTTGTGAGCAAAAGTATACAGACAAATTGCCCCGGAGAAAGTTGTTGCTAAGTGCTTTCACTTAGGACATAGAAAATAAAGCATTAAGTCCCTTGTCCCCCAGGCGCAAAATAGAAACTAAAATTTCATGTATGCTATGAGTATCAGCTCCTCTGAAATTGGCTGTCCCTCCCAAAACTCTTGAAAGCCTGTTTTGTTCACATCAGGAACTGAAAACAAATGCCAGAACTCTGACATTTGTCATAAGATGGAAACCTTGTTTTCCATCCAGCCACATACAATACTTCAGGGAAAAGAGACAGCAAGCATTCATCTTTATGTTTTGTATATAAATTGAGAATGAGATACATTAAAGAACTGTTTTACTACATAGTTCTGTGGGCTTTGGAGTGGTCAAGAGATACAGTAAATGTCTGGAACTGATGTAATAAAATCACTTTATGATTTATTTTATATAAGCAAGGACTCCTGCTATCACAGCTAACCCTTTTTGAGGAACTGAAGTATATAACACATTCTAGCAAATTCTTGAGATAGAATAAAACAATGTGGCTCCTTCAGATTTAATGGAGTTGAGCTGTTTTGTACCAAGTCAGCAGCCGTTGCCTGTGCCTGATGAGTCTCAGTGGTTTAGTTGAGATATTTGGTCTATCACTAAGTTAAGGTGTGATGTGATATTACAGAGTTTGTCTTGTCAGCAGATGATGACGACAGCAAAGTTAGACTGAGCAAATAGCCTTGTGTTAGAACTTCAGGGGACAGCTCCATGAACTCCCCAGGGTAGCCTGGAAAGTAGAGTCCTTCTATAGGTGAACTTGGGTGTTCGTGAAACAAAAACGTAACATAAATTAATTCAAAGCTCCCTGATTTTTCCTCATACCACCAAAAGAATTGGATGCCTTTTTATTTCAATATTTTGTCCTGAAGATTCCTCTTGTTGAAAGAATAATGAGGAATCGTGGGTGTGGTATTTTGAAGTCTAGCACTATATCTGTCTGTGCATCACAGTTATAGTTATTGTCAGACATCTGACTCGGCAAACATCTCAAGAACTGACGGTTTAAAATTACTTTTGCTTTTGTATAAGATGTTTATTTAACGGAATAATGACAGCCATCTTTGTGAAGGCAGTCCAAGCACAAAATGCCTCTATCTGTGCAAAAACCAATTAATGAATACTAGAAATAATCAGAAATATTTCACTCTAAATCAGTAATTGACAGTTAGCATCATTTTTCTGAGTGAGAGTTCTTCTGATGTTCCTTTGCATTTTCCTTTATAATAAAGTCATGGTAGGAGGACTGTTAATTAAAAACCATAAATTATACTCTAGTGTGAGTGAAAAACCTACTTAAATTCCTATAGTTCTAATTTTAGAAATATTGAATAAATCTGCATTGCTTCTAAGTATTAGCTTTCTTTTAAGTGCTTTCATTTATTTATCTTCAGTAGAGTTTTAATTTCTTCAGGATTTTATGGGGAAATAGAGTGCCATTAAAGGGATCTGATAAAAATTTAATAAAAATTAAACCTAAAATAACTTTTTTTTTGTTTTATTGAAAATAAACACATATCAAAGGTGATGTGTAATAATCAAAGCTTAAAATATATAATAAGAGACAGCTGAACTTCACCAGTTTGCTATCTACATGAGTTTTTATTAGCTATATGAATCTCTCATATATGTACAAAAATAAGGCTGCAGCTGTGAATGCCGTGAACTATCCTACAATGTAATTGCAATACTGCCATGGGTATGTGAAGCCTTGGGAATCTCATGGGAGTTGTTTCCTGATATCAGTTGTTGCACTTTTATTCTGAAGTTTGGTATGACAGTGTTAAAGGATTTATAGAGGTGTTTGTCACCATAAGCAACCCCTCCAAGTGCTAAAATATCAGGTGACAGTCAAGTATTCTTACACATGAAATATGTTATTTTGGTCTTCTGTAAAGGGTAGCTGCAGAAGAAAGGATGGCACAGTAAGTTTTTGACAAAGTATTATGCAAAATGGTTTCAAGTGGCTAGACTTTTGGAACAGAGTGTAACTGTGTCTGATGCATTAAATATCTGGGTGTTGAACCCTTATCTGAGCCTCTGATCAATAGCACATGCTTCATACATATTTCAGCAAGTGTTTCTGCCTTTAAAAGTGGAAGTAGTGGGAATAAAGTTTCAGTTCGTTAAGAGGTTTTTCCTCTTTTTCACTATATGTGAAAGTGTCAAAAACAGAATAGCCACAATAAATATACAGTTATAATTTAGTGGTGTTTGCAGCTAAAGGCAGTTTTCAGCAAGTTTGTGTGCAGCAGTCACTGCTGCCAATAAATGAGCCCTGTGATTCAGTACAGAACCCTCTATATAAAAATATTAAAATTGAAGATTATATTGAAATCATGGACTCTAATGTGGTAACTGTAGGTAAGCAATTATTTATAATGATAGAACCCATATTTATGGATTTACCTCATCCCACTGATATAAATCAAGTGTATTATCTCAACTGCTCTCTCCTATCTGAATCTTCTCAGTGTAAAAGAAAGGCTCTGTATTTATGGAGAAATTATGTTTCGTACAATAATGGTATTGCAAATTCGTTTGGTAACGCCCTTCTGCATATTTTGATTCACCGATAAGAAAAGCATAAGTAAATCTACAGGCTGTTCGCATTTTGATCTTTGTTGATATTATTAACAATGCTGCCCGTTTGTGGACAAATTCCACTGTGTTTCTTGTGTCTTCTAAATTGATACCACAGTAAGTTAGAAACTATCTATATCAAATATGAAAAAGTCATCAGAGTGTTGAAATTTTTGGAGTACAGTGGTGAGCCTGAAATAAAGAAATTAATAGAACTGAATGTAGACACTGTTTTAAAACAAATTTCAGGAGGTGGGTTTTTTTGTTTTGTTTTTTGTTTTTTTTGTGGTTTTACTGCAATAAAGAAATAAATATTGTATTTTCAAAAAGACTAGTATAGTGTTTTCTTGACATTGTCATTTGGTAACTTTTAAACCTTTCAAACATGGAACATTTGTGTGATCATTCCTGAAGTTCTAAATCACTGCTTTAGTTCTGCTAAAAGAGTCAGTTTTCTAAGAAGAAATGGACATAGTTTTAAGAAAAATTAGTCTTACAAAACCAAGACTGGAATTTTCCATTTTTACCCAGTCACAGATCATCTTTAAACTCATAGGAATCAGATAAAAAGTTCTCTTTTTTTGTTGTTGACACCACTGTTGCTCATATATATTGCTGAGGATCTCCTCACAATATCAAAGTTTTTCTCTGGGTGTTGTGTGTTAATTTTGTAGAACTATTTGGGCACAAAGGCATGAATCATGCTGACTTCAGGTCACCATTTGCCAAATGGAACCAGACTTTGCCAGGAATTGTTGATTGGTGCTTGGAGTTATTGCTGCGTGAATAAAGCTAGGGTATTCATAGGCTGACTGACTAATGGGAAATATGCACTGTCAAATAAAGGGTATTTGATGACAGCTGCACACAGAGTTGCATGAATAATGATATTTTTTTGGTTATGAGGCCAACCAAAATCCTTTGTTTGAAAAATGCTGAAGCGAAACAGTAAAAGAAAAGTTAAAAAGGTCTTTTTCCTGACCAAAAGTGTTTTCCATATGAAACACAGACCTGTGATTTGTTTGAAACCCATTCTTCCTCCCCCTTTTTGTTTTTCAGAACATTGATTTTCTGATAGATAAAAAAGTTCTGCTTAGCAATGTTCAATGCTCATACAGCTAGAAAAGCCCTTATTTTTTCAGAACATTAACTAACCACACACAGTAATAATAGATACTGCTAGATACAGCTCTTTTAAAGTTGGTGAAGAATTCAGATTTTAGACCCAAGTTACTGAGGGTCTTTTGCTAGCTCAGTGTTTATATATAATAGATTCTTCAGCAGCAGTCCCTGGGTTCCTCTCTAATAAAATGTACATTCAACTAGATGTTTGATACACAGAGGCTGGTTTTTCTGGCCCAGTAGATCTGTTTAGCCACCACATGAAAATGCATTCATCAAAGCCTCTCTTATTTTTAGAATAAATGGACTGGAAATGATTCACACATCTATCTCTCACGGACTCCTTCGAGGCAAATATGAAGCCCATAGTGGACACCTATGATGACCAACTGGTTGGACAATGCAGCTTGCCTGTCCTCAAGAGGCTCTGATGAGGTTCTGTTTTATGTAAGCTGACCTATTCCATATCTTGATGACCTCTTCTTACCATGTTGACTGTGTGAATCTTCCCTTATTCATACATCCATTCCTTTCAGCACATTTTCAGTTTTTGTATCCCTGATTATAATATCTTGCTGTCTAAATCTACGTCACTTCTACTTCTGTCCCCAACTCTCTCACTCTCATCTTCAGTCAGGGAACTGAAATTCTCTCTCTTCCTCTAAAATACTGAGTTCCTTTCTCCTTTCTGATTTTTCCTTTAAAACATCTGCTTTTTGTGGTATATGACACATTCTGGCCAGAATATTGCTATGTTTTATTTCAATTATGTTTCATCAAAATAAGTGGCACTGCAGAAGTATTTGCAATGGGATGTGCAGGGGAAGATGAGACTGGGAAACCTTTTAGATATGATTGTCTGCACAAAGATGCTGAAGATATGAAAACTGTGATTGAAATTGAAATGAAGGCAAGCTTTGAAATGCCAAAGCTTAGCTAATACACAACTGAGAACAGTGGTCTGGCAGACAGAAGGTAATCCCCCCTGATTAGATAATACCCTCTGCCCGTAAGGCCGGAAGAGCCAGATCAAACCCTGATGGCTTACAGGGATGGGTTCAAAGAGTAGTCTTTAGAGATTAATATGTAATGTAGTATGGTAATGTAAGGATTCTCATAGGCTGCATGTAAATGTTGTAGGATTTGTATCTTGTATCACACTGGCTACTGGAAACTAGAATATTCATCACAGAGGACAATTTAATGTATTGTAAATGAGAACCTGGCTCTCTTCTCTTTTCTCTCTATTCTTTCCTTCCTACACTCTCTTTTTACTTCTTCCTTACATCTTACTTCACTCACCCCCTCTCGTCCTGCTGTCTCCCTTGCATCATCTCCTGCCCTCAAGTCTCTCTCCCTCACTTCTCTGGCCTGCTTTGAGCTGCAGCTGGCAGCTCTGAGCAAGGCCCTTCCACAATAAACTACCTTATCCAAAAGTTCCTTATAGAGAGATCTCTCATCATTAACCCCCCACGCCGGAGGAGTTTTTCTACAGGGATGCAAATACTTTTTCAGCTTTTAGTAAAAATGTACCCAAAGTCAATTAAATTGTCTGGTTTATTTTTTTTAAAGTGCTCAGCATATTTAGAAAATATAGATGTCAGGATACTAATGGCATGTGTGCTCATATTCTTAACTTTAATGCTCTTGATAATCTAAATTTCTTTCAGAACATGAAGTTGAAAATGTAAATAAACATAAAATAGTTGTCTGGAAATGGTTTTCAGATATTTTTAGCACTCAGTTAGCAGTTTAAAAGCATGTGGAAGGTCAAGTATGAAAATTTTTGTGTCATAAAAGGACCGATTTAACATTTAAATTTTGTTCCTTACTTTTTTTTTTTCAACTATCACATTAACAATGTCATCTAAAATAAAGCCCTGTCTTCGGTTACCACTTAACACATTTTATAAAATGGATGTTTTATCAATAAATTTTCTGAAGACAGGGGCAAATTTCTCTAACATGCGTTAAGAGGATTTTCACGGGCTGAAGTTCACGCAGATGCTGCTGTGGAAGCAGTGGCACATGATGACTCGAAGTGCACAAATAGCTCCATCACGTGAGACAGCTCTCCACTCTTTCATGGCTAATCTGATGCCAATGCAGCACTTAAGGTGAACTCCACCTGTTTTCAAAGTTGATGGTTACTTTTATTTACAAGTAGCCAGCCAAATATCTGCAAGACATTTATACCACAATGTGCTTTGGAGTCTTATTCAGCCTGGCCTCTCTAAACCCCTCCTTGTCACTTTCAAGACCTAGAATTTCTTCAGTTGCAACAAGATACCTCCAGATATGCATCGTCCTGGACAGTGAAAAAAGCAGCAATTAATGCTGCTACCGGCGCTATGAAAGCAAATTGACCAGGCCCGAGTTCTGTTAGTGATGGAAGAAGTCACTCTTTTGCTTCCTCGGGACCCACCAATGAGCAACAACCAAATGAATTTTTAGGATTTGGGATTGAACGTGATGCTAATGCATGCATACAGTGTATGCATGTTTAACTGAGATCTAACACACAAGTGTCCCTGCTACTACTCTGCAGGATGTTCTAGATGAGAACATACAGGAGCTGGCTCTGAATTCCCTTAGTTCAGGAAGCAGGAAAGAGCAATAACATTAATTACTTTAATTAATCCTAATTATCAGCAATATTCTTAATTGTAAAAATATACTACAAATCCTGTTGCAAATAGTTTTGTAGAAATGTCAGCATAGGTGTCCCCAGTTCATCCTTTACTTCTAGGCAACCTCACTCTTCCTCATCTAGGTCAATATGAGGTCCTATTTTGTTTCCTACCCTTTGCAGGTACTCCTTTGGCCTAAATTATTTTTACACGTTCTATGTGTGACTGTTGCTCTTACCATAAACACAGCATATTGTGTTTTATCAGGACAACTGACCTTCCTTTTAGATTAAGAGAAAGGAGGAAATAAGAGACAAATAAGTAAGCTCCACATAACAGACAAAGCACAATGTTTGTCACTCATTCTGACAGCAGGTGTCTTGGGCCAGCCTGCCCTAAACAGGAGGAAGGATAAGATCCCTCCCACTTAAAGAGAAAGAAAAGGATCAGAGAATGGCATGAACATCTCACACATATAATGCAAAAAAACTGAAAAGTTAAGACTGCCAAGTTGTCCTGCCTTAGAGAAGTATCCAACAGTATAGAATGAAATGTTTGATGTGCAACCTGAAAATCTGAAATAGATGGGAAACCAGAGGCTGTTGTGGGGTGGGAAAAAAAGAGAGATGCGTATAGGTTATTTTAAAGAATGCAAAACTATCATGGAGATGTGTATTGAAATGGTGTAATACATATATCACTTCCTTTTAAGAAAGATTTCAGGGTAAAAAAGGAGTTTCATCTGTTCCCCTTGATCTCTAACCCTAAGATTAGAGAGTGCCCTGATTTTTGTCACAACAAACTTGCTAAATCATGGGAAGAATGTGCAGGCACTTGTTGCTAAACCAGGAGGATTTGACTGACAAAGTGTTACTGTGGATTGGGGGACTAGAATTTAGTCCAATTCTTAACCTGCTAAATCAGAAAAGGTATTCTAAGAAGTCAGAAGGGCTACAGGTCAAAAATGTGTACAATGCTCAGCAATAATTCAAATACAAGGCTTAAATCATACATAATTTTCACCCTAGTCTTCCAGGAATGGTTTCCATAACAAACTAAACAGACAGATTTGAAGGAGCTTGACACTTATTAGCAAGTAATGTTCTGAAGTTAAAAATACAGGGCTGAAGTGGAATGGTCGAAACTTAAGCTGATTTGACCTTGAAAGGGAAATGAAAACATGTAAAGCAGAACAAAGAAAGGTTCTATGAAGAATTTATACGTTGTTGATGGGATAGGAAATAAAGACAGTTAAGTATGATTGAAATCTAAGCCTAAAACTGAATTAATACTTTCCTGTAGTTCTCTGTGAGAAATTTCAGTGCACGCTAGACAGACATAATCACAGCAGGCATTGCTCTGAGGCACGTAGTTGCTTTTCTGGATTAGTGAGGGAATTGCCAGTCCACATTACACGAAATTTTAATTTGTCAAATCAGTGTCAACACCATATGACCAGATGAACAGGAATGTGATGCTTATGTTTAAGGAACAGGAAGATGTGTTCCAAATAAACTGCAGGCTCATATCTCTGATTACAGTAATAAAAAAAAAGTATTTGAAATATGCTTTAGAGATGATAATAAAGCTATAGATTTAAATGAATAAAGGGATAGGGTGAACCACACATTTTTTAAAAGCTGTGTATGATCTTTGCTAAATTTCTGCTCTGACGAACTACTGGGTTTTCCTGGTTTTAGAGAATAATGATACAGCCAAACTAATCTACTTCAGGGAAGTTTTTGATATTATACTGCATCAGAATTTACTTATTCTTAAGCAGACAGATAAGGCTGACAAGAAATTGGTTCCTGTGGAGAAAATACTCTTGCTTACATTGAAAGAGGAATTACCAGACTGGAGAAAGACTACTAAATGGAGTTCCTCAAAAATCAGCCTTGACACTAGATGGATCTAATATTTTCATGTATTATCTTGGCACATACAAAAACATTTTAACACCATGTTCTGATGACACAAAGTTATTAGACTTTTTCAGAGTAAAGGGTAGTTGGAGGAGACACGAAGGAGTTGGATTATCTTGGAAGCTGGAGCAATGGTAATGGGTTAAAATACAGTAGTGCAAAGTGCAAAGTCATGCACTTGCAGAGTAATGAAAAAGGATTCATCTATGAATTGGAGGATTATCAGTTGAAAATAACAAAGGAATAAAAAACATAACTGAGTTAATACAGAGCAGAGAGATTATAGGCCATTATATGATGTATCTGTGAAAAAATGAACATCCTAATCTTAGGAAATAGAGTTTGAGGCATTTCTGAGAGAGATAAGGAAAAACTCTACCTAGACTATCATGTGTAAATAAGCCACTCACGTTCAAGAAAGCACAATTTAAACTGCTTTTAAAAAGGGGAGATCTGTAGGAAGAGAGCAAACCTATCTCATATGACCGAAAGAATTTAAGAAGTTCACTTCAGTAAGTGAAAGATAAAAAGGAATGTGACTTGTGTCCAGGAACAGGAAAAGCATTACACGTGTATAAGATAGTCAGTACTTGATGGAAGCCTAAAATTAGAGCCATGAAAGGAATGACTTCCTAAAATATTCTTACAACATAAGAAACATTATTAGCTTAAAAATACAGCATACACAGAAGTGGTTGAAAAGACTTCATATCATAGAGATACTTTATATCATAGAAATACTTACAAGAGCAGGGGATTGGATGCAGTGAGCAGTACTTTGATTTTGTGTTGGTTGTATATCAAGGAAAGGTTGGGAAATCATCTTACTAAGGTGAAACTGACTTTGAAAGAAACTGGAGTTGATAAAATCCTGAGCAGACAGACCACTTGTAAAATTATGTTAAAGGAATGCACCTTTAAATTTTTAAGAACCTTCCAGTATAAAATTAATAGGTCTTGATTACTTTGGTTCCCTGTGTAGGGGTGTCTTAAGATTTTGAGAGCATGATATCATAAGAGTCATAAATGCACAGGAACATTTGGGTTGTAAGGGACCTTTAAAGATTATCTAGTTCAATGCCTTTGCCATTGGCAGGGACATTTTTTTACTAGATCAAGTCCCTTCATTTCAATAAAGTCATTCCAATAAGAGAAAGATCACAAGAACTCAGCATTTTCTGAGGTGCAAAAATGTGACCAAAATGAAGAATTTTAATTGTTCCAGAAAACAGAATACTGGCGAGAATCTAGCAAGTTTTCTTGAAATACAGAAAGAAGGGGGGAAATATCTATTTTCCATTTTCCATTTTGGATTGCTTATGACAATATAATTTTAAGTATTTCTTACTGAAGTTTAGAATGTAATTTCTAATGGTAAAAGTAGTTGAATACTGGGAGTAATTAACGTAGAGTATTGCAGAATCTCCTTTTCTGGTATATCTTTAAGAAAAAGGGCAAAACTACATCTCTCAGAAACAACACAGCTATAAGAACTCCTGGGTTTAGATAAAGAAATGTAAGGAAGCACAAACCTGAGCTTTTATGACTCTCTAGAACCAATATTATTTTCTTTACCTCTACTTTCAGACTTTGAGATGTATATTTTAAAAACATTTTCATGTTAATACTCTGCAGAGTAGATATTCTCAAATAAGATTAAAAGAGATTTTCTGGAAATTGGTAATTTTCGATTGTGAAACACTATTTGTCCCATATTATGATAAGAACCAAACTACAAATTAAATAAATGTAAGTTTATTATGCCATCTTATTTTATATAAGATTATTTTGTACAGCTGGATGATACAATTTAAAACGGAAAACATTAAATTTGTAGAATGATCACAAAAAGACAGCAACAGCAGGCTGTCCTTGTACATTGAAATTGTCCACCTCATGTAATCTCACTATCTACTATTCTTCCTTCTGCTCATAAGGTTATTGCTAAAGTTTTACACTTATATCCTAAATGTTGAAAATGTATATGAAAGGTACAAACACTGAAGAGGTAATTGCATAAGTTCCAAGTTATTTGCAGAGACATTAATACAGAAATTATTACTGGAATAATAGTAGTTGCCTGTATTCCCTTTGAAGTGTCTCAGAATAAACACTGAATGTATTAATTATTTTGTCTCTAGAGATAAAGCAATTTTTTTCTTTCTTAACAAGAATTAAAAATATTTTGTTAATATTCAATGTAATCCTGCTTTGCACTACAATTATCCAAGCTTTTTTTAAAAAGAAATAAAAGCTGATGAATTAAAGGCAGCAATTATCAAGGTACATGACACTTTTTAGATTTTCAGGCATGGTTTATTTTGTCTCTGAAAGTGTACTGAGAAAAACAAATCCTTCAATCAGTCAATCAATGCACTTTCTCAATTGTCCCTGAACTTCACTGGAAGAATAAAATGCAATCATGAACGTTACACTATGTGTCTGATGGTCTCAGCCTAGACTAAATCATTGTTTCTTATTAATTTCTATGATGTTTCGTACCTGAAATATATAACTTGGCATCTCTGGTTCATTATCCTTTATTATTCTAGTCCTCTGACTCCAGACAGTAACATCCATTCACATATCTCTAAGAGGCTAATTTGTCCATGTGTGCTTTTGGGAAAATACTCCTAAACAGATGAACAGATTTTTGGAAGTGAGTTCTTAATTGACATTGTATAACTGGGGATATCGTTTATTGAGTAAAAGTCTGAAATGGCTTGTCTATTTGATATGTTAAGATCAAACTGTACCAAAAGTGCTTATAGCTAATTAAACTAAAGTAGCACTTTTCCATTACAGAGATTTCTCTACTTCTCTCAATTTTTTTTTTTAAGTTCAGTGCATTGAAATGAATAGAAAGACTCCCTTCCTCCATTGTTGGGAGGAAGATTGTTCACAGCCTTGTCAATTGATATAATCTTTTTCTTTCTTTCTTTCATCTTTGGCTTTGTCAGTCCATGCAGATTATTTAGCTGGAGTATTTCACTTTTCAACATTTAATCTTTCTAATTTTTTATCCTTCTTCGAATTTTTCTTTCCCTTCTTGAATTCAAAGCTTCATTCACTTTGAAAAGCAGCCTTGGACTGCACCATACATATTGTTTAACTTCCAGTCCTGTTTTCTAAATCTGTTTGTTTTATTTGGCTCCCAGTTCCAAGTCCCCTACCTATCTCCATACCATTTTCTTGGTGTTTTCTTTTCTTTTTTTTTAACCAAGGTTCTCTAACACTCCAAATTAGACTGAAAAATCCCCAGTGTTGAAATTCTATTTAATCTTTCTTTTTTTGAAATATATTCTCCTTACCTGATGCTTGGTGCTGTGTGGGGATTTGGAGATCCAGCCATTAGTGTTACAGTGTAACAAACACTAAACTGGATGCTTATTTTCTGTGACTGAAATTCATGTCAAGGAGTGAGCCCTCCAGAAAAACCCATGAGCAACAGAAGACTCTCTGAAGCCCTCACAAAGCAGCTGGTGAGATGGGTAAGCACTTACATAGCTGCTTTTCTTTGGCATAAATCTCCTTTTTACTTACGCAAAGTTCTACAAATTACGTTTTTAGTTTACCCTCATCATAGATACATTGATGTAAATAATTACAACTACATCTATTTCAGTGTCAGTGTAGAAGACAAATACGCATCACAAAATTTCCTAAGATGTAGCAAGAATTCATTTAACCTTTGTTTACCTGTAAGATATTTCAATGCAGATTGACTAAAGCATGTAGTAACTGTTTGTTTAGCACTCTGAGTCATAGTTTACTAAAGAATTTCCAGAGTAAATGGTTCTAAATTCAATAGTTTAAATTTCCAGATAATAAATTACAAGGTCATAATGCTGTTATCATATTTTATCTATTTTTTTTTGCTTTCAGACTAATTTTAATAAATTATTATATTTACAACCTACCTTCAAGATATCTCTTTGAGTTAAACCTTACCATGTAGCAGATGATACACATTGGAAACCTCTCTGGAGGTTTAGTCCAATCAATCATGGAGCTAATGCAGAATGTGGGGTTTTCTCTGGCACACTGCACTCATATGTACAGGTGCTCTGTAATTTGCACAGACAATCAGCAGGTTGCTCTGTGCAATTTAGGACATTGTTTTTAACTTCAGTAATTCTAAATCATTCCCACATGGAAGATAGGGATAGTAACGTCAACTCTTGTTTTTCTCTGGGAAGGTGATCTGAGTCATGGATTAATCACAGAATCAAGGCACTTGGCCTAGACGAACTTCATGAGGTTCACACAGCCTCAGCTCTCAGGCCTGTCAAGGTTCCTCTAGATGCATCCCTCCCCTGTGTTGTAAACACCACCACACAGCTTGATGTCGTAGACAAACTTGCTGAGGCTGAGCTCAGTCCCACTGTCCATGTCGACGACAAATATGTTAAACAGCATTTCGCAATTCTGGTCCCTGAGGAATGCCATTTGTCACTGATCTCCACTTGGACACTTGGCTGCAACCCTTTGAGGGTGACCATCCAGTCAATTCCTTATCTGTCGAGTGGTCCATCCATCAAGTCCGTGTCTCTCCAGTTTAGAAGCAAGAATACCATTTGGGACATACTGAAATGCCTTACACAACTCCAGGTAGATAATATTAGTCGCTCCTCCCTGATCCATCGCTTCTGTAATCACATCAGAAAAGGCCACCGAGTTTGTCAGGCGTAATTCTCCCTTAGTGCAGCCATGCTGGCTGTCATCAGTCACCTCCTCATTTCCCATGTGCCTTAGCAGAGCTTCCAGGAAGATCTGATTCATGACATGGCTAGGCACCAAGATGAGACTGATGTGTTGGATAATGGCTTAGCCACTTCCTCTGCCAGTTCCCTCCAGACTTGTGGATGAATCCCATTAGGTCCCATGGACCTGTGCACCTTCAGGTTCCTTAGGTGGCCTTGGACTTGGTCATCTCCTTCTGCTGTGGGTCCAGAATCAAACAAATAGAGTTCAGTCCTGCTAAGTCAAGTTGACATTTGTACTAATGTTGGTCGCAGGATTTCCAATCAGCTCAGAGCAAGATTGTGTGTGCCCATAGACTGATATTTACTATGTTGCACCAACATAATATTACCTGTGGGGTAATATTGGTAATCAGCCATTTCAGCCACAAAAAGGGGGTTTTTGTTTTTGGTTTTTTGGTTTTGTTTTGTTTTTTGTTTGTTTTTTTTTTACTAAACACAAAGCTGTACAGTGGAAGCACTGGGACTTGAAGTTTGCTGAAGGAGAGGGAGTGTGCTACTGACCCTTCCTGTGGAAGGTAAATTTCTGATTCTCTCTGTGGGCATTAGTACCTGAAGCAAAGTTCATTCTGTAGATATTTAAAGGCTGGCAAGTGCTGTGTTTAATGTGTAAGGGCTTTCACAATATCTAGGCTTGTTAAAAACAAGACTGCATTGTTAACCCAGAACTGAAAGCATGTCTTGAACTGACTCTGGCTCTGACTGTGGCTTACTTACACGAAAAATTACTGCACAGGAAGCACATTCCTCTGTAGCAGGGTGGAGCATGTGGGATGTAATTTGGGAAATCAAATTACATTCCTGCTTTACCTGATTCTCCTGAAAAGGTTATCGGTCTCCACTAACTATAAAGTCTTAAGGAGACTGAACTGGAACAGCTGAATACTGTTTTATGAACAATCTTCTAGCTCCATCTGTGAGCATCTTCAGCAGGGCAGACCTACTGGGGCAGGGGATACCAACCTGGGCTGAAGCTGAGGAGCCAGATTAGCATAAGACTAAGCCCAGACTCCCAGGGCCACAGTCAGAGCAGAGCCCCACACTGACATGGCTGCACGGAGTAGGAGTCCGAGCTGGTTGGTGCCTTGCTGGGGATGTGTGAGGGTGGCTGAACTCCAGGGCTGCCTGCCCACGACTCTATAGTCATGCCCTTCTTGCATTTCAGAAGTCTCCTCTCACACTGCCTTCCATGGCAGGAACTTCAGTACACAGTCAAATACAATTACCAAGAAATGGGAAAAGTGGGTACGGAGCGTATCCCGATACTTGCTTTATCTTCAGAAACTGCATAAGGGCAAAGGAGAAGAGAAAGGACTACTTGTTGGAATGATGTTCACGTGTTTGCATCTTGTCTAAAGGTGTGTCACTAAATCACAGGATCACAGAACAGGCCAGGTTGGAAGGGATCACAGTCATCATCTGGTCCAACCTTCCTGCTCAAGCAGGGTCATCCCAGAGCACATGGCACAGGATTGCGTCTGGACACATGAATATTGCCAGTGAGGGAGGCTCTACAACCTCATTTATTTTCTACAAATATTTCCTTCTTTAAACTGCATTAATAAAGTAACACTGCAGTACTTCTGCAAGTTCAAAGGTCATGAAATTGGAATACAACAATACTACTAATAATACTAAAAAGCTTTACAAAAACGTTTTATTAACGTACCTGTAACACACATTTATAGTACTTAGATGGACTGCCTCAACATTAATTATATAATATGTTACGGTACTGAGAAAAGGTTGTTATATTTACTGTTCTATTTCTTAGATGTATGTATAGTAAAGGTGTAAGGAAGCCATTTGAAACTGATGAATAGAATTTTTTTTTCTGATGCTTACTGAATATGTGTAATTTTGGACGCCAGTTGTTGTCTGATCCAGTATCACATTCAAAATTTTTTTACTGCTACACATTTGTCTTCCAGGAACCACATCAGCTTGGTGGTAATTGTTCATTGTTTTCCTCCTTTTAAAGCATATCTAAATTTTTAATAACAAGTTATTTTCCATTTCACAAAATCTGGTTATAACATGCAAAATTAATATCAAAGGCCAACGTTTAATTATGATGTGCTGCTAGCAGCATCTCTGGTGTGGCACCGGAAACTAGTAATATTTTTTATGGTTTAGGTTCTTATGGGTTTTTGGAATCAACTTTATCTGTCAAAAAGTAGTTAAAATGTTGTTGCTAATATTTGTGAGTTTCTGGCTAAAAAAATACTAGTTTATTTAGTGCTTTTTAAAGAATTGAATGTTGCATCTAGAAAATGTGGAACATCTGTAGCTTTGAGAAGTCGTTATATTATGTTATCATATTTCCTACTTTTCTGAAATCTCACCTGCACAAATCAGTATTCTGCAAGTGAAACTCAACTCTCCTCACAACTTTCATTCGTGGATGCAAGTCTTACCAAATGGTGAAATAGATATGCTAAAAATAGGTGAGTCATCACAGTTTCAGAGAAAAGCTTGGTAAAATAATATTTAAGAACATGGAATAGCAATAAAGGCAGCACCAATGTATAAAAAAAAATACAAAGACATTTTGCTTATAAATTGTGATGTTTATTTTCCTTAATCTAATACTTTTGGCCATGCGATTAACAGTGTAGTATCTCTTAAAAGCGATAGAAATTGTAGAAACTTCCTTTCAAATAATATCTCTGTTTAAATGGATCTGTGCTGGCTTTAAAATCTTATCTCCCTGAGTTACAGGGAAAAAGTCAGGACATTTTATATCATTAGAATCTGCATTCTCATCTTCTCAGAGACACTTAGAACACTCTGCTTCCTGAAGAGACCAAGATTTCAAAATGTTAAAGTCATGAGTTATTATTTTTCAATGGAAAAAACAAAAAATGCCTATGTATAAAACGTTTGAAAGGTGTGCTCTGCATGCATAGAAAACAAGTGCAAGGTTATAAAAATTTTACTGACACTTTTTTGGGAAGATTTGCGTAGCTGGTAGCTTATCCACCTCAAAATTTCTGTGTATAATCTTTTACTATATGCAGTGCTATCTCGTATTCTGTAGTCATGAATCACAAAAGGCATTGAGATAGAAGTGACAAATTTCTAAGTCACATGGAAACTATAGTCCTTATTTCTCTTGCTCACCTCATTTTCACTCTGCTACTATATCTATCTCAGGTTAAACTCTGAACATTTCACAGCTCTCAAAATCTTCGAACAGCTTCCACTTTTGATTCTCAGAGCAGGATGTTGTGAAAAAAACAACATTCCGCTTGAACAAATGTGGAATTTTTTTACTTACCACTTAGTTCCAAGCTTGAGTTATCCCAAAATCTAAGGTAGAGAGACCTTGTTCCAGGAACACTTTCTTTTTACCACTAATATAAAAACAGTTTAACTGAGGATACTTGCCATAGAAAATGTCTGAATGTTACCCATTTTTATCTTTTCTTTGTTGGTATCTATGCAAATACAAATTACATATGCATGGAGGTAGAAATATTAATTTAACTATGGTACTCAAGTAATTTCTATGCATCATACTTTGCTTTGTGGCACAGCTATTAGACTTGGTGTGAAAGAGTTATATTATGATCTTGCATTGCAAGAAACTCTCCAATGACTTATTCAGTCCTCCATTTTTCAAGTCATGAATTTTATGAAGATGCAGGATCCAGAATGACTGATTTTACAACCTTCAGGTAGAGATCAGATTTTTTTTTATCGCAGGAAAACATCTAAAATGAGATGTTTTACAGATCTCTTGTTCTGTTTGTGCTGGAAACTGAGCTATTTGTTGTTTGTTCAAACTGTTTTGCCTTTTAACTAGCACAGTGTAATCATTGAAACACAAGGATTTAGATATATCCCGGCTCATAAATGGTTCCTCACATTTATTTCAGAGCAAGCTATCAAGTTTTCAGAAAAATTACTTGTGTTCATCTTGAGAACCTTAGTACAGATAAGACGATAAAATTTCAGTTAGTATTGCCACATTGAACTTCATAAATGGCACTTACATACAGAAACTTGTTGTAAATCTTGTGTGCAATAAAAGAGAAATTCAACTTGAAAAAAAAAAAACAGAAGTCATTTTTCTCCTGTGTAATCTTGTTTTCTTTATGAAAAAGATGTTACTGTATTTGGAAAATCAACATAAAACTGGTAGATTTATGTAGGCTTTAGATTATATATAGACCTGTAATTTTCTGTGCAGAGGTGAATTTCCCTCTGTGGTAAATAAATAATGTCTCCCATGTCAGCTTGATATGTGCCTAGCACAGCAGGGACTTGATTCTGATTAATGACTGCAATATTATTTGTTTCATTTTGCTTTTGCTGCTAATCAAATCATATAAATATATTTTACTGTTCTCTTCTGAATCACAGAAGATGAACCACATAAAATGAAATATGCTTTATTTTCTTAACAATTATGTCAAATAGAATGGTAAAATCATAAGCATTGTTGGTTAACAGGTACTTTCAGGCTATTAATTTAAACACATATTATTTAGCTTAATATCCAAAATGTGTTGATATACTTTATCATCTAGTGAATGAAATAGAGTGGTTCAGGAAAGTTTATCTCTTCTCTGGGATATGCAGACATGATTTCATATCTGTTTTTCTAGTATCCTTCCATCTTTGTGATATACAGAGTGTGATCCTTTCAATAATCCTGCCTCGAAGAAAAAAATCCATATGTAAACTGGTAACGCAGGTGTGATACAGTGACTTCCACATTTTCTCCTCTAACACTGGTGCTATTCTCTCTCTTCACAATGAGGATATGTTCTTGGCATAGAGGTCCTGGTAAATTTATTAAGTCAATGGCAAGTCTGTAGGGTCCAGGCTGTGCTAGCATAGTGCGTTCACGCTATTTGGGCAATTCCAAGCAATAAATGTTCAGGTTTTTTCTCTTCTGATGTCAGCCGTTCTGTAAAGAGAAAGGAGAAGGTGAGACAGATGATGAGCACGTCTGAGGGAGAGGTTTCCAGTCTGCAGGATACAGAGGGGAAAAGAAAACAAGGTGATCACTGTAAGAGCCTGAGGACCTTCAGCTCAAACAGAGAGGGGAAGAAAAAGGTTAGAAAGGAACAAGACTCAGGTATCCAGACCATGCAGGCAGCAGAAGACAACAGAGAAATAAGCTAAGTTTGCGATAGCCCAAGATGTCTCTGAACTAGTTCAGACCAAGACTATATGCCAAGGACATTCTTTCAAGGAAGAACTCAATAAACTTTTTATGGCTAGGCAGACAATCTTTCTAAATTTTGTGTCCTTTAAGGTTTATACTCCAATGAAACCTACCTTTTCCAGTTTAATAGCCAGTATTAGAGCTTGTCTAGAGGAGATCACATAAAGGACAAGTTCTACGCATATCCAAATCAAAGTTTTGTCCAAGTCAATGTTTCATCACATTCAACTAGCTTTGAATGTTCATACACATTAAGATATCAGAAACTGTCCAGTGCCATTAGTGTACTACGCCACTGAAGTTTATGAGAGGAATAGTGTACATGGTCATAAAGAGAATTTAATAATGCCAAGACAGTTTGTCTTTGGAATACAGGCTAAGTCTGATGTGGTTGACTTGGATGTCTCTGTGTAGTTTTTCACTCCTATATACAATTATGGACTTACTAAATGGACAAATTGTACAGGCTATAGAGTCAGAAGGGCCAAACAGCAAATCAAAGCACACTGTGAAGTAAAACATAAGAAATTATGTCTTTACTGGTAGCATTATTATATGTATAAGTAGTTTTACTTTGTTGCCTTAAGGTCATTTAAAGATTCTCTGTCCAGAAGTATGCAGGGTTAAATACCTGACTTAATTTGAGTTTAAAAGGATGCCAGTCATTAAATAAAATCATTGGACTCAATATAAAGATGAAACCAGTGTAGCTGTGTAAGAAGTTTATCCCATTCCCTATATCTGTATCCTCTGTGTGAAAACATCTGTCATCTCCTTCAGTCTGGAGCACATGAGCTCATTCACTCTCCTCTTTCTAGCCCTATTTGTGGCCCAAGAGAATTGGAACTCAAGGGCAAACTGAGTCCTATTGGAATGATCTTAATAAGTTCCTAATGGATGGTTTTTATCAAAGCACTTCCATTATGCCATCTTCAAACAATTTTATGTTTTGTATATGGATATCAGCCCTTTGCTTGTTGGTTTGTTTGTTCCTATTTTCCAGATTCTATAATTAGCATTTAAACCTATTGGTGTTTCCAAGTACTCTCATCAGGGTCATGGTACCAGTAACATTGGATATACGGGAAAAATAAATTTACTTATCAGAAAAGCTTTCAGGTAGAGATAAGAATTCAGTGCAGTTGAAGGAAAGAGGGAGATAACCGGATTCTGAAGTGCCTTGGATTTGAAACAGATGCATACACACACATCCATAAAGATTTGGATGAGTGGAATTCTATCAGGCTCTTTGACCTTGTCTCAAAACAAGAGGCATACAAAGCATCCTTCCCTCACAGAGGTGAGGCAGGGACAAGCTCTGGGACTGCACCAGGCAAGGCCCATCTGCCTTGGGTCTGTTAAGTGATACAGAGGTGCCTATCCCTGGGAGAGCTCCTAGAAAAGTCTGACACTCTATGAAGGGGCTGCCAGGGTAGCTGTCCCAATAAGGGACACTATGGATATCCAGAGGGACTTCCAGTCTTTTCTTTTTCCCCTTAGCACGCCATTTCTGCTGCCAAGCTTTAAATTTTCTACTGTTTCTTCTTGCCTCATCCTTTATATATCTTCCAAAATATTAATAACCTCTAAGTTACTCAACAGCCTTCTGTTTTCAGACAGTCAGTCTAACAAATACTTTATGCAAAATAGATCAGTAAGTCTTCCTTTTCCTGCAATTTATTCTTTCTCCTAAAGCATATGTAAAACTATCAAAAAGAATGTAAACACTTAATTGCTTTAATTCTATTGGAGTTCAATGAAATGTAAAAAATCCCCAGATTCACCAGTCATTTCTGACATGGAATTTCAGTTTCAAAATCACGTAGCTGTTTTTGAAAATATTTACCTTGTTTCTTTCTAATAATTTGTCTTGGTTTGAAAAGACAGGAGTCTGCTAAGGAAGGCAGGAGCCTCCCTTGGAAGAGAAAATGCACCCCCCTTCCCTCCAAATTAATATTCTGAAATTAAGGAGCTTTTAGGCAATGATATGAGNTTTATCTGTAATTATGTTCTTAAGGTTTTTTTTTAAGGAGGTATATTTAAATCTGACTAACTTAGTAGAATCAAGATATTAAAGCTGCAGGCTTTGCTTTTTTGAATTACACATGACAAAACCAGGAAAATATGCTATTAAAAAATAAAAATAATTGGAAAATATAAATATTATTTAAGGATACGTTTCGACCTTCTACTTAGAAAATTCAAATGTAGTCTGTAGCAAATACTGTTCTTTGAGTTAAAAAAAATAAAATTAATTATTCATGGAATATAATTGAAAATATTTTAAATGAAAGGTTTTTATGTGGGGTTAAGCAAAATTTGAAATGAACTAATGCATATGACCAGTAAATCATCAAGCTCAGTATAAGTTCTTTTATGCCTAATGTCTTCCTGATGGCAGCACTGGCATATTCTGCCTTGCATGCTTTCACACCAGTTTTGAAGATCGGGATGAAAGGCATGAGCAGAAATCCCAGCTACCACATTGTTTTTGAGAAATGTATCTTAGAGTCAAGCTTTTCCATGCATTTCATTAAATCTTAATAAATAGTGTTACTTGCTACTCCACACTTTTCTGGAAAAAAAATCTCCTCAGTAATTCCACAAAGAAATCTAATTCTCAGTTCAGGAGGAGTAATTCTTGCCCTTCAAAAACTTTTCATATTTTATTATTTTTATCTTAGAACATAGGGCTAATCGTTTTTCACAGAAGGTTAGTGCTCATCCAATTTCATGGGGTTATTGGTTCATATCACAGATGTAAAAAATGCAAGTGTTGGTTATTTCATCTTTTCCAAAAATACAGACTGCTGCAGGACAGAATAATGGCATTTGGCTTATCTCTGAAGCACAAATATAACTTGGAGACCACTGGTGCATTTTAGGAAAGTAGTACCAATTCCTCATGTAAAACGCCAATTTCATTACAACATTCTCTCAGCTGCAGTTCTCCTAAATAGAGTATTAGTAGCAAATGCTAATATTCTTTCCTTTCAATAAATAGAACGTGTATGCAACATTACTGAAGTTTTTCTAGTAGGTCACCCGAGGCCAGCTCAGTCTCTGAGCCCAGAGGAGATAATGTTGAGGACAAGAACAATTCTTACATTTGATAGATAGGAACAGGGTGAGGTCAAGTTTATCATGTCCAAGAGACATTTTGGTTTTTTTACATCAGGTACTCAGATGGGGACTGAGGGACAGATTAATTTTTCTTTAATTTAACTGTTTGAAAATGTGGTGCAAAGTCTAAACAAATCAGTTGCCTTGGTTTCTTCTAACCATTGTAGAGGGAGGTTTTGGAATTTCAGTCTTGTTTTACAATGGAGTTCATTTTAACATGAGTCCTTGCTATTTTAAAGCTGAATGGAAAACTAATTTGTAGGTCTAGATGCAAGTGAAATCCTTTTTAAATACTTAAGTTTCACGGATACTTCAGTGATTATAGCATACATATATAGAGCTATATAGTTAAAGATATCTAGAAATAAGTGCAGAGAATTTGTATTTTGCTGCTGTAAAATAGCCTTAGAAAAGCAACAGAGACCATAAAATAATTCAATAAATCTGTACAAAATACTACTATGGTATATTATATGTATGAATTAGTTTATGAGTGACAGGCATAGAGCGCATGTTTCTCTCAGTACATTGGCCTCAACAAGAAAAAAAAATCTTATTTATATGAATTACAGAGTAGTTTTCCGAGTCAGACTATAATGAGGCCAGTGCATAACAGCAGACATTACCCAGAGCAATGCTTTCTGCCAGTCCTTGACAGTCTTTAGGGCAGGGTAAGGACAAGGGCATGAACAAATATATGTCCCTGGATGCTGCTCCTGCCTAAGCAAGCTCAAAACAGCATTAGTAGGAGGTTAAAAAATAATCTTCCAATACATTCGTCTGATACTTATCAGAAATTCCAAATTAATTTAGAAATCTGGCTTATTTACAAAAGTCTACACCTTGTAAAAGTAACCCAATTAATCCTGGGCTGTAAATTCACACCCACAGGGCATGTGAATCCATTTCCATGGCTTTAGTTGCTGAGGAACTGCTAACATTTCATTCAGATATTATGAGCAAAAGTGTCAATCCTGTCTCTCACTGGTAGGAAGTCAGTAGAGATAAGTTTTTGTTTAGGGGTGTTTCTTTCCTTAGCAGAAGGACTTTTGGCTTTCCTGTTGCACTGCAGCCCTAAATACTGCTAAATGATTTTGCTTAACGATAATCCACACGTTCCACTTCTTTTTCAGCTACCATGTGATACATAACTGGGAATGCAGCAAAATCAAGTTTTTTCAGTAGTTCATTCAGCTAAATATCACCTTCCACTCTGATAATATACAATGATAGCAAAGAGAAAAGACATCACTGCAGCACTCTGAACTCTATAGGATGATGTAACAGCTCTAAGGAGCAAGGATATGCAGTTCTCTCAAACTGAACGGCTAGTCAAAATCTGTGGTCTGGTGAGTTATTTTGGTTCAGAGGAAAAGATATTGATGAAGCCAGGTTATTTGATACATTCCCATTCATACTTATATGAGGCATGAGAAACACTGCTTTACACTGCATTTGAGGAAATCAAGCACTATAAAATCACCAGCATTAACCTCAAAATTCTTTCACGAGTTCTCTCCCAGATCTTTCAAAAGAGTTGTTTTGGTTTGTTTTTTTGGGGGAGGGACTTTTTTCTGTCTTTTTTCCCACTTCTGTGTATCTGTTGCCATCATTTTTCTCCGATTTTCTCTTTTGTATTTTCATCTGCACTAAAATAGTACCCTACCTCTAAAAGGACATCACTTCTCATTCTTAGATTAGCCGGATACTTTATGAAAGGAACCTCACTTGATTCTGCAAAGTTCTAGGCATGTCATCTTGCAATTATACTGCATTAAAAACATTGCACTGATGTGCATATAAAAATATGCACAGTCATATACATTTTGTATACTATATGAAATTCAGCCCAGTGATCAGTATCTGTAAATACTTTGAGCTGTCTTAAAAGGGCAGACTTAATTTTCATCTGATGCTCGTATGAAGTAGGCCAAACATAGTCTATATAATCAGGACATCAGCACAAAATTGGAGTAAGTGTTCATTCTAAACACACTGGTAGAATGAAGATCTCATGACTTTCAACAAAATTAGTGCTTGGAATAATAAGATGTTGGTAAATAAATCAAAACTGAGTGCAAATAGATAGAAATGCCACCAGCATAATAGTATAGCATCAAAATAAAAATATAGTAGGGTCAGTGTTGGTCCATTCATACTGCCAAAAAGGTAAAAATATGTGGAGTCAGAAGGAAGTGCTACAATGAATATTACAGCAGCAGGTGCAAAAGCATTACTGCCATCTGCAAAATAGATTCAGCAACACTCATTAAAGGTGTTGTCTTGATTTGATTTGATTTGATTTGATTGATCTAGTGCTCATCCTCTTAGGCATGTACTCATTTTCATAGTACCCAGCAAGTGAGAGCAGTACAACACAGAGAGATTTGACAGCCTAATATTAATAATAATTTAATGCTTATATGGAGCATGTTATGTATTCAAAGAACTGTACAAATAGTAACCAACTAATAAAAACTAATGTTATTCCTTCTCTATCTCATGATATTAATGAAGCATATTACTTATTCTCCATCTACTCTTTCCTGTTTTTAGCTGTTTGCACTTGAGCATTTTATGGCAAACTCTAGAGATCAATTTGTACAGATAAGAAAGATGCATACATGCATAATACATTTTACAAACTCCTTAAATAGTTTCTGCTGCAGAATGTAGACAACAAGTCTTAAAATCAGGTATCCCACAAAGATTCTGGCTTTGTGATATTGTGAATTAGTTATTGATAGAACCTAGGGTTCTCAGGTAAAGCCCAGGTAAAATTAGAGTTGGTCAGAATTTTCCTGAGAGAAATTTATGGTCAGAGTATGATGGTGTCTCAAAGGCCCTTGAATGGATAGTCCAGCTTGTCTGTGGAAGGAAAGCCATGAGACAGGGCTCAAGGGCATCCAGCTCTGAGTAGCCCCATAAATTTAGGGGTCCAGTGTAACAAATTCTCTCTGCACCCAGTGCTGGACCTGGAAAGATGCCTTTCCAACTTTCTCAGTATCGAGCTGGAATCTTTTGATTCCTTGCAAGTCTGAGCATTTATACTTTTATTTTAGCCTCCAGGTGTGCTCATGAGCCACTGTCCCTGATTGCTCACATTTCCTGCATGCTGAATCATGTTTGGGCTTCTGAATCCAGGATAAGCCAGGTACATTTGCTGATGGGGAAGTCTGGAGATAAAAGAACTGATAGAGAGCCCCTTGTGTCCCAGCACTACCCTGTAGTCAGAGACAGCAGCTGCGAGGATTTGAAACTGAGTTGAGTTTAGGCACAGTTACTAACAGCACCAGTGAGATTTCTTTTGACATCTGGACTTTGCTCTAGACAGGGACAACCAAAATTTGTTCATCCCTATATATCAAAAATCCTGGAGAAAAAGGACTGAACCAGGAACTTTGGAACGTGGCCTCTTAGATGGAATTTCAGGTCTAAATGAAACATTTAATGTTAGAAATTTGAAATAACTGTTTTTTGATTTGAGGGGTTAAGTTTGTCTGGAGATTTGAGATTTGGAGTTTTTTCATACTGAAGCATATAATTTGTGTCCAAAATTTCAGATTACTGAAAAAGAAGAACTATAATTTCCAAGATTAAAATAAAATCTTGTAAGCTTTGTGACAAAGATTTTCCCTGCCTTGTTTCAGCCTCTAGCCAATTTTTGAGGACAGTGATGGGGAGAAAAGTGGGTTTTTGAAGTGATATTATAGATCAGGTTGGAAAATATTTGTGTTGAAGAGTTGTGGAAAATTAAGAACGACCAGTTCATTGACTGTGTTTTGAAGATGAAAATACGACAGGAATACTAACTATGATTACTCCTATGCTTAATCTTTTATGTAAGGTTTCCAGTAGTTTGCATATTGGCTTCAGTGTCCTGGACACTTCGCAGTTTGCCTAAATAATTGCATTCTGCTTACTGGCATTTTTGGCTACAATTTCAATGGCTTATGTTATTTATCATTTCCTGTTGTGCTGTGCTACTATGGCCTACTAATTCTTTCATTTTAATTCAAAGTTTAAGTCATCCCTAGTGAGTGTCTCAGAGCAGGAGAAAGAAAAATGTGATTCTCTTTTGCAATTGCTAACAAACTAAGTTCAGATGAGGAGTAATAAAAGAAGTTGGACGATATGGGAGGATGGACATGCATTGTAGTATGCTTAAATAGTTACTCAAGTAAGAGCAGAATAGATTGTGTTGAAGAGTTTCATGGTTTATTTTGAAAATAAAACAAACAAATAAATGAAAATGTTTACACATTCATCTCTTAAGAGTTCCTACCTGTTGTAGAAAGCATGTGGAATTATGTGGATAATGGAGGTTTTACCTGACAAGCTAGCTCAAGCATAATAATAGACGATAGAAAAATTCAGGCACAATCTTGACTAAAGCAGGATTTCAATGTTACTGATATGGGCAGATATGAAATTCTGGGAATGAAGCATTAATATGAGAAGGTAACAGGGCAAATACATGCACATTTATATGAAAAAATATGAATATATATATATATTTGTTTTGTCAAGACTGGAGAGTATTCTATGCCAATTTTTCTGATAAAATGTAATGACTGTGTATTGAAATGTATTAGGTTTTTCAAACTGCATACTCAAGAATACAATTTGGATTTAAGACTATTTAATAATATGGCATAGTAAGAATTAATTGATGCTGATGGAACAGGGAAAGTCAACTACATAACTGATGGACGTAATCTATATCTGTATAGAGAACAGTAATAATTTGCTGTGAACAATCATCAAAAAAATCTGGAGACTCTTTCAGAAGAAGGCTCTTCCGAGAGAAGGGGAGAAAAATATCTGAAGAGAAGTTAGAGGGGGGAAAAAAAAGCTGTATGACTTTCCTTCCTTTCCTAGGAAACTAAGGATTTTAGCACTGTTATTTTACCATGTGAATCTTTCATAGTTACTGCTTTGCCACCTTCTGCTCTAATTACAGTAGCAAAAAATTCTCTCATCTAAAAACACTCAGAAGTTTCTTCTAGAAGACTATGACTTCCTGCTTAGTAGGAGCAGTACAGGGCACATGGTTTCTATGCCCAAAGGTTTACATAGGCTACCAGATCATTTCCCAATGCAATTGGAGGAATCAGCTCTGCTTTGAAAAGCCATTTAGGATTTGGTCTTGCTCTAGGCTATCAGCCGAGTGCCTCTGGGACAAGAGTGAAAATGTCCCTGCAAAATTTGTACCTATGTTGGGGTAACATTATGTCGAGTCTTTCTGTTCTCCACTTAGTCCAATAGAAATCCAGACTCAATAATACTGAGAACACATTGGAAATCTTTCCTCTTCATACTTGCTTCTACATAAGTAGCGAACTCAGCAGGTTCTTACGGAAGACCATTCACTTTATGGCCTACCTTGGAGGAAAGAGATACCCTGTAAGGGGCACACAGACAAATATCTAAACATATTCCCCTTATATGTTATACTGTAATATAGTATATTGAACATGATGCACTTCTGACTCTTTTGCTTACACTGTTTTTAAAACTGCACCTAAATTATACTTCTACTATCATGAACAAATCAGCCTGTATTGTCAAAAAAGGAAAAGATATCTGTGAATCTTTATGTCTGCATTAATTATCTGGCTATTATTGGCTTTCTAGGGGTACATTTGCATGCTTTCATCAAGCTGGCTGATTCCCTCAAGAAGCAGCAAGGGTGCTGCTGAGAGAATCAACTGAGGGAAGGGAGCTAGGAGCTGAGGGTGACAGCAGACTGGCATCTGGACAGAATCCTGCTGTCCCTAAACCAGGAGAGCAGAGAAGATCCAGTGAGGGTAATCAGGGCTGGTGAGAGCCTAGGCATCTCCAGAAAAATTTGTTGTAAACATCTGCGTCTGAGGGGAAGGCAGGAAGAGAAGCCAGTGCAGTCAGGCCAGGGCCAGGGCTGGACACAGGCACACGTGGGTGATGGCTCAGGGGAGCATCTGGGGCAGGGACTGAGCTGGGATGAGCTCCTGAGCCAGAGGGCTGAGAATGCCTGGGTGAGCCCCACAGGAGGATCCTCACAGCCCATCTTTGCAGGGCTCTTTGCACAGCTCTCCTCTCAGCTGTGCTCTCTTTCCCAGCACTCACCTGCAGCAGCTCCAGGTGAACACTCAGGAGAGAGGAGACCTCCTGGACAGAGTCTTGGTGCACTGTGGCATGTGACAGATACATGGTGGTCTGTTGTGGGGCTACTGGGTTTGTCCTAAATGTGCTCTGCCTTGGTAGTTAGTTACTATTGAAAAAGGGGATTAAATTCCTAGTAATTCCAAGAAAAAAACTAAAACAAAACCACAAAAAACCTCAAACCCCCACAAAGTTCCTTACAGTATTTGGAGAAAAGGTCATCAAATAGTAATTATTCCAAATATTGAGGTAATGGTGGGTCACTGCAGCAACTGAGGCCATAATAGAGCAGATGAATATATTGCGGAGTTCATAACACTGTTTTGCCCCATTTCTTAACCTTTACAAAACAACAAGCCTCTAGAAGAAATTGTTTTCAGGTACAGTGTATTCGTTTAGTTTTTTGGCTTCTTCTTTCACTTCGTGACTATCCCAGTATCTATCATTATCCTCTCCAGCTTCACAGCTCTGATCCTCTGTACTTGGCTGTGTCAGATGCTTTTAACCATACTTCTGTCTCTACTTCAATCATCCCCTAGGCCCATGACAACAATTTAACCCACTCCATATTGAATGTGATTTCCAACTCATTCTTCACTTGTTCTTGCTCTCTTACTGCCTCACTAAGTGATTGGAAGGATCAAAGGAAAAAAATCCTATTTTTACAGTGGTTTGCATATCTACATGTATTTGAGAGACTCAGTTTTGAGCTAGGTGGTAAAGTTCACGCTCATCTCATCCCAAATTTTTTTTTTATCAGCTGCCTTAGGAAACCTTACTTCACAACATAAAATGGAAAGGAGAAAATTATGCAGAGGAAGGGAACAGCTGGTGCACTCCTACACATGTGCAAGAGCCCAGATGCACAAACATTTGGACCTGTAATTATAGAAGTTTGGCAGCTTTAGTTCCTTGCGAGATTTAGTGTGAATGAGGACTGGGTGAACCACATTGTCCTCAGACACTTGTGTGCATTGCTTGTACCACCTCTAAAAATACTGAAGATGGGTGGACACGGGTGTAAATATTTTCATTGAAAATAAGAACATGCATATATAGGTCAGTAAGCCAACAGTAGCTCTGAACACTTGGATTTAATGATAAATTCTTAGTCTGTCTTTTGATTAACATAAGAAGTTACAGGAGGAAAGAGGAACCAGGAAATCACAGCTGCTATTTCTGATCTTATGTTCAGCCACCTCCCAGAAGTATTGCAGCATCTTGGAGTTACATACAACTTATACTGTCGTCCTATAATTTTTAAGATCTTGGGGACTCTGACCTTCATAATAAGACTTCTTAAAGTCATCACATGAGAAGCTGAGAAATATGTATTTGTAACGGTTTAGATGTTAAGGCTAAATAGGGATTTGCACTGCAGTGTTGTGTCCTGGATCTGTACTGGTATATTTGAGCTGTCTTTTGAGGGTGGGAAATGAATAAGTTTTTACAGGATGAATGAAAATATTCTCCTTATTACCCCTTATCTGGACTGGGTTCAGTGACTTTACAAATGTGCAGTTAAGCTAAATTACATACTACCCTCGACTTAAACTCTTTCTTCTTCACTGTGTATGTAAAGGTTAAAAGTTCCTACTTAACAAACCTACAAAATACCTCCATGAATATATCTCAAATCAGAAAGACCGTCTTGTTACCGTTCTTTGATGAGTATTTGCTTGAAGGATCTGGCACTTTTTAGTTCAACTGATTTTTTTTTCCTTAATTTCTTATTTCAACTTGGTTTAACTTATATTTTATTGTTTATTGTACAGGAAGTAGCCTTGATGAGAATTCCAGAAATTTGAAGTTCTTAATTAGATTTATTGATTTTCAAGTTTTGACTCTCTAGAAAATATAGCTCTTTGATAGCATATACAGCATTAATGCATTAGATGCCAAAAATTGTAATTTAAAAAGTAACAATGGAAGCAGCTGCAATTTTTCCAGATACACTATGAAAATATCAGATTGCTTTTGGATATAATGCAAGAAGTTTCTTCTACTAATTAAATCTAAATGTTCAACCATTAAGGAATATAAGAAGCCTTCTGTAATTAATTTAAGTTTCAGAAGAGTTTAAAACATATAAAAATTATATTAAAACAAAAGCATGATATTTCTTAGAAACCAGTCACCACATCTGCTTTAATAATTTATTTATATGTGAATAATATATTTTTTCCCAAGGAATCTAAAAATTTCTGTATGGTAATTTAATATATAAAATCCTTTTGAAAGTAGGAATATCTATAATGTAGACACTCAACATATATCCTGATTTTCTCCCTGTTTAAGAGGCCTTCTAAAGCTGGATCTTACTGTGCTAAAGCCCATTTGATTTCTTGCAGCCTTGGCACTTCTTCTGCATATGTTGATATCATCAGCCTGTAACACATAGGAGAAGGAAGTTCCTTTTCCAACTCCAGGGAAGAGTGACCATGAATTCAATATGCCAGCAGAGAAATTCAAACACAGGTCAAGTATCCTGTATCCTATCAGTGAGTTGGATTGCTATAAGTCATCTGGGGCTTTTATTGAGTCATCTTGCTTCAACTTTAGGAGAGCTTTCAGACACATCTGTTTTTTGGTTTAAACTTTAAAAAATGAAAATTTCCAGAAAAATTATATGATTTTATAAATCACACACAGTAACATCCAGCTTTGAGGGAAACCAGCCTAGCAAAATTCTGTCCATACAGAGATAAGATGCAAATCTCAGATATCTTCAGAGGAGTGAAAGTTTTACCAGATAAATCCAGTAATGAAAGTTAGATTGGAACAGGACAGAACATTCCAACCTGGCAATCACTAAGAAGGTATTCTTTCAAAGATATTGAAATCAGTGGCAAAATGAATTAGTCATAGTGGAATCAAGGCATCATCTTTGCTCTTTGTAATAGTCTTCGTTTTAAAAAAAGAAGTTACATCTAAACATGAGAGGAACAGAGAACTGGAAATCATCTATATATTCACCATATGAAGTTCCCAAGGAGTTGAATGCTTTATATCTTAATTTCTGACATGAACTAGCCTATTCCTTTGTACATCAAGTCCTCTAACACATTGATGTAATTAACCAAAGAATCAGCCTTACTATTTAGATTCACATTGCAAAACTAAATAATTTCAAATTTAGGCTAATCAATGTACTTTTTTTTTTTTTCCTGAATTAGCTGTGTAGTCCATAGACTTGCTATAAAGTTGGACTGTATTGTTGAAAATGTGTTGTCTGTAGAATTGCTAGGATGGAACATAACAGTCTTCTCTTCCTATTTAAAGCAACAATAGCATTCTTTGCATAACCTAAAACCATCACATTAGATATAGGTTTCTTTCAGTGGATCCCTACTGAAAAAGACATTTTCTAGAAAGATTTTAATGCTGAAGGAAACAATTCACAATTTGCTTCAAAGGCAATATACCTTTCTATGTTTTTTAGCTACACCTTTCATTTGAAATTTGAAGGAAAATAAGGTGGAGGCTGAATAAAATTGATTACTGGTCTTTTTCCTACTTTGTGCTGTATTTTGCTTCCAATTACATTGAGATTCTTATAAACTAACCACGCATTGGGCCCTAGATGTGATCTGACCATAACAAAAATACAGGGAAACAGTAGTAGGGGGACAAGAAAGGCAAGAAACAGGCAACATGTCCCCTGACATGTGGGTTGGTAATTGATCTTCTAATTGTGCACCCCAAACACATTTTATGCTTAGATGGAAATAAACATTATTGATAGGCCTTGCTTGATATCTGTGCTCCGTATGCCTATCCTTCCTGTGCTTGATAAATAATAGAGAGCATTTTAACCTTGAAAGAGGCTGGGAAAACTTGAGAAAGATAAACCTCCATCAGTGAACAGTGCCCATTAGGAAGCCTATACTATGGCAATGATTGATTTCCAGATGAATGGCCTTGAAATTTACTTTTCAAATCTATTTCCCTGATAGAAATTTCGGTGACCTCAGAAAGGTTTGTTTTTCTTGTATATATTTACATATAATCATTTGCATCCTCTTTACTTACAGCTCAGCCTATCACTTCACTTGGAGCATTATTTTAATATTTTCCTGTAACTGTATGTAGGGCTTGTGAAAAATTACTAGCTTTTATGTTAAAGAAAGTTGTGTGTGCATGGTTGTAAATATGGTTTGACATGATAGCCCTAGGAAAGAAATAAATTTATTTAACTTTCATGAGGACTTCAGGATATACCATTCCTGACTTAACCCTATAGAGACCTAAATGCAGCAGTTTTACTTCAGCAAATGCTGACATAGACAAAATAATATTCTCCATTTTAAATTCTCCTCAAATCCCCCCTCTACACACTAAAATTTTACAATAGAGCTGTTTTATCTGTGAATCAAAATGGGATTAGTGTAGATATATCATGTCTTCAAAGTTACCAGTATTGCTTTACATGTTAACTGAATGTTTTCTGATTTTCCATCAACAGACATTAAACCACAGAAAAGAAAAAAAAGCTACACAAGCAACCCAGAAAGAATATAATAAACCCACTCTTTGACAACGGGAACTCGAATGAATAACGAGGACTTTCCAGATAATTCATGTTTAATGTGAAAGCAGTGGATTTGATAAATTTGTCACGTATAAAAGATACCCTCAAATCAACTTCTGTTCAAGTAAATTGTTTTTCATACAGAGACAACAAGATTTAAGAATTACAGCCAAATTGTCTCAGGCACATGAAGTAAGTTCACACTCTATTTGAATATGTTATTCCTATGCAAGGTTTTCTGTTTATATTTGTTTTCCTAGAAGAAAAGTATTAGTAGCATGTAATAGAAAGCACCGTCTCAAAGGTTGTTCGCAAGGAGGAGTTAATTATCTAACTGCCACATGAATAACCTGTCCAAAGTTCAGATCTTGAAAAGCTTCTTTCAGTTACATCCAAGTCCTGAAGGAAACACCCATGTTTTTGACATTATCTCCCTCCAGGCAGCTCCAGTTCAGCTCAGGGCCTCTCTAGAAAGATAATCTTTACTGCCTTTACTGCATGAAGCAGGCCAGCATTTTGTTGTGCTTCATTGTCTGTGCTCCACACACCTTCCCTGGGAAGTTGGAGCTGCTAAACCAGTATTTATTAGCTTGTGAGGCCTGCAGATGAGTCACTCGTGACATGGAGGAGGGTGCTCTGGCGAAAGGCTGTAATGCCATCCCTCTGAAACGAAGAGTTAGACGTGGTTCTAACTGTGTAAACAAAACAATAAAGGTGATCTTGAAAACAAAGGCAATGTGACTCTCAGAAATTTAGCATTATTTTATTTGCTTTAAATGAAAGTTATTGTGAAAAATGTGTCTGAAATAGTCTTCAGATATCTTAGAGGGAAGGGTCAAAACTGTCTGTAGCCTGTATGTTATTGGTAATGATGGTTATACTCAGTGGCAGATATATCAGAAAGTAAATCTAAGTGTGCTCATTAACTATATTTTTGGCAGTAGACCTTGCCTTTACATAATACAACAAAGAAAAATAAAAATATTAAGAAAACTTAATCTTTTAATCTTAATATTATTGGAAGAATACCTTCATAGCCACAATGTTAATTGACACTTTTCATTTAGTGTAAATATAAGCCATAAGCTTTAATGAAATATAAACTATAGTCTTTACTTGAAGCCAAACTAGCAGCTCCAGTCAATGGCATTGGTGTTTTAATTTCACAAAGGCCACAAATTCACCCCAACACCACAAAAATTTCTACTAGGATGGAGAAGTATTTTATGGCTCTAAAAGTAACTTTAGTATTAGTATTGCCATCCAGTGCATTCCAGATTAATTTTTTCAGTCCTCGTTCCGTTTTACCTTAAGACAAAGATTTTTCTTTTAGTGAATAATAGTCAATTTCAGAGATTCACTGGAGTCTGATTTTATTGGAGCATGGAATTAAATTTTTCTTTTATTTTTTTTTAACAGATCATTACAACATTTAAAAAATTTTACTTAATTGTAAATGTCTATTCTTGACATCCATCAAAAATTTGTAGTTGAGGGGCTGAAGTTTTCATCACAGTATGATAAATAATTATGTGATTTTCTGAAACGTTAAACTAAAAGCATGTCATATCTCTCTGGAAGGCAATCAGTGGATTAAAGAACTAAGGGAAACTAGGGGGTTTTTTATCAACTATAATTCCCTCTTGTCCTTACTATAAATAACTTTTCTCATGTTTTATATTTAAAATAAATCTTCACAGTTTTGACTTGTCAATTTAAATCAATATATAAAAACACACAGTGATTTAATAAGATAGGGATCAGTTCCAGAATACTTAATTCTTCATTGGCTTTCACTGGATGTAGCTTGAACATTTATAAATCTGTCCTAACTATTTTTAAGTTTGGCTTTCTGCTTCAAGACGCTGAGGAGAAAAATCCACACCAAACCCATTTTAAATTAGTTGACAAATACACATTGGGATGAAAGTTGCCACAATTGGGGATGCACAGGTTGTAAAGTGAGCTGCAGTGAACCACCTAAAAGTAGTAAAAATTACTTAATCTCTAGGACAAGAAATCCTTCAGGTACCTACCAAAAGCCTGAGCTTGGATGTCAGGTATGTAATAATCTATCTGCTATTTGTGGGAAAACTCTACCAGAAGAATTTTTTTTTTTTTTACTCTGCAGATATGAAACATAGGCCTTAGACACATAGGGGTGTAGTTTCTTTTCAGGCCTGAAAACTGAATTTCTGTGTCTGGAAGGTCACTTCTGCAAATGGTTTTCGCTCTGGGAAGGGGTTTTGAATGGGATTTTAACAATTCCAAAGTTGCATAATGACGGGGAGATACTCCTTCTTCAAAGTTATGCTATATTTTCATGGATTTTGGCCGCATGCCAAAGGGCTTGGAAGTCATTATTCTGAATCTCCAAATGATTTCTAGGGATTAAGTGCAAAATAATTGCTTTGAACAGATCATTTCACCCTGCAGTTAATTTTCCCATAAGACTTGTGAAACAGGACACTTCGTAGTCTTCCTTCCTCATTCTGGGGAAATGTAATTATAATACCTCAATGTACTGTTTGACAGGTTTTTTGGATACTACAGTGTTTTCCTGAAATCCCCATGATAATCCATACTTTATATTTTTATTATTGTTTAGAACCAATCTAATCCTTTCCTCTATTTTATCATTTTGCTGCACAAAGAAATTGTTGAAGCTCTCGGTTTGGGGTCAGGGTTTTGGGTGAGCTGGACACAGTCCAGCAACTATTTTGGGGAGGAACTCATCAGTCTATCATCACCATGGAACTGAATTTCTCTGGCAATGGGGCCATCTACAGCAGATGTGGGCATGACAGTCACCACTCATAGCCAACCAGGGTCAACCCACAACAAGTGTTTACAGGAAGGTATTTGACATATTACTACAAGACAACGTTTATTAATACATATCTAGACAGTAATAATAGAAGATAATGATCACAAATTTTGCCAATAGCTGTCTTCTTGAAGAAGTTGTCTATTATTCTTGAACAGTGCAGTTGATTGCCATCTCCCTTTAATGATTTTCCTAGTCTTTCGGCTTCCTGTTTTTGGAAGCTTGGTGGTACCAGCAGCTCTTATATGACTGAATACCTACTCATGCACAGTTGGACAACAGGTAATCGAGTTGATTTAGACCTGCAATTTTGAATACTAGAAGCTATCTGGAACTCCAGTTTGGCATATTAACTGCTCAGAAATTAAACTTCATAAAATTGTTTATGGACAATCTACTATAACAAAACAAACAAACAAGGTAACATTAGTTTCTTTCTTTCTGCAGTATACAGTGGAACTTGTAAAATGTGCTTATTTTTTAACCTTTAGGAAAATCAAACCAAAAAATTGTCTTCTAGAGAAAATTTAAGATGTTTCTGCAAAGTATTCTAATTAATTTCCTCAAATTCAAAAATAGATTTACACAAAATTAATTCCTTTCTTAACTCGCAGTTTGCCATATTTTCTAGATCCTTTGGTGATCAGTATGATAGTAAATGGTGACCTACACAATGATTGCAAAAGATTTTACAAAAAAAAAAAGATACAAGCAAGTTGTAAACTAACAATCCAAACAGGCTGGCAAACAGGGAAGGCAAATTATAAAAATGAAAATAATTAATGAACAGGATTTACACTGGTTGTAAATGTATGTATGGGACTGTGGCAACGCTCTAAAAAGCAATGCTTAGATTTTTTTGCAGAAAGGTTAAGTGGCCCTTGAATTTAAAAAGATTGAGAAACACTTTTCTAAGAGATGGACTGTTGAGTTTACAGACCCTTTCCCAGTGATTAATGGCTCTCCTTCAAAGTGCAACTAGCTGATTCAGAAACTGCATTTCAAGAGATCTCAAGTTCTGTTTCCTTTCAGCCTTATTTTGATTCCTTTCAAGCAATTTTGAGGGGTTTTGAGAGTCATTAGCTAATGGCAGATCTTTACATCTTCTGTTACTCAGGTGTACAAGGAAGAGTGCAAAGAGGAAGATTATTCAAAGAAAACAATTATGTGGAATAAGTTTTCTGAAAGACTGATTTGAGTATCTACTACTAGACTTTGGTCAGGTTTGATAGAAGTGACTTTTTTTGAGCTTGGGAACAAAGTGGTGGGGCAAGCCAAAAAAACATAAAAGGCTTTGGCAGCTTGTGGTGAATGGCTCCTAAGAGTAGCTAAAGCCCGAAGTCAGTCAGCTGTGCAGATTCAGCAGGGAGCTTTTAGAAAGGGTTGCCTCCAAAAGGGCATATTCAGCAGCTTGTTTGACTCTGCATTACTAGCTGGAAAAGATTTAACTCCTTTGCTTTTCTGTCCCCAACTTGTTATATGGTTTAAATTGTTCATTCTAATAGCGATTTGCATTTTCAGGAAGCAGGCAGAATTATGCTGATTTCTATCAAAAAGTCAGCTGTTGGGAACATTATTAAATGATTATATTTGACATATAATGCTTCTCAGTCCTTAGAGTAGGAAATAACAAACACTGTGATACAGTAATTGTTGGTAAATGATGATTTTTTTTTCTTTTAGCTAATAACCACAATGGCCACTAATTATGAAATAATAGAGTTGCCATACTGACTGTTTTATTTGCTTCAGGAAAAACATTATATACTGTTGTTTACTCTATATGAAGCTGTATGAACTATCCTGCTATCACTAGCTCATTTGTCTCAAAAATGAGCTGTATTTCTGGCCATTTTCTTCTGAAGAACTGAAAGCAAATATAGTTGAAACCATTTTGTCTCTTGATGTGGTGAGCTCCAAAAATTTTTTAAGGTTAATTATTGATTTCCCAAGAATCGTTCTGTTGCATTTTGCAAGGTGTGAGTGGGCAGGACCTTCTCAGCTCTGCAGCTTGTAGTGGGATCTGCCTTTAAAAGTATCTTCCTTGGCTCCTCACTGATTTTTTTTGTATAATGATGAACTCGAATAACCATTTTAATCACAAATGTCTGACCCTGAACATTTCTGGGACTTTGGCAGCACCTTATCAGAGCTACACTAATGCAAGATGTCTGCCATTAGTTTTACAAATGCTTTTGTAAAACCTTTACCCTTAAAAGCAACACTCTCCAGACATCTTTCTTGTCCCTCCATTAAGTTATTCTGACATAAAATTGCAGTAAGATGAAGGCTTATGGTAATTGCTACTGGTATTGCATAGTAATGTAACTATGCTACTCTCTTCCTTATCTGTAATCCAAATAACTCAAAAGAAAATTTGTTTTAAATTTTTATTTATCTTGAAAGAAGTTGATAAGGGGACAGTATTACCCATTTTAGGGGTAACAGTAAACTGGAAGGATAACAAGTTGCAACTTGATTTTAAGGATATTAAAGATATAAAATTAAAAGGAGTTTGTAATTTAATTTGGTTCACTGAAGGCAGGTGGCTTACAGAAAATTATCTTATATATATCAGTACCTATAGTCTTCAAAAACTAATTTTTTGTTATAAAGGAAGATTTCCACGATGGAGTATTTTTTTTTGGAAAATGATTTTCAATTCTTTCTCAATAGTACCAGATCTATTTGGAATTGCTGCCATGAGCAAAATCTGACTGTGGGGCAAGTGGAGCAAAGGTGCAGTGAGAAGCTCTGTGTCTGAATAATCTGGTTGGAAAACAGCTGTAAGAACAAGATCTGCTCATTGAATACCAAGCTACAGTATAACACCTTTCCTAGTATATGTGTTTTATAGGTTTGGCTCAAACAAGACAGACCATATTATAATCAGCTGTACAAACAGCTAAGTGGAACATAAACGGAACCCGTACACCTTGATTTAAACCATTATTGCTCTCATAGTATTGTATTGACTTCATATCTTGGGCCCTATGGACACACTGGATTTGTGGTCATTTAGTGGAACATTTCTAATGCAATGTGGAGTATAAACTCAGATTTTGGTAGACATTAATGGGTTTTTTTGCATAGCTCTCTCACAGGCAGCTTTAAAAGACTGTTCCTCTCATAGCCATGGGACACAGTTGGATAGAAGCAACAAGCCAAGTAGCCATAGCTCTCCATGGCATTCAAATTTCTTAACCTCACCTGAGAATCAGGGGAGTTCTGCTGCATAAGAATTTTTTATGTTCTGTTGGCTACTTTATCCTTTGGCCAGGAAATAGCAAAATATATTATTAAAAACAATATTTACTCTTACGTGTTTATGTCCCACAGCAGTGATAATATAACCTCCTTTTCACCTACCTCATCTTGAACAAATTTCATTCTGGCCATCAAGAGACACACACAAGGATGCTTATTCTTGATGACTTTTTCTAGTTGGAGCATTTCTGCAAGATTTCTCTCTGCCTTTGGCCTTATGGCCCATTTATAGTATATGGCAAGCCAGTTATCTCTCTGCCACTCCCAGAAAACTCTTTGGATATTTCTTCTACTTTTACTGAATTTGAGAGCCGATTTCTCACCAGTGTAGTATAATGCCACTATAAAATGTTGTTTAGTAAGGCCTGTCAAACAAATATGGCTGATATTACACTTGTTAAAATATGGTTTTGATCAAGTATGTTTTCCTACTGGCTCAGAAAACAGTCTACCAATAATTGTGCATAGAAGATATTTTTCTAACAGCAAATTATATGTATTAATAACATAAGTTTAAGAAAAAGGGGGGTTTTCTCTAGATCTTAACAAAAGTAAAGTTTTGCACTGGTTTGAGAGCGACGCAGACAAAAAAATCTCTTTTGCTTCAGTTCTCCATTTGTCATGGCATGGCAAGACCAGCAATAATAGAGAGTCACTGTCCATTTCACTCTCCTACAATCCTCTTCCCACACCACTGCCTCAGAATGGAGGTGAAAAAAAAAAGGCCTTCATTGATGGCTCTCCAGACAGAAAAAGATTTTTTAAAGGGCTCAGTTCCACTGAACATGAAGCACCATCAACTGAGGTTAAAGAGCTTCTTCTATGATAATACTTGAGTGTATTTTAAGGTGGAAGAGATCAGAATTGTACTCATGAAATTATTCTCTAGCGATTTTGCACACTCGTATTGACAAGGCACAGAAATTATAACCTCTAATCCCCAAGCATGTCTTCCTGCAGCTCTTAAATCTTAATTTAATGGCAAAAATAGAGGCAACCACCCAATTCCTTGCCTTTTCTGCTCAGTACCATTTCTCCTTTGTTCAATTAATTTAACTTCTTTATTATTGTGTGCTGCTTCTTTTGTTTAAGGCTCCTGTCACAGACTTCCCCACAGGTTTTACCACACTTTTTATTATACTTTTGATTACATCAGCTTGTGACTTTATGAGCTGATTGAGTGATTTTAGGGGAGACTGGAATGATTTCAGATTAGACAAGAAAAGAGAAATATGGGGTAGCAAGGTGAGTAGAGCAAGCTGCAATAAAAGGAACAGAAAGTACTTTTCTCTGAGGACTTAGCTCACATCTGTTAAAAGGAACACTTTTTAAAATGGGAAGTTCATAATAATTTTTCTTTCTTTTAGCATACAGATCCTTCAAGTAATTATGTTACCATAGATACACTGTTGACCAATTTATAATCTTAAAGGAGGTTAATTAAAGTAAGATTTTTAAGAAATGGTATTTTTCAAAGAAAATACAAAGTTATTTTCCTTGGAAAAACATATTCTCCTTTTTGTTTGAGGGTTTTAAATATATATATATATAAGCAAATAAAATGAGAATTTATTTTTCATGCCAAAACAAAAAAGCCCAGCACAAGCTTAAACCAAAACCATCTCTGTTTAAATTTTTTGCTTTAACTGCCTAAAAAATAAAATCCCATGAAACAATAATAGGCCTCTTGTGACCTGCTGCTGAGATGATAATGGTATTTGAAGCATTATTTTCATGAACAGAGCCTTCCTAGACAAAGCAGCATTGGCTCATTGTAATTTCATCATATGTTAAAAATTTTACTCCCGGGGGACCCTCAGGCACAGCATGGTCACATAACACAAATCAGCTTTTTGTATGCAATTATGCTACGCAGAGATATACGCTAAATGACACATAAATCTGCTTCAGTATAGCAATTGGTTTTCATTATAGCAATTTTCAGATGCCATCCCAAATTCTTACTCTATGTACCTACGCTTTAAAATGGCCTTGACGTAAAATTTAATGTTGCTGAAAGGGCTGCAATATAAAGTAAAAATACTGGGAAAAGCAAAAATCTCCTGTAGTTTTTCTCTGTCCCTAGATACCACTGTGACTCCTGTTAGGTCAGGGCTCTGTGCCTCTGGGGACAACTGTGGGTAAGATGAGAAATTTTGGGTTTACTCCTTCTTGTGGCATTCTTTAGTTGGCTTTTAATGCAAACCACGCCGTTTAGGAGTAACAAAGCTACGGAGACCTAAACAGTGACTGTTATGTCTGATGTGTGTCTTTTTCCTCATATACACTGAACAAAAAAATTTCGTTCCCTCACCACCAGTTTTAAATGTTAAAGCAGCTGCCCTTTCTAAGGAACAGGCACATGCCTTTCCTTCCTGTGCAAAGGAAGATATTCTTCAGTGGGAATTCGTGGAGGTATTTAGTTCCTGTGCAGAGAATATCTGCTTAAATGTAATGTAATAAAAAGTACGTTAGCTCTGTAAGAGCAGACAGTCTGTCTGCGGTAGACATTAAAACAAGTGTGTCTCAGCAATCTAACAGGTCCTTCTGGGTATGAACAAGCCAGATGCAAAAATCTTTCTGCATCTGATTGAGATAGAATCTGTAAAGATAGATATTTACAAAGTCTGCAACTAAATTCAAGGTGCTGCACATCCTATGGGCAGAGGGTACTTTCGAGAAGAACAGCAAATATGTTAACAAGACATCTGGACAGTCTGAAGTCTGGGCTTTGTTTACAGATGGCTTCTTCTGGAGCATTATTGAGTATCTGCAAACACAGAGATATCTCCAGGAAAGCCTACAGTCTGTATTGCTTAGGGAGGAGTATCGTATGGATTAAGAGAAAAGGTAGGGATAGCAGGGTTTAATCTGAGCAGAATTGCTGATCACAGCAAACCTCTATTATATTCCGCATCTGAACTACTCGTGAAAGCGTATTCAACTCCGAGTTTCATCTGATTTCATGACCTGCTAGCTGTTCAATTTCTAGCATAGGCAAATCTAGGATAACAAATGAAGATATGTGAGCGGGATGTTTGTTTGTTGACATGGGATTTCAATATGAATCCCTGCAGACTCACATATTCTTGAATTTCAAATTATATTTTCAGAAAGAATTGCAGCAAGAATAGCAATATAGCAATATATGCTGACAGGTATATAATATAGCAGGTTAAATGGATAAAATGGAATAATGTATATGATGTATTTTATATTAAAAAACCTCTAGTTTATATCATACTTTCTGTTTTATAAAAATGCTACATTATTGTTTGAAATCAGAAAATGAAACAAAAGGTACTATAAAGCTGTATTCTCAGATTATCTCTCTTGGCACCTGACAACCCATCCCTTTTCCATATCATTTGTGTCTTTTGCTGGTTTTATTTTGTAATACACAATTTAAGACACCAAACAAGTGGAATATACTAAGCTGATGATGAAAGGGTTTGCTCTTGTATGTGGAAGGTAGGACAGAGTCAGATATTACAAAGTCAGAAAAAAATTGTTGTTTCAGCTTCTTGTAATGCAGACCTTATCAAACAATTGAATTAATTCTTACTTGATGCAAGACACACTTCTGTAGAACACTGAGATTCCACTACTCAGTCACTCACTGTATCACTTCAGAAAAGTGTTCCAGTGGTAATTATGCTGTTGAGCAAAACAAACAAACAAGCAAAACAAGAGCAGATGCCCTGTGTCTGCATTTATCTTCCTTCACATTTCAGCCACTAGAAGTAGTATTTTTTTCTGAATTATTGTTGAAGTATTTCAAGTGTTTCTTCACTAAACAGGTATTTGCAGACTCTAAGCCACCCTTTATCTTTCTCTTTGTTAAGCTAGCACTTGTTTAAATAAAGATTGTGTACAGAATCACAATCCAAGCTGTGCTTCTGAACAGACCTGCTGCTATATGTATGAAATATTCACTTGCCCCAGCTACATCCAATCTGGCACCTTCCTCACTGCCCTGAGTTGTCTAATAGCAACACCTACCCTGAGATAATTTATATGCTCAAAATACCTGCAGATTATATTACCTCACTGTTTCTGAATAGGTTTGGATATCAGATGCACATTATACTGTATAACACTATAATTATACTGTGCTCCCTAATGTTTCTGTCATTTGCACTTTTTTACTGAACGAGTAAAATTTTTAAGATATACATCAAAACAAGTGTCATATCACCTACACTACAACATTTGTTTTCTAGTTTACAACTTATTACAATTCCTTTAACATCCTGTCAAAAGATTTATATTTTTCTACTCAATGTAGCATCATTTTCTCCATTTAAGATCTGAGGTTGAAATATGTAGCAAGACACTGTCAAACATACACTTTCTGCAGTCTTTTTATGTCCCTGTTCTTTCTCATAATTGTTCTCAGTCTTGTGAAACCAATGCTTTCAAATAGCAAATGTGTGCCAGTGTGTGAGCAAGCTCATGTGAAGAATAAATATGCACATTTTCTCTCTCCCCAGATACGAAATGTGAGCAAGTCATGATCGTTCAAACTTAATAACTTTTCAGCTCTCTGATCTCTTCCTCTGTCTCTGCCAAGAGGGTGGCTAATGTTTTTTTCTTATTGGAGAAAGTGTATTCAGCAATATTTAGGAATTGTACTATCAGTACATCCTCTTCAGTGGCTATAAAAGAGTCAGATAAAACCAAAGAAAGTATCTTCAGTTCAGCTGTGACTGTTCTTTGCATTTCATCTTATACAAGCAATATTGTAATGAGACATACGTCAATTAGTGGTCAAGGTAATCACAGAATGCGACAGAAAGGTGAAAGGGAGGACACAGAACTAATGACCAGTTAGCCTCACTTCCCATGCCCAGTAAGAAGATGGAGCACATCCTGCTAGAAGACATGTCTAAATGCATGAAGGACAAACAAGTGATTAGAGACCTTCAACACAGCTTCGACAAGGGCAAATCATAACTGACTAATTTCATGGCCTTCTACAATGAAGTGACTGCATCAATGGACAAGGAAAGAGCTACAGATGCCATTTACCTAGACTGCTGATACAGGGTCCCACAGTATTCTGACCACTAAATTGGAGAGAAATGCATTTGACAGATGGATGATTATCTGGAAAAGGAATTGGCTGGAGAGGTGCATACAAAGAATTATTGTCAATGGTTCAATGTCCAAGTGGAAATCAATAACCAGTAGTGTTCTTCAAGGGTATGTACTGAGACAAATGCTATTTAATACCTTCATCAATGACATAAAAAGTGGGATTGAGTGCACCCTCAGCAAGTTTGAAGACAACATCAAGCTGAATGGTGAAGCTGATTTCCTAGACGGGAAGTATGTCATCCAGAAAGATCTTGAGAGGTTTAAAGAGTGATCCCATGTGAACTCCATGAGTTTCAACAAGGCCAAGTGCAACAAGTCCTGCACCTGGGTCAGGGCAAACTCCAGTATCAATACAGGGATTATTACTTGAGGGATTAATTACTTGAAAGCAGGCCTGCAGAGAAGGACTTGGGTGTGTTGGTGGATGAAAGATTAGACATGACCTGAAAATGTACACCCACAGTCCAGGAAGCCATCCGTACCCTGGGCTGCATCAAGAGCAGTGCAGCCAGCAGGGTGAGGGAGCTGAATCTCCTCCTCTGCTCTGCACTTGTGAAACCACACCTGGAGTACTGCATTTATATTTACAGCACAGGAAAGATGCGGACCTGTCCGAGTGGGTCCAGAGGCTGACACAAAAATAGTCAGAAGTCTAGAACCCTTCTTCCACGAGGAAAGGCTGAGAGAGGTGAGGTTTTCCAGTCTGAGGAAGACAAGGCCCTGTGAGACTCTGTTGCAGCCTTTAAATATGTGCAGGGGTTTCAAAGAAAGAAAGAGAAAGAATTTTTAAGCCTTTTACCAAGGCTTGTAGTGACAGGACAAAAGATGTTTGGTATAAAATGAAGAATAACTTTAGATGGAACATAAAGAATACTTCATTTAGGATGAGGGTGATGTTGCGCAGGAACAGGTTGCCCAGAGAAGGTGCTGATGTCCTATCATTGAGGGTGTTCAAGGCCAAATTGGATGGTGCTTTGAACAATGTGGTCTAGTGAAATATGTCCCTGCTTGCTGCACTGCAGTATGGATTAGATGATTTTTGAATGTCTCTTTCAACCCAAGCCGTTTTATGATTTTGTGAAGATACTTTCACAGCATTAAACCCTTTCTATCTACTGGTGTATCAGCCTCTGTCTGTCTACAATGAAACATCCATTTTTGGTAGATAAATAGGTTGCAAGTCATACAAACTGCCTTTTGAAATTCATTCAGAATAAACCTATTCTTCAAATACATATGTTTTCATGTGTTAAAACACTGGTGTAGAGCAAAACAAATATTCTGTTTCTTCAGGCAGTGAAATATTGGATTTTTCCTTCTCAGTTTTTGCAAAAAAAATTGTTTTATAGAAACACGCTTCATTGCTACTGTAAAAATGGAGTCCGTTTTAACACAAAACAACAAAACGTTAGCAGTAACATCACTACCATATTGAGAAACTCTTGCTAGTGTCAAGCAAATTTCTAATGTCCAAAGATCTTATCACTAGCAAGCTGCTCTCTGTATTTCCATTGAAATGGAAATTTATTTCTACTTCAAAACTAAGAAATTTCAGTGGTTTATTTTCCTGTATATTTCAGGACATGCTGAATTTTCAGATTTGTCAAGGCAGGATTGTAAGATCTCATTGGAACACATTGCTTGAACAAGGCCATCAGGGCAAGCCGGTGATGGTGTAAAGTGATTTCCATAGAACTTTTATCAACTCACACCAGCTGAGTTTTAGTCTCTGTATATTTTTATCAGCAGTCCCAACTCTCCAAGAGCTCTTTTGATTATCTAAAAAGTTAAGGATTCCTTCTGATATAGAATTGACACTTAGATACACTTAGGTCTTTCATGAAATTAGGTTTGATCCATCTAGATAGGACTGGTTTGTATTGCTTATATATGGGTGAGATTGTATGGTCTTACTCACGTTTTATGGACTTCTTTGCATTCCTAATTTGTCAGGCTGGAAGCAAAGAGGCTGGTGGTTACTCCTCAAATTCCAGAATTTCAAGGAAAGTGTCAGTAGGGCAGAGAGTTACAGGCATACCATTCTCAGAAAGGATCACTCTGAAAATATTGTCCAGGTCTGAATTTCTTTTCCCATGTCATCTCCAGAGACATGTGTGAAGGGAGCTTTTCTTTTTTTTTACCTAGTTCAAACTAAATTCATTCTCAACATCCTTACTCCCATGGTTTCCTTAGGGACTTCCTGGGAAGAGTGAGCACAATTTTGCTCAATTGCGAGATGGATAAAATGGATGAAAGTTATTTCCTCTTTGTACAACTTGACATCAAGAAATTTTGGAGACTTTAGGTGTAAAATCTACTCCCCAGATATTATAAACTTGTGCAACAAAGTTAGTGAGTACCATAATTCAAAGCAGCATCCAAAGCAGAAACTTGAAACAAACATCAAAGTCTTTTCAAATTCTCTACAATATGCTTAATTGAAAACGGAAATGAAGGCACACACACACTGGACATGGGAGTCTTGACCTTCAGTTATGGTTTCTTTTGTTCTATTTAGGTTTTATGGGGTTTGTGTTGTGTGTGTGTTTTGGTTTGTTTTTATCACAGATGAAAAGACTGTGTTATTTCTAAAAGCACCAAAATTAAGAATCCTTCTATAACTGTCAGGAAAAAAAAAACCACAAAAAATGTCTTTCTTCTTGACATTTTCATAAAATTTCAAGTAAATGCAAAGTAGTTTAGATGGTTAGTCAAATGGAACTAATTTTTAGATGATATAATGTTTGACCATCACTATCAGGGCAGCATTTTCTTTTAACTTTAAGAAAAGTTTTAACATAAAATAGATTACTCAAGAGAAGTTAGTATTGAACTTTTTTTCCTTGTTCGATCATTGATATTGCTAGTAGTATATTTAGAATACAATGAATTAATCGCTGCATCATAGTATGTCTTGGGTTGGAAAGACCTTATAGTTCACCTAGTTCCGACTTCCCAATTTACATTACATTTGCACATAATATATATATGCATTGGCAATACATATTTCCTGATACTTCTGTTTCCTTAAAAGCTCCAATGAATATTTTACTGGGAAGTAAAAATGTGCTTTTATATGAAATCTAATGAAAAAACCTAGTTTTAAAAACAGACCATTTTTCATATTTTCCTTTTGGAATAATAATTTGAAATATCTGAAATATGAATAATTTGAAATATCCGAAAAAAATCAACATCAGAGAATACAAAAAATGAGAGTCCTTACTGCATGGAATTTTTGCCACTTGTTTGTATTCTAAATAATGATGAAAACCAGAAGTTTCCCAAAATTATTCTCTGAAACATCTCCTTGCATTGCTTCCTCTAAAGGCTAATTCAGCTGTCTAGGAACTGAAATGATAATTTTGGTTGCTTAGTTGTCTGCTGCAACTTAAGCAAAAATTATTTTAGGTTAATTTATCATTTAACTCTTCTCCGATAACTTATTGTTTCCTCAAAAGTTGTTCTCCCATGAAATCTACAGCACATAATTCTACCCCTGTTCAACTCATGACCTGTGGCACATCACATCAGTAGAGCACAAGGGAAGAGGGAGGCACCTGGCAAAGGATGTGGTCAGACCTGCAGTAATGAGATGATCCACCCAAACCGCAAGTGACCCGCAATTCAGCCAAGAAGAAATTATCTGTGGACTCAGAGGGGATGTTGTGGTTTGGTTCAAGAAAAGAAAACAGTTTTGTTTGAGTCTAAACATCCTCCAGTGCAGTATTTTAGTTTTTCAACAAATAATAATTATGGCAAAATCATGAATTGCCTGAGGTAATTCTGAACTCTGTGCAAAGGGTACAGTCTCTTTAGGCAATATTGGATAAAAAATTCCCGTATAGGTTTTAGCCAATTTAAAATAGATTAAAAAAAGGATGGATTAACCAAGATTTTTCTTTTGCCGTGTGATATTTTTCAGTTGGCTCAGAGAATACTCTCAGCATTTACTTACTCACAGGCACAGGCTAGAGGCACTACGTTTTATACTTTTGAGGATAGATTTCCAAAGCTCGTATTTTGGTTTCCTTTGCTTTCACACAACAAGGAGTAGTGCTTAAAAGAAACCGACTCTAAACTGCAGGTCCTGTGTTAGAATTTTGAGCAAGAAACCCAAGTGGTTTTATAGCTGTAAGGAAGACAGTGATCATAGGGTGCTACATGAAAGGCATCTGTCATTGAAAAGCTGAAACAGGATGTTTTGAGAAATTTAGCATGTGTCTCTGTGTACACGTGGGAGGGAGAGGACACAGTGTGTATCAGGAACCGTGTAGATAATTAATGGATGATGATAATACAAGAGGAAAAAGAACACATGTTACGTAATACCCTCAGGCTTACATGGAAACCCAATAGATGCAGATCGCATGAGGTAAACGGAAGAAAAATTAGTGTTCATGAAGTAATAATTGAAAGCTGCATTCACGTGAGCATGTTGTTTTTAATTATTCATTGCCAGAAAACCTGTGGATAAAACACCCACTAATCTTTAATCTAACAAACCCTCAGGCCCATAAGACCTGTTGAGGATGCATAGGGATTAATAAAGTGGGGGATGGAATCAAGGAGGATGCATAAATTGTCCTCAGTGTTTGTTAGCAGTATAAATTGTGCAGAGATTCTATAAATTAGCCTAAATAATTCAGTTTCATTTATCTGGTACTGCCGCCTTTTTTAAAGTGACACAGAACAGTAATAAAAGACATTCCAAACTATTAAAAAGCTTCAATAATAATTGCTCTACCTTTGTTGTCTTCATCAGTTATCTTTCTGTGGAAGAAATTGGAAAGATGCACAGTTTGAAAACATTCTCAAGAGAGATCGCACATAACAAATCTAATTTTTAACCGAACTTAAAATCTCAGTGACTGACAACATGAAAAAACTGACCTTCCCAAATGAACATCCCAAACCCACAGAGAATAATAATGAAACAAATGAACAAGTAAATATGAAAGAGAAAAAAGAAAGAAACAAAAATAAATCTGAAGTTTTTAAAGAGGTTTTTGTATATGGTTGAAAAATTTTGGTTTTTGTTTTGCTCCCCATTCAGATATTTTTCATAGTTCACATGACAAAGCAGATCTAAGTTAGCTTAACATTTCATTCAATTTCATTCAATCTGAAGATGAAGCATGGAGATATCTATGGCCCTGAATATTAAAATTAGGATATTTACTATATGTGAAACAAATCCATTGAGAAAATTGAAATGAAATGTTGCCTATTTCAATCAAGTGGTGGACAGGGCCCATTCTGATCTGAATTCCTAGTTGCTGCATGATTCCCCAAGCTATTTCCATGTTAGTCTGATCAGTATCAAAATTTAAACAAAGACCAACGTTTTTGCAAAGTGTTACAGAGAAACTTTAGCTCTAACGGCTAATACATCTCCCACCAAATTGTGACCAGCCCCACTTAGTTAGTGCTTCCAGAGAACAAAATAATAGGAATGAGGATCTGGCAGGGTATCTAATCCTGCGGGGACCTGAATAAATCTCTTTAGCTTCTTTCAAGTCTTCAGAGGCTGGCAATCATTAGCATACAAATAATCATAGAACCAATACCATCTTAGGCTTTAAAAACTCCTTTGACTTTTGTCTGTCATGCAGTACTTCAGGTGTTTCACGTATATTCACTGGAGTCAGCAAAATGTATGACTTACATGGCTTGTATTTGTCATTCTGCAGAATATAGATTAGCAAAACAGATGTGCAAAGCCTGGGAGAAGTCTGGCTGTGCTGAATTTTACCATGAGCAGAAAGAAATCTGCATCTTGCTATGATTAAACTCAGCAGGAAGAGTCACAATAAATTGTGTTAAATCAAGCGTGACCCTACAAAGTCTTAATACAGATCAAACAAATTTAGAAATGATTTTTCCTGGTTAGGCATACAAAATACAGAACGGACAGAAATGCAGGAAGAAAAACAAAAAAACACTTAACAATGATCCATATACAGTGTCATTATTTGTATTACTAAATTTGTATTAACAAAGTAGTATATTAAAGTAATTCTGTTTGTTTGTATAAACAATTCTAGGGATGCTCCCCTGTTGAGTCAATGGCATTGGAAATATTTAAATCTGTGATTTTTTACAGCCTGGAGACGTGCCTCACTTCTCAGTTAAGCAATAAAACTAGAAACGAAGAGGTAGAGAAGGTGTGAAAGGGCTCAAATACTGCATTTTTCTCTGACATTGTTTGCTAGCATTGCAATACTCCTGTTGTCTCCTGTGTGTTCATGACAGATTGCTGCTCTAGGTGTGGAAGATAAAGAACACGCATCCTGGCACACCTTACATGTGATGTAGATACCTGGGTATGCAGTGCAGGAGAGGAAAAAATAGCTGGGCACACCCAGCAGTCATTTTTCAAACTCCTGGAATTTTATTGAAAGCAAATGTGTTAGTTTCTGAATCTAAATTGGTACCAAAACCAGTGTAAGGCAAGAAAAGGAATTTAAAAATTGTGTCTTGAAATTTATCAGAATAGCAATGATTTCATATGTCTTGTGCAGGTATAACACTTTAAGTCTGTCAATTTAGTGATCATTCTAACAGAGGATTTTACTTGATGTGTTGTAGAAAAAAAGATTAACAGTTTGACCACATATGCAACATGTTATTTGTTGTGTTTTCTCTTTTGCTGGCCCTACTCAATAAAAAATGCAGAGGAATACAATTAAATCTCACTTAAAGGAAAAACTGGGCATTAGTGTGCAAAATATCTCATGTGTTTTATTGATGTGGGGTACTAAGTGCTTACAAACCTACAAAACAGCATCCAGAGGATCAGATTGGGACTGAACTTTGCGAACATTTATCAACCTTTTTTCATGTTTGAAGTTCTGTTCCCATTCCTGGCCTGTAAAAGTATCATAATTTACACCTATGTTGCTTAATATTAAGTGAACTGTCAAAAGACATGTGAGTCTTCAGGTGTGCAATTGCATTTATTTATATCTCTGCCACAGTCATTTTATTTTTTTGTTAGTTATAAGCAATTATTTTTTCTTGCTTGCTTGCTCGGTACTTACAATATGTACGTGAAATGTTGTTTGGAAAAAATGGGTTTGGAAAAAAGTATTTACTGAAGAAATTGTATTGCAATTTTCATTGAAAATCTTAAACTATATTTTAATCCTAGGACTTTTCATACTCCCCGCTGTGAAAGCTTGTCTTTCTGAGTATTTGCATTAAGCAGACAAACTGAGGGACAGCATATGATGCTACTTCACATCACCTCCACAAATACGTTAGAATCTTGTGTCTCTGTATTTTTGAAAAATACCATGACATTACAGCTCTGCTGGAAATCATGAATGTAAATTACTTTATATATAAAAAAGCAATATATTATTTAGTATATTTTCAAATAGCTTACTTCAAAGTAGAGAACATTAATAAACATCAAGGAATTTAAAGCGGTGATGGTAGGAGAATGCAGAGAAGACTTATGCCTACAGCTGAAATAAAATTTTATTTCTCCTCAGCTAACTGAGCTAACTGCCAATGAAATGTCAGGGTATTGCTTCCTCCCAACTGATAGCAAATGTGGAAAACTAGTTTGAATTATGGCACAGAAAAAACAGGGAACATAGTCCTAAAATAAAAATTATGAACCACAAGCAGACCCTTTTCCTAATTCTGGGTTTACTCAGTTTGTTCTGTGGAGGTAAACTGTTGCAGCACATGTTCCTCATACTGCACCAAAAAAAAAAAGAAAGATAATTGAGGACCTTGCCTTCAGTTCCTAATTTAGCAATGCAAACCATACTCTAGCTTCAAATTTTGTGGGAAATTTATTACTTATGCTTAATGTCCTTAATGCTTGTCTTTGTAAGTGTAATATATCAGGCATCAACAAATAAGTGTTAGTCAAGCAGGCAAACCCTCTGCAATCTGCTTATATGTGATTTTTTTTCCTCCTCTGCAGCATCCCACCTCTACGTATCTCTTGACTTCATAATTTCTGCATTCTGAATCCAAGATTTCACTTTCCCCCGTGACCTTACCACCAAATCCCGGACCCTTCACATCTGTGTCTTCTCCTTTCTGGTGCTAGGGCTTTGCAAGCCCTCTCCCATCACAAATGTCAGTTTAAATTGACCTTCTTCAATCAGCTTTTGAAACAGGTCAGCTTGTGGGACTCGCAACCTCTGATAACATGACCTTCTAGCCCATCAAACTACAGCTTCGGCTCCTCCTCAAGGTTTAAAGTCCTCTCATTGGGTTGCTTCTTATTTTCAGAGCTATGAAACTACAGCAGGACCCAGCAGAGTCAGAAAATCAACCCCAAAACTCTTTTGTGGGGGACTGGAGAGAACTTCTTATTCACAGCTGTGCAATATGAGCAATTTTTTCTTTTACATGTGAGGTATCAAAAGTCAGGCCTACATTTTTGCTCTTCCTTTCCAGTCACCTCCTTGTTGCCAGTTTTTATAAATATCTTTCTCAATTTTTTTGAGTAGTCTTTTTGAACTCTTACCAGCCTGATGCTCTGTAATTACCACTAGCATCAGTGCAGCCAGGCTGGCCAAACCACGGGATGAATCTGGTCCCCTCTACAAGCAAGGTGGTGGGCAGTGCCCGTTCCAATCTGCTCCAGTAGTTCACGTTTTCCTGAGGAAGATCTTTGGTGGCTGCTGGCAGTGCACCGTCCAGGACCGCTGTGGTAAGTAAAAGAATGCTGTTCATCTTTGTGACAAGTCCATTCCCTCTGCCAGCAGAATCACCTGACTTGGGAAAGGAAACTGTGGCTTTGTCAGAAGCAGAGGCATTGAAGGTATCCAGATCTAGCAAAAGTGGTAAGTGTACTACATCGGCTGGAAAATTTGTAAAATTTCCTTAAAAGAAAAAATTAAAAGGATGTTACTCTGCCAGCCCACAACCTGTAGCTGTTCTCAGACCCTGTCTTAAAAGCCATTGAACCGCATCAAAAAAGGAGATGGTTGTGCTGGTTTTTTGCATGAAAAGTAAAAGGCCAAATGTTCTAAGGGAAAATATGTCCTACCCATGCATGTGCTGAGCAGCTTGGTTATCGAGGGTTTGCTCCCTTCAGACTGATCAATGCCTTGCTATTACCCTGGCTGTGAGACAGGTCACATCTTCCAAACCATGCACGAGGGAATGCTGGGTCTGTACAGCATTTAGGACAAAAGCTGTTTCCCTGCTAAGAGGACCCACATGCATCAGGATGCAGGATGAAGTCCTTACATACTATGTTTTTACAGATATGCAAAATCCTGCAACAACAATGAAAAAGCTGAAGTAACAGCAGTACTGCAAAAGAAGTTTCCTTGGTGTTTGCTTACCGACATTTGAAACAAAGGTCTTGGGATATAATGTCTGTCTTTGCTTTAAACAAATTCCCATTCTTGTGATATTTCTGAAAACAAGAAGTCTGATTAGGAGACCTCTTCCTTAAATAAATAGATGCCTCAGTGTCTGAATGCTCACTTGGCAAGAAAGACAGTGAATTGTTGCTAAGTTTATGTAATATATGCTCTAATAATATACTTGTAAATTGGAAATCCACTGAGGTTTTTTTGTTAATTCAAAACTTAACACATTTCAGAAAACAGGAAACTCAACTGTTTGGAATTCTCTCGGACAACATAAATTTTTCTAAATAGTAGTTGAGATATCTAACTATTGACAGATTATTTTTCCCCTTCTTCCTATATTCACAGCATAAAACAGTGACAGAAGAAGGCTTCAGTAATAAGAAGGTAAATATATTTTTGTCCAAAATGCAGTAGCCTTATATGAAAGATAATTTTGTATTGAACAGCTTTATAATGAGTGCTCTAAACAACTGTTGGACCCAAACCAAACAACTCCACTTTCTCTTTGGTCTCCTGTGAATTCATTAAGATAGCAAAACGGTAGAGAATCTCCCAATGACTTCTGGAATATGCTGGGCCTTCATATACTCACTGCTCAGGACAAAAAAAAAACAAAAAACAAACCAAACAAAAAGCTTCAAAATGGTGTTGCAGACAAGGTGCAATGCAGTGCTTCCTTCTGTTTAGTCTTCCAAATATGTAAAGTGATACTATCACTTCCAAAGTAATTGAGCTTCATCATAGTGGCTTTTAATATTGTGGACTTTGGTAATACAGAAAATACTCAGCTACAACTAATAAAGTGATGGGAAATGTGTTAAGAGATAATAAAAATAAAAAAAATCAAGACAATTGAATTCTTTTGGAGATTAGAGCCAAAGAATCACAGTATATTTAGATCTTGTATTAGAGCAGGTCAATTTTAATACCAATATTAAAATAATTAAATTAAAATACCAATATTTTGAGATATATTTTACATTTAAGCCTGATGGCATAAAAAAATAAATAAAATGTACCTTAGCAAAGATGGAAGTCTATAGAAGGCAGCTTCAGAAAACAAAATATTATTTTAAATATTTTTATATAAAAGTCCTGTCAATTTCTGCTGTCCAAGTAGAACCAACATCAGATATGTCTGCTTAAAAAAACTTAATGCAGATGGTAGATATTTTCACTGAGTGCAAAAATGGTCAAGCAATCCATAACTACTTCTTCATTTAGGAAGTACTTTTGATTCATAGAATAATGATCTCCTAATCCAGCAGGATTTTCCTGTGTTGGGAAGGGTAATGACAAACCCAGTGCAGAAAGATGCTATATGATCTGGAGGAAATTCCAAGTATCTGTGACTTGCCCTCAGACTACTACCCCTGCAGAAATGCACAGAGCAGCTCTGGGAGGTCTGTAAGTTTTCAGAGCTGCCTCACCTTGACCTTCCCTCCTAAATCTGAGGTGCAATCTGGCAGAGCAAAGAGCAGTAGTTCAATTTCTCTTTAAAGAACACTTTTTTCAGTCTTCTTGGGAATAGAAATACTTATTAAATTTCAGTGAATGAGAATATGCAGGAACATTCTGAAAAAGACAGCAGGGTTTGCTCTCCTCGTAACCAAAGTCATTCCTACAGCCAAAATAGCAGTAAAAAAAGAAGAAAAAGAAAAAAAACCACCACCCCTCTTTTATTGTTGTTTTTCCCTTTTGTCTATAAAAATAAGTCTTTTTACCTTATATCTGTTCTTCTGCTACCAAATCCCCTATTTATCACCTGACCTCCTAGACAGTACCAATTCTATAAGCTGGTAGTCTTAGAGTTTCTTTTTTGTTTGCTATGAAATTTCTTTTTTTTCTTTTTATTTGTCCAGAAAAAGCTAAGTAAAAAATTCGTTTTCAATGATCATTTCCGATATCTTGTGCAAATTCATGCAAAGACAGGTGGGCTGGTCCCCCACTAAGTACAACCCAAGTAAAATCTTATTTATGTCGAAATTCATTTTCAGGAAGGCTGAAAACCATACACTTACTTAGGAGAACAAGAGGAGACATTTTGAAGATGTAGTACCTCTGAAAAGTTTGCAAGAATTACAGTTGTTGGATTAGGGGAAAAAAGAGAAAATTGAAGACTGCTGCAAAGTTAACGGTTTTTCTCTTTATCTATCAGGAAAAGGGAAAGAAAGCTAAATCAGGAAACAATTAGAATACATGTCAGGAAAAATAGTTTCACTGTAAGGACAAAGAAGGCCTGGATCAGGTTGCCAAGACAGTTGGTAGAGGTGATCTTGGAGAACACAAGCAGAAAATCAGAGCTGATATGGAAATAACTCAGCTAGGGCTGTAGTCTATGTGAGCTACCTGTCGGCCTCATTTTACAGGGGAAAAGTATCTGGCTGTACCATTTTCTTGGTCTATTTCATTGAATTGAGTCCATAACTTCCTTGTGTGAAAAGAAAGATCAAAACCCAAGCAAGTTCAGTAATGCATAGACAAACTAGGACTAGGTTGCTGCTCCATATACATTTAATTTCCTTCAAAGTAAATTTCCTTAATTCTATTGAACTTGTGTCGACCTCTTCAAACATATTGACCTATGTCACTTGGATGACCAGTTTTCCAGGGCAAATGTTACAGTAATTAAATAAAAACTTTAGGACTACATTTTCATACTAATTTAAAATATATTTACTTTGAGGTTCCTTTCTTGGTCTGCAGATGAACAAGTTTGCAGCTCTAAAATATTCATTTTGCACAGTTACAAGTGACTCTTCAAAAGTTTAGTAGTACAGTGTAGATGATGTTGTGTCTTCGGAGTGAAAAGAAATGAAATACTCAATATTCAAATGCTATTTCTCTTTTCTTTTCAAACACTCTTTGACCAGAGATGATTCTTCTTATCCTCTAGGTACTTCATGCATCTTTTCTTTCAGATAAAAATAATAATATGCCTAAATCAGAAGACATTTGAGAAGTTGATTAGTCTGTAATCACAGGATGGTAGAATTGTATCATGGTTCCAACTGGAAGGTCCCATAAAGATCATTTAATTCCTATCCCACTGCCATGGACAGGAACATCTTCCACTAAAACAAATTGCTCAGGGATCCATCCTTCAACAGTTCCAGGGATGAGGCACTCACAGTTTCTCTGGGCAACCTAATTATAGTGCTTCACCACCCTCACAGTAAAGAATTTCCCCTTAATATCTAATCTTTCAGTTTAACTGCATTCTTTCAGTTTAAAGCCATTCCCAGTTTTCTTATCACTACATGCTCTTGTCAAAAGTCCTTCTCCAGATTTCCTGCAGCTATCTTCAAAGGCTGCTGTATGATCTCTCCAGAGCCTTCTCTTCTTTGGGTAGAACAACCCCAAATCTCTTGTCTTCATGGAAAAGGTGTTTCAGGCAAAAAAAGTAGTTTCAAGATAATGTAGCTTGAGTACTTCTGAAAATATATACTTTGTATTTATGCACATTATGTTTGTTATTTTGTTAATTGTTAACCTTTATAATTGATAATTTCTGTTTCAGGAAGGTACTTTAGCATCCTCAAAACGTGTATTTCATGGATTGAAATTAAATTTTCAGCAATAACATAGCTTTTTATGGAAACCTGGCATCTGAATCATGCTATGAGTTGTTAGTTTTTTTGGTTGTGTTTGGGTGTTTTTTTGATAATTAATACAATGGAAATCTCGGTCTCAGTTTCTCTATTTCAAAAGGATTAATTATTTGAGAGATCTGTCTTGAGGAAAATTAACCTCAAATTTATTTAAATGTACTACTTATACTTTTTGGGAACCTTTAAAGGCTCTGCAAACTAACAATGTGGAATCTGTGCTTTGCCTAACTCTATCCTCTCCCTAAGAGGTCTATGAAGCATCCACAAGATGGCATTATGTAATACTATTTTTCAGCATTCTTTGATAGATCTTCAAACTGCAACTTCTTGGTTTAAGTTAAGTATTAACTCCCTTGGATTACAGAGTTATATGTGTTTGGTCTAATGGACAGTCTTCTAATTATCAAATATGCTTTTCATTTAAATAGAACATAAACTATTAAAACCCAGTTCTAGAAGTTTTGCCCATGTTAATGGCTCTGTGTTTATTATTTTCCAATGAGTCTGAATGAATTCCCATTATCATCTGTTGCAATGCCTCCATGAGTTTGAAATAGCTTTACATACAGCCATAAGGAAATATTAGATAAGAGTGTACAGATCGTAACCAAGAACTCATTCTTTCAAAAATTCAGCTAACTTTGTTATCTCTTCTTAAAAAATTGTGCAGACACATTTGAAGTACGAATGCCCTCAAGGGACAACATCTTACTCATTTTACTTTCTTTCCCTTAACTTGCACAGTATGTTGTTACTGAGTTTATGTGTTACCTGAACCCACCGTCCTTGACAGAGGATGAAAAAAAAATATTTTCAGGTAACTGTTAGGCTGAAATCGAAGACCCACTCTTGCACCTTCCTCTCACAGACTGTTGAGCACTAAGAGTGTTTCTGGCTTTGATTTAGGCCAAATGTTTGGGAATGATCTGACCCTGACCTGGTCTCTAGTATGGGATGAGCAAACTTCTGTAGATTTAGTCACTGTTGTGGAAACATAAATACTTACTTTAATAACTAAATTTACCTTTAAAATTCATGCCAAAAAAAGTCTTTTCAGATGCTATCAGAAAGTTTGAAGACTTGCCAAATAAAAATTATGTTTTCAAATTCACAGTAACTATGAAGTTTGAGAAAAGTTTTCAACCGAAAAATTGATGTTTGTTAAGTTTTCATTTACCTGAGAGGATTTCCTGCTAAGTATGTATTTCTCGTAAATTTCCTCAATGAATGAAAAAAATAAAAATCCTTTAAGTGTTACAATACAAAACCAGAGTAAAAATTCATTTTTCATCTGTTTTCTTTGGCAGTTCTCAGCGTGGATATATTCCAACACCAAAAAATAAAAATAAATGAAAGACAGATTTGCATAACTTTATCTTTTCAAGGAGGACACACAGATTAGAAGAAAGGTTTCTAATACTGTGGAGCAAAAGTGCTAGAGATATAACTGGTGGTAGATAAATGCTACAGTGTCCAAATTCCAAATCTGCTTCTGGTCTGTTAGCAGTAAATAATCTCTGATTCAGTGCTTTTGTTTATGCTAAGACTTTTAACAGGTTTTCAAGATGAAAACCATCCTTGATTTTTTTTTTTTTTTTGATGGTGGAATATATCTTACTGTCAAAATCCTACCGAGCAATTTTTAAATTAACTCCTATTGGTTTGATATCTTATGATTTTTGATACCTTTTTTTCTAAGACTTAATTCATTACTTAAATGTTTGGCATCAACACACTAAGAACTGCCAAAGACAAAAGAGGAAGGAAGTATACTTTCAAAAGACCTACCAAAAAGTGCATTAATTTCTTTAACAAACAGGTGGGTATCTGGGCCTTGGAGAGAAAAGGGACATAAACATAAAATAATCTAATGTAGAGATTCTATAACTAACTCAGGATTACATGATCCTGGACATAGCCCCCATCAATCTAGCCTAACTTCCTTAGTCCTCTTTTGACCAGGGCACTGACTTGCTGAAGCCCTTTCCAACCTCACTTATATGATTCACTGTTTTATACTAATGAAGTAATAAAAGCCATTACTTTTTTACCTACAAATAATTTTAAATTATTTATTATCAAGTAAGCAGTGATGTTTTCACTGCCAGTGTTTATTATAAGTCTCAGATTTGTAGCACAATCCATACATTAATCTTGCCCAACACTAGCACCAAAAACATTAATATTTAACAGCACTATGTCTTTGGTGAAACTATAAAGTAAATATTACTTTAACAAACAGAATTAAATATAGTAAATACACTGTGTGCCAAAGCAATGACTGGAAAAATAGTTTCTCCTCTTTCTAAACATTCCTTTTAACTGTTAAAATAATAAATTTTTATTAGCATTTGTAAATTGTAGTAATTTGGTTCAGTAGTTTAGAATATATTAAGTGTATGCAATTATGTTTGTTGACATTGCATTTACAATTTATCCCTAGTTCTCTTGACTTTTTCCTTTTTCCTATGTAACCAAAGTGAAATCTTTGAATCTAAAATCCAATAAAGGTTTAGATTTTTTAAGTAGCTTTCTCAAGTGTTAGTAATAAAAACTTAGATGTGTTTATGAAGAAAAAACCTCAAGAAGGGAGCAATATACAGCTTCTGAATATGTAGCCACTGAATATGTGATGCATGGAGGTGCCTAGCAAAAAATAATTAGATTTTTAAATCATTTATTCTGAAAGAGAAGAAACACAAAGATTGCTCATCCAGAGGATCAGGGAAGCTGGTAATGGTATTCCCAGCTGAAATAATCAGTTCAGATTATCCATTAAATACTGTATGAAATAATGTTAGACATGCAACTAAAAGTAAGAAAAGAAGACTAGAAAAAAAATGTGAAAAGGAGTGTGTGGTTAAAAATAGTCAATGACAAACAAGCTTTGTAGTTCACGGAGAGTTCAAGACAATGAGAAAGTCTAGCAAGTCTCCAACGATTAAGAACAAATTATGTTGGATATGAGTGGGTTTATATTAGACAAATTAATATTAGACAAACATTGAATCTTAATTAAAGGATAAAATTATTATTAACATGATTGACCTATATATGAAAGAGGGTTTAGAACACCTCAAGAAAATTAAAATTAAAAGAAAATATAATGACTTCTGACTCTGTTCAGTAACAATGAATTATGAAATCTTGTGATACCTAGCAATAACTTAAAAGAAACGAAAATGAAACAAAAAGTTTGCAGAGTTTGTTAGTTTTGTTCCATTCAGACGTTGCATTATACACCCAAATTCAGAGGTAAAACCACTGAAAAGTATCTCTGCAAAATTTGAAATTTGAAGCTCAATGTATCTCTGTCTGAAGAAGAAGAATGCCTAGTACTACGTGCTTCCATTGTACTTGTCTAACTGAAAAAAAGGAGGCAACATAGGGAAAGCGACTTGGAAGTTACTATCTGGAAATAGGCTGTAAAAACTGTAAAATACAGCATTAAGCTGAGGTTTGCAATGAAAGGATAGGCTAAAATATATTTTAATTCAGGTTATGTGCAATAAATTTATTTCCACAATTGAAGTCAAATGTGGCTTCAGTAGGTGATCCACCATAAACTCCAGCTTTCAAAGAATCTTTTCCTATAGGCAGATATCATGGATGTAATAAATCATATTACTGATATTGCATTATTACCTTTTACTAATGATTTTGCGATATGTAAGGATGTGATAACCTGAAAGTCATCTACAAGCCCTGAGAATGTACTTTAGTTATGCATCTAGACTGTGAGACAAAGGAAAGTAAAAGATTTTGGCCACAAGTCGTATGGCACAGACTGTCTCCTGTCCATTCTGCCAGGGGCTAACTCCCAAGCTAACATAATAGCCATTGCCCTCAGCACTGCGTTTGTCTCTGGGTGTCATGTCATGTTTTAACCCCAGCTGGCAACTAAATATCACACTGCTGCTCACTTACTTAGCCCCTGTGTGATGGGGGAGACAATCAGGAGAGTAAAAGTGAGGAAACTCATGGGCTGAGATAAAGACAGTTTAGTAGGCAAAGCAAAAGCTGCATGTGCTAGCAAAGCAGGACAAAGATTTCATTCCCTACTGCCCATGGTCAGGCTGGTGTTCAGCCATCTTCAGGAAAGCAGGGCTCCACCATGTGTAATGGTGACTTGGGAAGGCAAATGTCTTGACTCCAAATCTGCCTTCCCTTCCTTCTTCTTCCCCCAGCTTTATTTGCTGAGCATGATCCCATATGGTGTGCAATATCCCTTTGGTCAGTTGGGGTCAGCTGTCCTGCCTGTGTCTCCTCTCGAGTCCTTGAGCACCCCCAGCCTTCTCACTGGCAGGGCAACATGAGAAGCAGGAAAGGCCTTGTTGATGTGTAAGCACCATTCAAGGATAATGAAAACATCCCTGTGCAATCAACAGTTTTCAGGATAAATGCAAAACACAGCCCCATCCTAACTGCTATGGAGAAAATTAACACTATTTCATCCAAAACGAGTGGAGTGTCCTCTGCAGGGAATACCCCATAAGCCTAGGAGATAAGTATTATTTCCCAGGTTTGGTGCAGGTTCATCCACATGACATATATCAGGAATCAATTGCCTGTTCTTGGGACTTGTTTTTGAAAGATCTAGTGAGAGTGGTCCAAAATATATCTAATGAGTGTGCTGAGAACCTCAACAGTGTGGGACATGCAGGTTTCAGTGTTCAGACATGCCTGTTTACTCTCTTTTGTCCAAATGCTAATTAAGAGAGTCAGTTCATCACAAAAGTGGCCATTTGAACAGAGTTTAGAAGACTAAAGAAATATAAATACCATGGGTCAATAAATACGTATGACAGGGCTCCCATTCAAGGCCTCTTGGTTCTGAACAGTGTAAGAAGTAAACATCAATCTTCTGGAATAAAAATATGTCAATATCTCAACATACTGAATGGAAAGTTGGGAAAACACAAGTGATTCTGCATGCATCTGTCAAAACAGTGCATCCATTAATGGTTGTATTTTAAGCGTTCTGTGTTAAGGGGGAAAAAAGAAAAAATACCATCTCTAACAGTTGCTCTAAAATGTTGCAGGAGGGTAGGCAACAACATTTTGTGCACATCCTTTAGATCTTTGAGTAACGTAACTGTATATTGATTTTACAGTTATAGAAGACTGAATGAAGTAGCAGTGCATGAAACAGGATATTGTGGACCCCTTAGAGGTCAATTGGACAATTAACTGTAAAATAACTGAGTGTTAAAATAAGAGGCTGTAAAAGTTGCTGTTACTGGGTAGTGTATTCCATAAAAGAAGATTTATTAGTAATTAGATAACAGAAATTTACTATGTGGAAAAAAATCCCAAACAATCAAACCCACAGATGAAGCTCACTAGAGAAAAGGAGAGTCTTGAGCTGACAGCGAATTTCAGACTTTGAGAGAGTATTACAAGCAATTTAGAAGAAAGTTCTTTCATTTATCATTTGCAATGTAATGCTTGCAATTAAGAATCTAAGAGCTTTTGTCTGGCTGTATGTTAATTTTTTATGTTGCCTAAAATAACAATAAAACGTGAAGTATATTTGTGAAAATTACTTGGCAATGTCCTTCCAAGGCACATAAAAACATTCTTCATGGAGTGGTAATGACTTGCTGTGATACCTGTTTTTTATGTTCCACATATATTTCACCTCTCTATCTCCTTATTGTTTTTTTCAGAATTGCATCTTCCAAGCACAAATAGAATAAACTGGTAATGACATTTTATGTGAGTTCTTTGAGAGGCAGAAATTAACCAGTTTGTGACTTAGGTATCTCTAGATCTAGAAGTCCTGGGAAGTGTTGCATAAGATGCTGAGGGAAGAGTGACTTTGAGAACTGATTGACTGGAAAACACCTCAAATAAAAACCATGTGAATTTCTTGGTGGACACATTTGTGGTTTACTACTGAGCATAAGTCAAGAATGCATGTTTGTACTGATTGTGTTTACTGTGTAACGGACTACATTAGCAAAATCATAGCTGTCAGGTCAAGGACAGTGATTATTAGTCTTAGCTGAGTCCTTGGAGGGCCATATCTGGAATAAACCATCCAATTTTGTCCTCTAGTGCAAGACCTGTATCAATAATCACAAGAGAATTCAGTGGAGGACTATTATGATCAGCAGGGAGCTGGAACCTTGGTAAGACCAAGAGAAGAAGGTTTATTTAGCCTTCAGAAATGAAAACAAAGGAGAAACCTAATTAGTCTTCTCCTAAGAGAGGATTTGTAGACAATGGGCCCAGACATTTGTCTGAGGTACACAGAAATAAGACAAGAAGCAACAGACAAAAGTTTCAACAAAGAGAATTCCAGCTGGCTATAAATAAAAATCTCTTTACATTGATGCCTTAAATTTTAGCTCTCATATTTTTCAGAATCTGTACTCTATTAGTATATAACTCTGAACTTCATACAGAGTATTAGCAAGTTTTCTGCACAGTTTAGCTAGACAAAACAATCCTTTTGCATCCTGGAAAACCAAGGTCACCATCGCAGCTTCAGGCCCAAGAAAGTATAAACAACAGGGAATTGAAAAGAACAAACTGGGAGGATGGGACTTTATTACCTGAAGCTGTAATTGGACAAAAAACCCCAATATGTAAATGGACCAAAGTTATGAAAGTGTGAAAACTCGTGACCCGTCGTCCGTCTTAGGTGTAGCCTCGGCCAGGCTCATGTACTGTCCAAGGTGTGTCCTCTGAAGGCCTTTTTAATAAATACCTACTTTATTTCTTTACTCTGTCTAGCCTCTGTTCTAGGCAGCCTCTCAAGGCATCAATTGTTTCATTTGTTTCATTCATCCAGGTTGAAATCCATTCAAATTCATCCAGAATGAATGGATGGGCCCTTGTATTGAAGGGCACTGAAATACAATTGCCATGAAATAGGGATTTAAAATACACCCATTTTTTGTCATGTTAGTCTTATCTGAATTCTTGAGTTACTATAAGGAAACTTTATCAGAGTGTAGTTTACTAACATGTGGTTTCTACTTTCTATGATACCAACGTTCTTTTACTATTCTGAATGTTCTTAACATTCACAAACATTTTAATACAATGGAAATTAAGGCAACCATTTTATCATTTCAATACTTTAAAATATGCAGCCTTGTGCCTTGGAAACAGAGTAATTCTCATTCACTTAATGTTGAAATTGTTATATTTAAGATATACAAATAGAAGGAAAAGCAAATAATGACATCAATTTTTGAGTCATGATAATTGCCTGCATAATATTTTCTGTAATATGGGTGAATCCACCTTGGATGTGCTAAGAACAATTCTGATGTAAAGAGTAGCATCAGCATGAAAACATGACAAGAAATCAGAATTAATCTTGTTATTTATGTGGAAGTGCTGCAGAAGGTAGTGATTTTTAAACTTTCTTTCAGAGATAAAACTAGAGAATGTGACTCTTCATCCTACGGTGATCTCTAAATATTTTGTCAGAAAAAAAAAATAAAACCCAAACTAAAAAAGCCAAGAAGAAGTTGATCTTTCTTCTTACAGGCTTTAGACAGTTTTTCACTACTCTTTTACAATGTTAGGTTGCATTCCACTATTAAAATCGTAAGAGTATGACTACTGGCAATTTAGAATGGAATGAGTGTTAAGTTTTTATGTAATTAATATATTTACCTCCCCAGCACTACCACCACCCTAAAAGAGACAGCAGGAGCTCAGCATCTATTGCTTTGGCCATGATTCTACTTTAATTATGATGTAAGTTTGCTGGTATAAAAACAGTAAAATGAGGTTGTATAAAAATATTATTTTGGCTAGTTTGGGGGAAGAACTTTGATCTCAGAGGTCAATTCTTAGTTCTACTATGACATTTATGACATGTCAGGTATCTACCATGTTTCTAAGTTTTTCTGTAACAAAAGCATAGATTATAATGATGATTTATTTCCAAAATGCAGAGGAGTCAGGTCAGATTAATTTTATAGAGTTTGGTTTGATTTTGCAGTTATTTTTTTTAGTATAATTTATTTTACAAGTGTGAAACTTGTACCCAATCTCACTACTCACCTGGGAGGCATTTTTTATTATCTTGATCTTCCAAATGGACAAACTCTGATGTATAGAGATGTTAATGTTGGCATTTCCACAAGCTTGTGTAGACAGACCAACCTGCTCTGAAAGGGCACAGCATATTCATGGTCCCTATGGGTGTTTTCAAAACAACATTTTCCAAAATGCCAAGTTCCTGGAGTCCTGGAGCACCTAAGAGAAGCAATGTATATTTACGGTTTTTTCAAATAACAATTACAGGGACAAATTATATCAGTGATGAATTAAAACAATTAATCCCTCTGATGCTGAATTTTTCCTGGTGAAATATGCAAGTTAGACTAATACTGAGGGTCAAATCTGCTGCTAGTGAAAATGTACAGAGAAAGATAAAGGCTTCTCCAGCTCCCTACCAGATAATTGATGCTAATGCTACTTCCCTCCACTGCCCCTGGATCTTTGCACCCAGGTCCTCTGGGTGACCAGCTCCTGCACAGCGGAAATGAGAGTGAGACTCGTGGTTCCTGTGCAGTGCATGCAGCCTGATGGAAGATAGGCAGGCAGCCTCGGAGGCTGAAGAAAGACTGAAGCTTCTGAGAGGTAACTGAGACTAGCTGGGGAGGGAAAAAATGAGAAAAAGAGCAGGAGCCGTGGTGTAGTGAAAACGGACAAATAAACGTCACAGATTTGGGTGAAGAAGGATCATTTCCAAGAACACAGGTGGGACACGAGAGGCCAGAGAAAGAAAGGAAAGACCTATTAGGTGAGAAATTGACCAGATGTCCCAGATTTGACAGAACAAGTTGCTGGGAATTAAAGGAAAAATGTGTATGCTAAGCAAGGGAAAAAAGACTGGATTTGTTTCAGGTGTTCTAGAGCCATGTAAGATTCTCTTTCACAGGCTCAAGTTCATCTTCTCCTTGATTTTATTTGCCTTTACTTCTAATTTCTAACTTCTTTGTTTGGCAAATATAAACAGCAAAGTTAATATGACTGATGTGAACAATTAGTTCTTTAAGGTGCATCTGTTACTACTTAATGTCTTAAATATCATTAAAACTTTAGATGGTGAGCTCAGTGTATTGATTTCTTCTCTGAGGGTATTTTGCTAACAAAAATAACTCATCTCACACACTGGAGGCATTTTCAATATGGAGAAAAACATGTTGCTACTAAATGTCAAGGGAAAAAAAATTCAATTGTAGGGTTTTTTCCTTGAACATACTACAGAGGTCATAGTACAGATGTTGTGCAAAAATATTTGTTTACATTAATATATGAAGTTTTTTAACATACAGTTGGTAGGAAAGCATTTTGGTCAATATTTGGCTAAATACTGTGAATTTTTCATTTCCTCACAAGACTTAACATTTCTATATCTTGTTTCTTACTCTTGATGGAGTAAGTAGAGTTTTGGGTACTAATTCCCTCATATTTCCCTGGAAAGCCATCCATACTCTAGCAGGTGTGCTGAGCAGCTGTGCATAAAGAAAATGGTGACCATGACTGCACGCTAGAAAATTTTTGGAAAATTCGAGATGTATTGCTTCTTAATGGTAAACAAATACTCCATAAATGTTTTAGACAAATGTCTTTATGAATCTGAGGCTTTCTAATTCTGTAAGAGCTTAAGGGCAGCATACCCCAAGGAGCGTAGTGGAATGTCCTTCTTAAAAATGATGAAGGCCTCATCAGTAGGTACCACAGCAAAAAACGAAAATAGGAAGTTTGTTGACACAGGGTCAAAGGATAATCTAAACAGCGCATACTCTGGGAGCCATGTCTCACAAAAAGCGAATAGATGTATGTTTTTCAGAGCCCCCATGGCTTTTGAAAATTAGACTTTTAAAGTTGAGTAAATAGTTTTAAATGACTAATTTACTCAGTATATAATCACTCAATAAATAAGCACTATTTCTGCTTTCAGTACAGTTGCATGCAGGTCAGTATTTTCTTGAAAGTATTCATCATTTTAATTGATTCAATTAATTGTTTTCCATTCTGGTTTCTTTTTCTCCGTGGTTGAACACAAAATTCTCCTACAAATACGCAAGATAAAAATCTGAAATTGGAACTACCGAGAGCTTTTGGTTATCTACAAATACTGTGCAGCCACATATATGCACAGATATTTGTCAGTTCTTAATTCTCTTTCTTTTCTAGATGATGGCCAAGCTGATGTTTTTTCGGATGAGCTAGCACTTTGTCACCTAGGGGGAAAAAAAAACAGAACAGTGCCACAAATTAATCAGCAAGCTGTAGATGTATGGGTTTGATACAGAGACTCTGTTTAATTTCCTGACCCAAACTCACACAAATACAATGTAATTATGTAATTCCACAGTGTAGTACGTCCTAAGTTCCATCTTGAGCTCCAGAGATGTCATTTAATCAAAGCTCTACGAGGATGTAAGAAAGCTTGCACAGAGAAAGGAAATCATGCTCAGGGATGCATCACTAGAGACTGCAGACCAGAGGATGTGATTATTTCAATTTAATTTACAATTGTTGGGCTACAGTGGAAAGCTATGTCGAGTTTTGATTATACAGTTGACAAGATAAACTAATAAGTTGGATAGAGTCCAGCAGAGGGTCACCAAGATGATGAGGGGGTTAGAGGACCTGACATAGGAAGAATGGTGGAAGAAATTGGGTTTGTTCCCCGTACAGAAGAGATGTCTCAAGAGGAATCTAATTACAGCCTTTCAGTGCTTTATAGAGAAGGCAGATGTACTCTCTTCACAAGGACACACATTGGAAGGACAGGTAACAGGCAGAAGTTGTTTCAGGGGAAATTCTGTCTTGATATTTTAATAGACCTCTTCACCATAAGAACAGGTAAATACTGAAATAGGTTTTCCAAAGAAGAGATAAAATCTTCTCCATTGGTTATTTTCAAGATCCCATTTTACAGGGCCCTGGATAACCTCATTTGAAGACTCTTCAACAGAGGGTTCAACCAGATTATCTCCGGGAGTTCCTTCCAAATTAGGCTTTTCCACGATTCCATGAGAACATTATAATTTAAATATACAATATCCTGTCCAAATAAAATTCTGGATCTAATTGCATGTTAAAGGGTTAATTAAGGTGCACAAAAGTCCCAGGATGTAGACTTAAAAACCCACACTACGCCACTGTACGCAATATATACTGAGAAAAAATGTAGTAAAAAACTGGTATGTTCAAGAACATAAGTCACAGACTCTAGACAATTCAGCCATTCTTCTCTCTACACTTATCACCTGGGTGAGAAGTAGATCTGACTCACAGCAAAATCCCTGATGCACTTTTGTGGCAGTGGTCAACCACCCCACTGGCCAACCAGCCAACTCTCAGAAACACGTCCATTGGGCGGGCCTGGCCACTGCCCCAGATTCCCTGGTTAGGGAGACACAAACAGTTCCCTCAAGGAATCCTTCTTTGTCAAACACGTGTTCGGTTTGTTACTGTCTACTTGTTCAAAGGTTTGTAATTACTCAGTTATTGTTATTGTCCTTGAATTAGGTTGCCCCAGAATCCCTTTCCGGATTATGTAACCATATTATGTAACCACACCATATTAGGTTTGTAATCCCTGCCTAGCTTATTCATATCCAATGTTAGCCCAGAAAGTTCCCCTTTCCTCGACAGCTAATTGGTCCCAGTTACTTGCCACACTCCTGTTGTACTGTTATTGATTACAGTTCTATGTCTGTTAGTTTCCCTCTTCCCCTTTGCCGGCTGGCATTGGAGGGTTCCTGTGTAACCCCTCCCTCCTTTTGTCATATCAAAACGCATGTGACCCCTGTTCAGGGCTCTTCGTGCCCCCTGTTTCCCTGTGTCAGCCTTCCCTGCACCTCGCTTGAATAAACCCTCCCTTTCTTCACCCACAAAGCGTCCCTCTTTGTTCTCAGTCCTCGCGCGCCTTTCCCATCGAATCCTCACCGCACCCTGAGTGCGTCTGCAGTGTGGTTTCCGCACCAAGAAGCCGGGTCACCCAGCTGCTGCCCAGCGGGGATCTGCCGTGGAGCCCCTCCAGTGAGGCATCTTACAGGGCTGGGGTCGCCATGACAGACTTTCATGACTTTAAATCATTGTACAGTACATCTATACGAGATCTGTAACACTACCTTACCATTTCAATCGATCACATTACCATGAAAACAGTGCCATTTTTGGGACAAAGGGCATTTTTCTGCCTTAGCTATTACCATCCAGCATTGGAAAAGACGTTAATGAAGGAAATGTGTTCACAGCAACATAAACCAATTTTATGTTACTATATTCTAATGTCTGACATTCTTGCATTTCATACTCCTACACACTGCATGCCCAGCACCATCAAACAGGAATGCAGAGGAAGTTTATTGCTGACACTTCTAAACATTTTTTTCCAAGTTAACACAAAAGCTATAATATATTTTATATATATATATATATGTATTTTAAAATTTTTATATATGTTATATATATATATATATAAAGATATAATTCTTCTTGACAGTTACATGGATGAAGATAACATGATATGCCTTTACAAGTAATCCCGTTTCACATTTGATTTCTACCAATGCATATCTGAAAGTAATTTCTTTAATTTAGGAGTGGCAGGGCTATAAAATTACACAGCTGAAATCCATATCTGGCCTTTGAGCGGCTAAACACTGATTGCCAAATCAAATAACTGCTAAAATTTGCATTGAAATGTCAATTTTCTCCCTAAGTTTGGACCATTAGTATAGGAAGATATTGAAGCCTGAAACCTGTGACACAGGCAGAGTGTAATGTTTTCCTTTCACAGAACTGGAAACAGGGATAGGCGAGAGGACTTGCCTGTCCTGGAAGTGTTGCAATGCATTGTAAGAAGTTTCCCTTATTATAAAATGACATTTTTAAAATCCTAGCTGTAGCAGTAATGTCATCCTAATCTCCTACATAGTGTCAGAGCAGAAAGTAAATCCTGTCATCATATGCAGTATTCACCTGCACATGATTTCAGTAGATTTGCTTCTTGCGAACTATATTCTGGGAAAAGTTTCTCCAGATTGTGTGAAAATAAATAAGAATCCTGATATGAATTTGTCACTAAAAATATTCCATCTCTAGTTCAGCACTGTCTGATCATAACAGAAATGCTAGGAAACTTGAATGACCTCTGCTAAACTCTTTGGAAATACACAAATATTACATGAATATTCCTTTTCCACCCCAATACACACAGATTATTTTTGTAACATTTTTCAAAGCAGGCTAGGGACTCTAAAAGGTAGTTTGCCAACTATGAAGAGAAAATTCACTGTGCAAGTAGAAGGTTCTGGAGAAAATCTGCTCGAGATATTGTCAGACCTCTTGGTTTTCCTCAGAATCACAAAGGTCTGCTGGAAAACAGGTTATCTGGACTCTGACCAAAATCCCACAGTGCAAAAATTCAATTTGCTTTATTATAGGAAGGTTACAAGTCCAACTATCAAATCCAAGCCTTTGGAGGTCTGCCTGATGTCATGCTTTGGACACAACCTGCCTGTTGTGACTGAAATTATGTGCTTCAAGAAACAGAACCCTTCAGACAAACAAACTTCAGAAAAACTTCAGACAAAACTGCAGAATTTCAATTGCTTTTCAGAATCAGAGAATATGCTGAGTTGGAAGGGATCCACTACAATCATCTAATCCAACTCCCATCCCTGCACAGGACCATCCTCAAGAGTCAAGCCATGTGCCTGAGAGCATTGTCCAAACGCTTGAACTCTGTTAGACTTGGTGCTGTGACCACTTCCCTGGGGACCCTGTTCCAGTGCCCAGCCACCCTCTGAGTGAAGAATCTTTTTCTAATATCCAACTTAAACCTTCCCTGACACAGCTTCGTTCCATTCCCTCAGGTCCTGTCACTGGTCACCACCGGGAGAAGAGGTCAGTGCTTGCCCCTCCTCTTCCCCTCACAAGGAAGTTGCAGACTGCAATGAGGTGTCCCCTCAGTCTGCTCTTCTCCACACTGAACAGACCAAGCAACCTCAGCTGGTCCTCATTTGGCTTCTCCTCAAGGCCCTTCATCATCCTCATGGCCCTCCTCTAAAAGCTTAGTACCTTTCTTATACTGCAGCGACCAAAACTGCACACAATATTCAAGGCAGAAGACCAAAGGTCAGATACTGCATTTCACTAAGGAATTAACGTATAAAGGGTTTCCCACTTCCCGCTTTCCTGTTAGATTATTCTTTCAAGTTTCTGCAAGAACTTCTGTAAGAGAAACAAGGAACAGCAAAAAAACCCTAAATGTTGGTCATTTCAGAGGTGATATTTCTAATTTAAAAAGTCTTTAGTTAGCAGCCAATTTACAAAGCTGTTGCAGTACGCAAGGAGTCTGTGTTAGAAACCGCACTCTGATACTCCTTCAAGTCCTTCATTCCTGACAGTATGCAAGTGTCCCCCCAATTTCTCCACAGTTTACTTAAAAGACCAGTAGCTATTAGGGTGCTATCAGGGATTTGTCAGTTCCACATCAATTCTCATCGGCCTCCAAATCCCGCATCTGCCAGCCACGGCATTTCCAGGGGCCGGCATTAGAACTGCAGACCGGTGGCAATGGCAGCACCTGTCTATACCCACATCAGACACACGTTGATATGACAAATGTCTTGACATCTTGACAAATGTCAAGGTCCTATTTAGCTGTTGCCAAAAATCAGGTGCCACACTTAGGAAAAAAGAAAACTAGATTAAAAACATCCGAGTTAAAAATATGCAGCCAGACATTTGTCTTAATGGATCTAACTTTTTGTTATCAGAGCGTGGAGGCCAGCAGCTTTCATTTTGGTTTCAGATGAGGATTTTTAAACAATCAAAACCAAAAACTTTTGTGGCTTCAGAAAAGCACCAGATACAAAGACGGGGGACAAGGCAGCAAAGACTGACAACAGTGCTGTTAGACTAGTTCCCTTGTCCAAGTGCTTAAAACAGAGTCATTTCTAAGTAGCTGCTTGAGCTTGAGCTTATAGGTGTAAAAGTCAGCTATTCTCTGCTCTGATCTAGTACAACTGCTCGCATTTCATAAGACAGCATAAAATTTAAAGCCCATTTTCCCAGTTCTCATCTCCATATCTTGGAGAACCAAATGTATTTTTATTTAAAATAAAGCCCCTTTTATTATATTGTGGCTATCTGGTTTCTGGAGATATTTATAATTGAATTACAAATCATCTGATTTGGTATGCTTAGCTTCTTTTTGCTCTCATTTACCTGTCAGCTGTAATGCTCATGAGGCATCTTATACTTCAATATTTTGCATTTCATAGAAACATACAGTTATTGTTTAAGGGAAGTCTAAACAGCACAATAAAGAAACATATATCTGAAAAAATATTTTATTAACAATGTGGTATCATAAGGCACGGTATGGTAAGGTTCATTACAAATTTTCTTTTACATTTTATCATGGAATTATAAAAAATTGCCTCTCATGCATGTTTTGATTATCTGCATAGCATATACCTCCTAAATGTATGGGTTAAAATTTATCCTTAATGTAAAGCCATTGAGGTCAGTGGAGTTTTACCCAGGATTCATTTGTTCCATTCAAATTTGTTATTTAGAGTGTAATTCAAGGTTGCTATGGTTATATGAGACAGTAGTGTTTTGAATAGAATTACTTATTTTATATGAAGGACTTTTCCATGTGCTCAAACTAAATGAAAATAATTAGTCTGTTCTCTTTATTAATAGGTCATGTTCCAGAGCCTCTTTCAGTTTAAGAAGACATTTTAGTTTAACATATACTTCTTATATTTCATATATTTTTGCATGCAAATAAACCTTGAGGAAGATTGTTTAAATAGGTTTCCATGATGCTGCCTTACATAAAATTCTTCTCAACTTTTATGTCTAAGAATTCAGAATTGACTGCCTGTATCTTTCTGTTTCTTTTGGATAGTTATCATATTTTAGTTTTGCTGGCTCCTGCAGAGCTGAACTCTCTTTTATTGTTTCTCACATAGATAAATGAAACAATAATGAATACTAAATGGTAACACATTAGCTTCCAGATTTAATAAAGTCTCACTTTTTTGACCCCAGTGACATAAGGTGCTTTTGCACAGAAAGACATGTAACTTGGCCTGGTTAGTTATGGGGTAAGACATGAACTCATTTGTCACTAAATTGAATCTCAGGAGCCAGTTTAGAGAGCTATGGTAACACAATTATATATTGCATCACGAATAACATCAAATTCCTTCACAGTACATTAAAACCAGTATCACTTAATGTTTTCTCAGAGCAGGCACTTTTCTGAGTAGATAGATTTCAGACACTTAAGAAGGAATGAAGGAGTCAAATTCTACAGGAGGATAAATAAGCAGAATGTGTGTTGATTGCCTTCATTTGAGGAATCATGGAGACAGAGAATGGGTTGAAAGGGATCTTAAAGATCATCCAGTTCCAACCACCCTGCCATGGGCAGGGACACCTTCCACTAGACCAGGTTACTCAGGACGCCGTCCAACCTGATGCTAAACACTTCCAGGGATGGGACATCCACAACTTCCTTGGGCAACCAGTTCCAATGCCTCACCGCCCTCACAGTAAAGAATTTCTTCCTAATACCTATATCTAAATCTACCTCCTTTCAGTTTGAAATCATTATCCTTTGTCCTGTCACTGCATGTGCTTGTTAAAAGTTCATCTTCTTATAAGCCCCGTTTAGGTACTGGAAGGTGCTACAAGGTTACCCCCAAAGCTTTCTTTTCTCCAGGCTGAACAGCCCTTACTCTCTCAGCCTTTCCTCACAGAAGAGGTGCTCCAGCCCTCTGATCATCTTTGTGGCTTTCCTTTGGACTCGCTTCAGCAGGCCCACCTCCTTTCTGCACTGAATGCTCCAGAGCCAGACACAGTACTTCAGGTGGGGTAGATCCTGCCTCGACCTGCTGCCAGACTTCTCTTGGTGCAGCCCAGGACACAGTTCACTTTCTGTGTTGCAAGCACACCTTGCCAGCTCATGCCCAGCCTTTCATCCACCAGCTACCCTAAGTTCATTTCCTCAGGCCTGCTCTCATATCTGGGATTGCCCCTACCCAGGTGCAGCATCCAACTCTTGGCTTTGTTGAACCTCTTGCAGTTCCCAAAGGCCACTTCTGGAGCTTGTCCAAGTCCCAGTGGATGGCATTCCATACTTCAGGTGTCTCAACTGTGTCACTGAGCTTGGTGTCATGTGTGAATTTACTGAGGGTGCATTCAATCCCTTCATCTATGTAATTAATAAAGATATTAAATAGCACTTGTTCCGATATGAACCCCTGAGGGACATGACTTATCACTGATGTCCATTGGAACTCTGAGCCATTGACCACTACCCGCTGGATGTGACCATCCCACCAATTCCTTATCCCACCAAACAGCCCATCCATCAAACCCATCCCTTCCCAATTTAGAGGGAAAAATGTTGTGAGGGACCATGTCGAAGGCCTTACAGAAGCCCAGATAGATGACACCTGTAGCCATTCCCTTATCCACTGATGTAGTCACTCCATCATAGAAGGCCACTGGTTTGATCAGTCAAGGCTTTCCCCTGGTGAAGCTGTGCTGGCTGTCCCAAATCATCTCCTTGTCCTCCATGTGCCTCAGCACAGCTTCTAGAAGGATCTGTCCCATTACCTTCCAGGCACAGAGATGCAGCCAACACATTGATCGTTTCAAGAGTCCTCCTTTCTACTCTTTTTAGAAATGGGTGCAATACTTTTCCTTTTTCCAATCTCCACGGACTCCACCCAACTGCTATGGATTTTCAAGTATCATGGAGAATGGCTTGGCAACTATGTCAGACAGTTCCCTTGGGATTCTGGGATGTGTCTCACCAGGTCCCATAGATCTATGTATATTTAGGTTCCTAAGGTGGTAAGGAAACACTGCAGATTTCAGTCTTGAAGAAGAATCCAGATGTGAATTACCAGTCTTGTAAGAAAAGATGTAAAAAGATGTATAAACATATAAAAGATGAGTCTGTAAAAAGATGGCATACTTAATGAAACTTCATAAAAAATGCATGCTCAGGGGTATTTGAATGGAAACAGTAAAACCTTGGGTCTCTATTCAAAAGGACTCCAAAAATTGTTGAAAATTATACTGTTCATATACATATACTGCCATATATAGGGAAAATAGACAAGACACTAGCTCCTCTTCCACAGTAGAAAGACAATTAATTATAATACAATATATAATAATATATTATAATAATATAATTATAATAATTTTAATAATATAGGACAATATATATTTTGATATACCTCAAACTCAGTGCCGTTTTCATAGGCATTCCCTCTATTTTATTTCTCCCTCTGTGCCAGTGAAGTGCTTTCTAAAAACCGCTGTTCTTTCCTCTTTGCCTAAAANGAAATGGGTGCAATACTTTTCCTTTTTCCAATCTCCACGGACTCCACCCAACTGCTATGGATTTTCAAGTATCATGGAGAATGGCTTGGCAACTATGTCAGACAGTTCCCTTGGGATTCTGGGATGTGTCTCACCAGGTCCCATAGATCTATGTATATTTAGGTTCCTAAGGTGGTAAGGAAACACTGCAGATCTCAGTCTTGAAGAAGAATCCAGATGTGAATTGCTGGTCTTGCAAGAAAAGATGTAAAAAGATGTATAAACATATAAAAGATGAGTCTGTAAAAAGATGGCATACTTAATGAAACTTCATAAAAAATGCATGCTCAGGGGTATTTGAATGGAAACAGTAAAACCTTGGGTCTCTATTCAAAAGGACTCCAAAAATTGTTGAAAATTATACTGTTCATATACATATACTGCCATATATAGGGAAAATAGACAAGACACTAGCTCCTCTTCCACAGTAGAAAGACAATTAATTATAATACAATATATAATAATATATTATAATAATATAATTATAATAATTTTAATAATATAGGACAATATATATTTTGATATACCTCAAACTCAGTGCCGTTTTCATAGGCATTCCCTCTATTTTATTTCTCCCTCTGTGCCAGTGAAGTGCTTTCTAAAAACCGCTGTTCTTTCCTCTTTGCCTAAAACTTTGATAGCTTCAATGGAGCAAATCCAAGACTATGTGAGTTATCTGCTTAGGTCTCTTTGAACTTGCTCTAGAGCTGTAGCAGCAGGTCATCATTTAAGGAGGCCTGTTCTTTGAAGACCTGGTAGCAACCCATTGTGTCTTGCGAGCATGCAATGATGTTCAGGAGGTGCAATGATGTACAGTTTGTTCCTTTCTTTCTCTCTCCTGACTGGCAGTCAGGCAGCAAGTCAGGATGAAAAAGTGGCATTTAGGGCAGAATAAATTTCCCTGCCCCACATACCTTGCGTGGAGGTGGAGAAAGACTAAGAAATTACTCTAGACTAGCTTTCACACTTGAGCTAGCACAGGCAGTGTGGTCTTGTTGGCACCTGGGGTTGCAGGCTGAATAATGTGTGGCTCTGGCAAAGGGTTGCATCAAAGAAAAAGCAGGAAAAAATTTCAGTTCTTGGAAGAGAAACTTTCTTTCCAGCTTATGCCAAGGCATTTCATCTATGTGCCACCCAAAGGCTTGTGACAAAGCCACTTTTGCCTCTGCAATTAACTGTGCTGACAGCAAGCTCAGCTGAAAGCCTTGGCTCGTGCTTGATAGGGCCAGCTTAAGTACAGACACAACAAAAATGAAAAAGCTGCCTTGGCAGCGTACACTGGTATCCTGAGACTTCTGCAGAAAGCAAGGACTGTCCATTACAAGTAGCCTTACACCGTCTCTCCTCTCTTATGCTACATCGTAATCTGGTATGATTCCTTTACATTGCATCACTTGCAGTTGTACCTAGAGCCCTTGTTATACTTTTTTTTCCCCTTTAAAAATTTGTCTGCTCACAAATTTAATAAAAATTGTGTTCTTTAAAATAGAATTGAGTGAATATTAAATGCTTATTCCTGGAAAATATGGTTGCTCATTAAATTTGACAGTCATTGCTTATGTGGTAAATGCTGTCAGTGCCAAGAATGCTTTGGCAGTTTCTGCCAGCTACAGGTCCATTATTTTAATTGTCTTTAACCTATAATCAATATTTGCTGCTTTCAATACAACTAGATGCATAGCTAAGCGATATGGAGGAGAAATATATAGTCTATTGCACCTTATATTCTGCTTTAATGTGTATGAGATGCAGCAAAATGCATCATCACAATAATCTTTCCATCATCAAAACTATTCCAGCTTCTTAGGCAACATGTCAAAGAGGAAACCAAAGCATCTGTCTCTCACTCCAAAAGACTTGATGCACATTTTTACCGCAAATTCTGTTGCAGCAGTGTAAACTTGTAACGATTAATTGGTAGCTAGTGGAATTTAAGTTATTTGCAAATAATGATGGGATACTGCACATGGGACTGGATTTCTTTCAATAACCATCGTAAAGCTATGCGTGTCCATAACAGAGGTTCCAGAGGAGTTACTGAAACCTGAAACGTGTATAAAGGCCGGCTTTTCTCTATTCTGGGGATCAACTGTTAGATGCTGTGTCTGACAGCTGGGCAAAATGAAAGACTGAAGAATACCATGCATTTAGAGAGTGGCACACTTTGTGGGAGTCATTCTTAGTGCATCAAAGAAACCACACCTTCAATTACATAACTTTGCCTTTCTGATGGTTATTTATTTCTCTTTTTCTTTTCTAAAAATGTTTTTTTCTTTTTAAAAAATAAAGGAACTACAAATTAATATGGAAAATAAGTAGACAGTTTTGATCCAAAATGTATGATAATCTTTGTACCAGTAATATCTGAAAGGCATGATTTGAAATTTTGAACTATCAACCCATCCTTAGCCACGCATAACTTCCATTACTTCTATACAGATTATGTCTAAATCTGACATTTAGATCAGGCCCATTCATCTCCTGAATCGTGATCTATGAACCCCTTTTGGTCAGAGCCTGGTGTTAGTGGTGCTAATAACACCAAAGTTGTGGGTTCAGTCCCTGTATGGGCCATTCACATAAGAGTTGGACTCCATGATCCTTGTGGGTCCCTTCCACCTCCGAATATCCTGTGAATCTGTAAGCTCTTGCTCCTGAAAGGAAATAGTTCTTGGTAAAGTCTCAACTTCATCACAATTAGAACAAGCAATCCATTTGACTTCATTTGGGGCAGAATTTCATCCTTAGAGTCCAGACCGTTTCTTCAGAGAAATTGCATAAGCAGTGCACTATTTAGATTAGTTTCATGTATAGAACACTGCAGAAGCACAGTACATTTCCCAGTGCTTAATTGCATTGAGGAAAAGAGGATAGTTAGGTAAGTAAATGCACAAAACTGTTTAGATGGCAGAAAGGGAAAAGACAAATCGAAGACACAGAGGCTCCGACACAGAAAAGATTGGTTTGTGTTCATTCCATTTCCACTAAAAAGGAATTACTGTTACTACGTTGTCTTCTTTCAATTTCTCAAAAGTAAGTATAACCTTTTTTTCATGTTTTGCTCCACATATACACTGTGCATTTGCAAGCACACACAGTCCACTGCCTCCTGCTTGCCCTCCAGTCTGGCACAGGTATCTCTGCTCTCAGCTGACACAATATTGCTGTTTGGCCAGCTGGCAGTGCACATTTCTACATGGGACCACAGCCCCACAAGGGACCATGAGCCCATCTTTAAACTGTAGCTGCACTAGTGAGCCAACTCAATAATTTATGCTTATTAATAATGCATCTCAATGAATCATTACTCCTTTAAATTTTAAAACAATTGGTTTAGCATTTTTAATGTTTATGCACCATCAATGAATGACTCTTATTTATTCCAGCTACAGACATACTGGATTATAATAACAAAGACACTGGCTCTTAGTGGAGAACAAGATTTTGAGGGGAGGTCAGACTGCTAATTAGCTAGAAGAAAAGAGGGTGGAATAGAGCGGCACATAATCATTGCAAAAGCTGGAATTTGCAAAATGAAAGGAGATACTTCCTCCTGTTGATACCAAACCCCCACGCCAATACCAATGCAGTTCCTCAAACTATGAACAGCTAAGATATTTTTAAGACAAAGAAATAAGATCTGTTATGTTATAACATTATGTCAAAGGTAATGACAATAATACATCTGGTCAGCAGCTGGCTGAACCGCAACACTTCTGAACTCTCCTTACAAGCACCACATGAGATACAAAGCCATTATATCTACGGGAGCACACCATAAGACACTCTGAGTCATGTATTTTAAACAGTGCAACTCATAAATTAGCCATATGACAACCCAAAGCTCTTAGCTGCTATACCATAGCTAATACAAACAGCTGCTTCCTTTGAGGTCAGAGTGTTTTTAAATTCTACCCCTTGGTGACACTTGGCTTGGTGATCCAGTAAAACAATCTTTTGCACAAGCCCAGTGTATGAAAACAAAGGAGCAAGTCGTTTGTAGAGCAGACACATAAGCTGAAAATGTCACATATAGGAAACTCACAGTAGGTTAATTGTCCAGCCAACTACCCTGTAAATAAAGCTTCTGGAAAGCAGTATGCATATCCCAAAAATATCTCTCAGCAGTTCTGGACAAAGATAGACAAACCTAAAAATGCACCCCGTTTGCTGTATGTCTGTTTTACCTATTAGGAAAATAAATCCTAATTTTCCAGAAACATAACTGAGTATTAAAGATATGGAGTATCATAGACAAATATTGGACTATATGCCCAGGATGGCATGTGCAAATACTTCAGGCAAAGTGCTTTTAGCAATTATTTAGCAACTACAGGTTGCAAGTTTCTACATCAGCCCAAAAAGCCTATATATAATGATTTCTAATAATTTTTGCAAGTCCAGTGTTTTATAGTCTCCCTATCACAATTCCTCAATTCAAGCTTGTCCCCCAGTCCCTGTATCTGCAGCATCCAACCCAGCATCCAGACAATCTCTAAATCATAATAAATATCCTTCCCAAAATGCTGTAAGACCTAGCCCTGGAAGAACGTGACAGCACACTAATCTTTGTGCTCATAAACCCCAAATGTGACAGAGTAGCTCTCGCACCAAGTTATTTTTCTCCTGCCTTACTCTATTGAGGCATGTCTGAAGGAACAGTCATGACTCCTACATTCTAAAATTTGTTTTCTTTCCTTGGGCCAAGCTTTTAGTTCAAAGTTTATCCATTTCCTTAGATTCTGTAAGGAAAGAAAAAAAAAAGTTTTGTTTAGCTAGGCAGAGCTCAATATTTTGTAGTTACCATACTGTTGCATTTTTCTCTTCAGGTTAAACTTCATTTTTTTATTAAAAACCCAGAAAAACCCCAAACAAAACAAAACAAAAAAACCCACCAGAAAAAAAACACACCAAACCAACAAACCTGTAAAAAAGTGTTGCTTAGAATGTTTGAGTTAGCTGACAAAACCTAAGATCTTAGAGTAACCTTATAATGTTTGTTTTCCAAAAAAGTCTGCTCTTTTACCTATCAATATTCTTTTAAAAGAAAAACTGTTTTAGCCTGGTCCAAGCAACTTTTTGTAATTATCTAAGTAGATAATTCTGAATGTGTGAGCCCACTCCTCTGGCCTGTTGCTTTTATAATACTTCAAAAGCACAATCTCTGATGGTGGAGTCTGTGGGGAGAAAAGGGTTCAGGAAAGGCACTTGGCCAGACAACATGACTTCCAGCTGAGACCCAGAGCATCTCTGAGAGCCTTATGATAGCAGCTTTCAGAGCCACAGAATACGTTTGATTGCAGACTTTTATTTGGATGCAAATGCTAAAGTTATTTGAAACAATTGTTTCATATATTTGAATATATGACCAGGGAGCTTTTTTGTTATTCCCCAGGAGTAATGACAATGCACGGATTTCAGTGGAGCAAGGGGTTGTAAGTCAATTTAGAGGCTGAATAGATATAATAAACCACAGAATTCCAGTTCAGTTAATTACTAAATCACAATAGATCTTGAACTTTGAATTAAATTAAAGTTGTGCTATCCAATAAGTATCCAGATTATTATATATTTATAATCTGCAAATACACCACCAGTTATATCTCACTGAGTGCTGGATGAACAAAGTAGAAGTGCTTGGTAAGTACCAATAAAAGCGGAAAATTTAATAAAGTATTATTTGCTCCATAAAGAAGAGAGAAGTAGACAAACAGGATTTAGTCTGAATCACAACAGAGACAATATATAAGATGCTTTAGGAACTAAATAGAAAGAAAATCTCCATTACATTGGAAAACTTGTGTCCTTTGTGTTATTTAATAATCCAGCATCATTTCAGAAAGCTAAATGCTGAGCCCTAAGCTGGCTGGAGACCACTTACGTATTCTAGATTGACTGAGAATCAGTTTCTGATGTCAGGTTCAGGTCTCTGCTAGACATACGTCTGTGCCTCTGACAGTCATTTGCAGACAGAGATCTTTCAGAGGCAGAAAGGGAAGGCATAAAACTCTGCCCAGGTGTATTATAATTATATGCATTTGAAAACATTAAACTTGTAAAACAATGGCATATATTTAATGAAAGGTAAAAAAAGGAAATGGAAAAAAAGTACAGCATGAGGCTTTAAATGATGTTACACAAATCCTGGTATGTGGGAAAAGTAAATTCCAACTGGCTACATGAAAATTGTGCCTCAGGTTCTGTCACTGGCTGCACAGCATGTCAGGCTGCTCCATGTAAGGAATGAGTACCCTACAGCATTTCAGTTCCTCCAATTACCCTGTAACTTAATCTTATTTATATGGTATCTTGCTCTCCTAAAAATAAGCTTAACAGTTCCAACAGCTATCCAAAGCCAGGTGGACACTTGCATAACACGGAATAAAAAAAAAAATGCAGTCTGGTACAATGATTAGATTAGTCACATCATTTCTCTGGAAGCTCTGAATGCCTCATACATGTACCATCCTGCCCAATGTGCTGGAGTGGAGCACGATGATGTGTAACACCTCAGACATTTTTCTTTCTTTGAAGGACAAACATTCTTCATTTCTGTTAAAAAATGAAATCTATTAAGATTTGTCAAAAGACTAAAGACCCTTCCATAATCTTCCTGGGATCTTTTCCATTTCCTCTTATTGTCTGTCCTGATACATCCGTCCTGAATCCACTGGGTTTTGTGTTCCTTAGGTAAAACTGATCTGAGGCAAGCGGGGAGTGTATTTGTATTCTTCAGCTGTATTCTGGATGTTATGGTAGTTAAATCATCTGTTTTTCATATTCATGCACTCAGGTTTTTTATGGCCCCAAAAGAATTTATTTACATTACAACGACTTTGTAATAAGTATCCAGCCCAAAAGACCAAATGTCTCATGGCTGTTTCTTGCATATAGAACATCATTTCAGTATGGATTTTCTATAATATGTCCATTAATTAACAGTAAATTACAATGCAGCACCTGTATAAAAGATGTTGAATATCCCACAAATTCTTTTTTATTACTGTTATTACACTGAATGTTAAATGAATTTGGAAATATAGGACCTTTTAAGTGTCAGCAGATGTTTTTGATCAGTGTTTATCCTTTTTGGTACAATTTAATGAGAGATCATATGTTAATATGCAGCTGGAGAAAACTACCTTTCAGACACAACAAGCCTGAGAAGAGTTTCCAGCTGCCATTGCATATACTAGACCTGTAATTACCAATCACCACAGAATAAATTTTAAAAAGCAGACCACTTAAACTAGAATACATGCAAAGTGACTGTAGGCTTAAACTTAACACAATGGGATGGATCTGTTCTTATTTAATTGCAACTGATGTGCTCTTTTCAGTCTTTTACTAACCAGTTATTCCACTCAGTTTGTGCTCAGCCTTTTCAGCAGTACATTTCAAAAGAATCCCTCTGAGTCCCAAAAACATAATTCTTAAAACTCTCTCCTGATCCTCCATATGGACAATAAAATATTACTCTAGAAGAAAGTTTGCAACAACTTTCCAAAATCTATCAGCCCTACATTATCCCAATTAAGTAAGGACCCTGATGAGTCTCCCTGAAGGAATGTTTTTGAAATTCTGATTTCCGTGCATGGGATGTTGATTGATTCTGAGTGGTTGCAGATAATTGCTTGTGTTGTCAATTTGAATCACTGGAGTCTAGTGCCATATTGTATTTGGGAGAAGACCTGTGGCATTATTTTTGGACTGTACCTATACCAACCAAACTCTATAAATAACATACTGGGTTTTACAAGCTGTAGTAACTTATTATCAGTTGATAATAAGTACAATACTCTACATACTAAAGCAGACTGTGAAAATTAAATTATTGTCAATAATTAAAGAAAAAGTTTCTCTCTAAAGAGCATCTGAGTCAATTCAGAGAACAAAACATTTTACATACTTAGTCTCTCCTGAAATTTAGATCCCTGCGGTACATGAAGCCCACTTGAGAACCACTATATTTCACTCAAAATCTTCTTTTTCCCCATTTATAATGTACTTTTATCTTGGAAGTGAAGGTGTGTGTCTGTGTTAGTCATGAAGGTTTGTGTTATATTTGAATTTTTCTTAGGCACAGTTTCCTGTGAATTGACATAATGTTTATTCTTTGATGTCTTGAGTTACTTGATAAATAGCATATTAAGGAAATGCTACCACCCAAGAACACTACCTATATTGCCAAATTTCCTGCTATATTTCTGAATTTCAGTTGATTGCTTCCAAGGATCAGCATGCAATACATAGCTATTCCTTTATCTATTTTGGCCAGTATTAAAGCAATTCTCAAATAAATGAGCCACCCTTTGTAGCATTTTTTGAGGCAAGTATCCTTTGCCAAAATGGCTCTTTTGCTGTTTTATCCAGGTTGATGGCAAAGAACTTTGACAGAAGGATTTCTTTAAGACTAACCTGAGTAAAACAGATTTTTCACTCCTGGGAATACAATTCGTATGATTTGTTGCCTCCATTTTCCATCTTTGAAGTCTTTCACTGCCAAATGGACTGGTTTTATGCAGAAGGAAAGGGGTTTGGATAGTTCATAATGTTCTCCTAAAACTCTCAGACCCTTGTTAGGAGAAAAATCAGAACATGAGAGCTGAGTCCGTGAGAAAAAAAATCTTCTACTAACTTCAAAATCTAGACAGGTGGTCAAATCCCACATGAGACATTAATTATTTTATGCAAAGATCTGTTCTGAGTAAAGAAAAGACCTTACCAGTTAATGGAAACACACAAAGGAAGGAAGGAAGGAAGGAAGGAAGGAAGGAAGGAAGGAAGGAAGGAAGGAAGGAAGGAAGGAAGGGTGCGTGTGAGTGCTACTCAGGAGCTCTGATACAAACTTATAGCAAGTAGTAGCTTTTTGAAAGGTAAAGTACAAGAATTCATTATGACAGGTTCCAAAGACAAAGGTGAAAATACTGAAACCCTTTGCCAGTGGAGAAAAATGTGCAGCCTGAGTACTACAAGTTTAATCCATCCCTATACTAGCTTGAACTGCACTGTAATGCACTTGGATACTGAACGCTAAACAGGATTTTTCCTGGTATTGGAAGTGACAACAGAAAGAGATAGCTATATATATTCAAGTGCCACTGGAACTGATAGTCAAAGGAACTGGGAGTATATATACACAATCATTTTAGATGACTGATTTTCAACCCTGAGGTAGATGGACTGCTTCTAGACAATGAAAGGTCACTCTATCTTTCTGAGACAATTTCGCTATACTAGGGTTCATTGTTTTTGCCATAAAATATTTAAAGATCTATAAATAATATTTTAAAAATCCCTAGATAGAGGTGCCTTAAATTTTTGCTCTCCCTAGGGACACAAAAAATGCAATCTCTGGGTGCAGCTCAAGAAAAAAAATTAAAGATCAAATTAAAGAAGAAAAAAGTGGGAGTGCAAAATCAAAATAGGTTTTAGAAATAAGTCTGAGTGGTATGAAAAAGGGACTTAGAGCATCATTGCCAGGAAGAAAAAAGAAAACAAATGTCACACGTAAGGCTGAAGGCGAGTTTCTTTTCTTTGATCTTTACTAGAAAGGTTAACAGTAACCAGAATTTTAAAAATTAATTTTAATGAAGAGGTAGACATTCAAGCCAGAAGAAGAGAAGGACAAGTTAAATAACATTCAAATAAGATCAATGTGATCGCGTTAGCAAGGCTTGACGAAATCCATCTGAGAACTAGCCAAAGAAATTCTGAGCCATAGTCAATTATATTTGAAAATTCATGGAAGACCAGTAAGGTCTCAGATGACCAGAATAAATGTAGAATCTATCCTTTAAAATGGAAAATGAGAACTCAGAGAATTATAGATCAGTCAACATAACTTTTGTCCACTGAGATATTTTTGAAAAAGTATTTGCAATCAGACATCTAGAAGATAGCATGGCAATATAAAAAGCTAACATGGTTTTGCCACAACAGACTAATCTAAATTCCTTCCCTGACAGGGAAAATGGGCTAGTGTGTAGGAAGAAACATGATTTAGCATGGCTAATGATTAAGCACGGCTTTTGGTACACAATATTTTCCTGTAATATTCTCCTAATCAAGATGAGAATTTTTGGGTTAGGTGTTATTGCCATTAATGGGAATGCAGCTGGTTGGAAGATTACTCTTTAAAGTGCTATTGGTATTTCACTATCATATTAGGGGCCAATCAAAGAAGAATTCTCCAGGAATCTATCCAGAACTCGACTACTGCCAGGACCCAAGGCCGTTATTTCCAGTAATGGACGAGGAACTGGGCAATATGCTTGCAAAATATGCAGCTGTCATAGAAATGTGCAAAGATGTTCTGAGAATACCAGAGGATCTTAACACACTATAGTCCAACAATGACAAAATTTTCATTGATGTGAGTGCCATTATGGAAGGGGAACGGAAGGGACAGTGCATTCACCTATTTAAGCAGTAGTGCTGCAGGACATGATCTGAAGTGTGTTTTGGATGAGAATTACCAACTCATGGTTCTGTCAGGAAAAAAAAAATAAAGCACTTTTCCAAGGATGCAATAAAATACAAGAATCACTTATTCTGTACTAGTGAGATTTCAGATAGAGTTTTGAGTTTAGTTTTCATTACTTCAGTCTGTAACAAAACTAAGGAAATAAAGGAGAATCTGAAAAAGAGAGAGAATGCTAAAACACTTTGTAAATGTGGCATATTGGAAAGCTGTTGAGAGGATTGAGTGTATTTCATCAAGACAAAAAGATTCATCAGTCCTACATAAATTATGAAAATTTGTTACTAAGAGGATAGTAATCAATCTCTGTCCATAAAAGATGAACAATAAGAAAACTGCTCAATAAAGTAACAGCAACCAAGAATGAAGTTTTACTTTTTAAAAGTCTTTCAAGAAGTACCTCTGGAAGTGGCTGTCTAGGTTTATTGGGCAACATCTACATGAATTCTTACTCTTTGTGACTTAAAACCAGTAAATATCTGGAAGAACTAAATTCCCAGTTCTCCAGGATTAGTACAAGCAGAATCGAGTGGTATGTCATCCATTCAGTCAGAGAAAAAGGAGCTGAGCCTATGTGGTCCTTTGTGAATTGCCCTGTAAAAGGCATTTAAAAAGCACACAAATAGTTTTTGGATTTTCTTTAATGTAAATATTCTCCACTGGGGTTCTTAGAAAGTGAAATAGTGTTGACTCAATTAAACAATCTCCTGTTTCAAGAGACCTAAGTGGTTTCCAAATTATTCAGTATGATCTTGCTTTGTGTTATAAATAGAAAAAAATCCATTATAGCTAGTTTTCCTTCAGTTTATTTTCCCTCATTAGGTGAGTTTCACTCTAAATTCATCAAAGGTGAATTTTTGTCTGCCACATGTGTTACTATCTGTCTGAGACAAAAAGCAAATTATAATCCATGTGTCTACTCCCAATCAACATAATCAGAATAACCTTCAAAAGAAGGAAAATTGTGACAATTCTGGTCTGAGAAGCAGTTTTCCTCAAACTGTTTACAATACCAAATGCCAGTTTCTGATGGGCAGTTAGTTATTTCTGCCAGGACTTAATTTTTCCTGGGAATCCTTTTGAGTGTTTTGCATCAGATGCTAAAAGCACACAATTTTGCATACAGCAATGTACATGTTAATAATTCCTTTAACTTACATTGCGCTGTGAACTGGCCATGATAGCTGCTGAACCTTTCCAGTGGACTCATAACAAGAGAGCTGTGAAGAAATTCTAAGCATATAGTAGAGTGGAAGGGAAGCAGTGAGTGACTGAGAGTCGTGCTGATATAGAAGCCATGATGGATATTAAATACCTGTACAAGTGTATATTTATGTCTCTTTTAAATTCCACAAGAAGCACTAGCTTGGAACAATTGCAGTTATGAAGATTTTCTTAGTCTAAACAGTAGCTGGTCAGTGCATGCAGCTGAAAAATTGTATACTGGAGAGAAGAAAAATTTTGGAAATAAATTTTGTACCTTTAGAGGAATTCGAGAGCAAGGGATAAAAAAACCCAGAAATTATCTAGGGAACAGAGTTAAGAGTTGTTTCACTCAGTTTATATTGGCACAAACTGTAAAGCTATCAAATAATAAGTACTTCTATATATTAATTCTGAGTTAGATTTGATATTCTACTAAGTGCTGTAGGAAGCATAGCTCCTAAAAGCCTGCATAGAATCTGCCAATTTTCCTTCCTTCCCCCCTCCTAAAAAAGAGCAGTGAAATCTCACTGCTTGAAGTCTTTCCCAAGACCCCAGGAAATCACTGAGACAGTTACATGATACTTATGTCCATCTCCAGTTACAATGAGTTACCTCAAAAGAGGCAGTGGATTTCTGAATGGAGTTTGCAGTAGTTACCCTTCCTCCGGCAGAATATGCAATAGGAAGTCTGCTTAGCTGGAGAGTAGTTGTTTCCTGCTAATGATTATTGCACATGCTCCTATTTTGACAGAGCAAGATCACCCATTTCTGACAAGTAAACTTAAATGTCAATGTGCAATTTCCTGTGCTAAGCTCTTGCCTGAGCCCAATTCTTAATGCCCCAAACCTGATGAAGAAACAAGGAGGATCTGTGCAAACTGCCAGCAGAGCCCTGCAGCTGTTCTTGTCCGATTATCCTACTTTGGCACCAGCCCATTGTTACAAATTTCTAACTGCCTGTGATGGGCAGGCCACTGTGCAGAACAGGCTGTTCTTGTGTGCCTGGTCTGAGCAGAACATGACCAACCTACAGCTCACATGGTTCTCAAAATCTATGGAAGTCAGGCTGTGCCTGATTTATTCCAGATGCCACTGTATTTCAAGACATGCTGTAATAGCTTTTCCAGCAGAAATACAGTACATCCCTAATGAATCCCATCACGCTTATCTCACAATAACTGGGCACAATGCTCAGTTATCTGATCAGCAAACCCCAAGTACAGTAGTTAATTCTGAAGAAAAGAGATCCAAAAAAAAGAGAGGTACATCCCGTCTTCTTAACTCCATGAAAAGATAGCACATTTAAATGAAAGTTTTAATTAAATTACACGAGTTTAATGAGACTGGGCAGTTTCAGGGAAGAAAAAGCATTCTTTGAGGCTCTTAAACTGCTTTCATTCTTTTTTTTCCTGAAGAATGTCTTTAGCTGTGCTACATCCTAAAGTAACCTAGATTCTAAAGCTGTCAATCTAATAAGATTTATTTTTTTGCCATTGATAACATGACATTTGATGGAAGCAGGTTGTAATTAAATCATTAATGTAAATGAAGTACAATTTTGTTTTTTAACTTTAAAAATTAAAATCTGGCAGCAGTTATGTAGCATGTATATCTGGAGGCTGCTATACCTATATTACTGTTAATACACTTTCCTGGAAATAGTTGTCTTTTACAAAGGTTTTATTACAAAGTTAAAAGAAAAAAATAAGGAACCAACTATAGGAGAAAAAAAAAGTTTGTTAAAGTTCTGATTCCAAAAAGCAAACAAGTAGGAAATGTTGGTTTGCTTGTTTGTTTGTTTTGGGATTTTTTGCACAGATTATAACTTTTGAGAAGAAAATCAACAAATTGGACAAAAGCCATGAAGATGATTAAGGGCCTAGAACATTTTTCATAGGAGGAGAGGCTAGGAGATCTGGCTCTGGTTGCCTAAAGTGGTTGTGGAGTCTCCATTCATAGGGATATTCTAATCCAACTGGATATGGCCCTGAGTAGCCTGCTTTTGGTGGCCCTGCTTGAGCAGTGGTGAGCTGTACTACAAGATCTCAAGACATTTGTTCCAATCTAAGGAGTTTTGTGATTCTGTGATTCAAGTACAAGTCATAAAAACCGCAGGAAAAGGGATTCATGGCTGTTTCATGGGAAGACTGGATAACTGCTGCAGAAGACATGCTACTGACATGCTACAGAGAGGCAAAAAAAAAGATTAAACAGAAATATCAGAGTCAAGAATGAGAAGTAATTGCTTCAAAGTTCTTGAGGAATCTGACAGTTATGACAGTATGGGAATTTCCAAAGATAGGAGCAAAATCTTTTCCTGATACAAATAAACACTGTTTCAGTCAAGTCAAAAAATATGCTTTAAAATCATAGAATCATTAATGTTAGAAAAGACTTCCAAGATCATCAAGTACAATTGTTGATGGAATACCACCATGGTCACTAAACTGTATGACAAAGTGCCACATCTACTCATTTTTTGAACACTTTCATGGATGGTGACTCTATCACTTCCCTGGGAAGGCTGTTCCAATGCTTAACCACTCTTTCAGTGGAAAGAAATTTTTCCCTGATATCCAACCTGAATCTCCCTGGTGCAACTTGAGGCCATTTTTCTTTGATCTATTGCTAGTTACCTGAGAGAATACTGCCTTTAGATTAAACTACTTGCAGATCTGACCTGTGAGAGTTCATCTAATAGCAAGAAATAAAAAACTATTAATATTTCATTACCTCAAATTTTGAAATGTTTTCATCTGAGTGCAGAAACTCCTACTATAAAGTCAACGAGTAGTGAGATATTTCATGTCTACTTGCAAGCAGAAACAGTAGAACCGATGGATACATTATTCACTAATATTTGATATTGTGATATCTTCTGCATAAAATTGATATATTTGCAATTTGTATGCTATTGGTTAGCTTTATAGATCATCCAATTAGGAGAGAGAGAAAATACTGCGTTGTGCAACCATGCGCTAGCTCAGCTAATGACAGATCACTAACAGTATAAACAGGAAGAATTCTATTGATGAGAAAGCCTGCAGTAGTTTTAAAACAAAAACTGATTTAAGTTTAGAAAACTTTTATAGATGTTTTATATTCTGGCCAAAAGGACTGACTCTGACCTTATTCGTAACACAAGATAAATATAAAACACGAGATAAATATAAAATCAGAAGAATAAGGTAATGATGTAGAGGAAATTTATGCTGAAGCACAAATGAGCATATTTAAAGAACAGGAGATTTCTAAACTCTTTTGATAAATTCAAGGTTTTATGGATTTCAAACTTAAAATATTCTACTTCACTGAGAATCTTCTATTGAAAATTTAATTTTTTTCTAATGTTCATCACACTGAAGTCATGAAAAGAGTATGGAAAAGGAATGAAGAAATTTGACAAAAAATAGTTCTGCTGGCAGGGACAAAAAGAAGACAATTAAATTTGCTGTATCAGACTGACCAGGATGCTAATCTGAAAACACAGAGAACTTAAAGTAAATAAAGGAAATAGAGAGGGGGTATGTTGAGAACATACGCTGGCTTTATAGATAAGCTTGTTTTTTTTCTCCTGGTATTTTGCCCTGCCTGTTTGCCCTTCCTCTCACTGTTTTAGAATTATGTATCTGGAAGAGCTTTAAAGTCAAGGGCAGTAATGGGGCTTCAGAGGCATGGAGAAACTGTCTGGTAAAGAGCTTAGTATGTGCTACAATTATTCTCTCCATTAGACTTTTATTTAATCATGACAACTGATGTTATCTCCATAAAGGTAAGCAAATTCAGTCTTACAGCAGAAACGTCAATCAGAAACCAATGTCCATTTTAATTACTCAGGTTTCTTCCTCATGCTTCTTCCTGTCTGATTGCCTATGTGGAAAAGCAATATTTTGTAAAATGCCTACATATTATATTTTAACTTACAAGTGCCCAGTTTTATGGACTTTTGGCATGGGACTGTAAGGCTTTGTTTGCCATTTTGGATGTACTGTAGCAAAGTAGGATACTTGCCAACAGCAGAAACATGACACTTGTCAAAGGAGCTAATTGTGAGTAGGATAAATGGAAGCTGGCCTAATACCAGTAAAGGATGTGTAGTATATATACTGAGAAAATTTTCTCACTGTGTGAACCAAAAAATATTTGGACGGGACAGGGTATTCATAGAGTAGCACTTGGTGCTTTTTAACTGTCAAAATTCAGAACAGATTATCAAAATTTGCATTGAGGAAATTGAGTAGGTAATAGTTTTCTGTTATTTTATCCTCTCATTATTTCTATGAAGATAGAGACTTATGAGACAAATTATATGTTCGCGCACCTTCTCTGCTGCTACATCACTGCTTTGTGTGCTGTGCTGCAGGTACTTTCTCCCATACCTGAGCTTCATGGTCCTTGATATGGGCTTTCCAAAGGACAGCATTCCTGGAAAATCCAATTCTGAGCATAACTTCCAGAACATCAGATGAAAGATTGGACACATGCTGAACTAATGAGAAGTGCTCATGTTAATATACATCATGTCAAAGTGCTATGTAGGATAAGTTCTCCCTGGAAGCTATCAGCGGCAGGGCCTGCCCAGGGTGGCAGGGCAAGGCCAAGTATCCCATTCCATTCCACTTCTCCAGCCAAGGGGCAGGACAGCTAGAGGCAGCCCCAGCCTCAGGGATCAAGCATCTCCCTGGGGACAGTGCTGGCCTGGGTTGTTAGTCCATGTGGAGAGCTGGAGGCTTGAGATTACTTGAAGCTGCAATTGTCTGAATTACAGGTGCCTGCAATTACAGAAATAGTTTTATCAATTAATTGATAAAGAATTATAACTACGCCATTTATTGAGGTTTTTCTGAAAATTGTTGTATGAGGTAAATAGAAACTGGGAGGGATAAACAGAAGAGAAATTACTTCTTGCAGAGCTTCCTTTCAGCCAACAACCCATCTGCTGGTGTGGTAAAAATTCATTAGTGGACATTGGTTTAATAAAATGCATAATATAAATGCAGCAGAAATAATTTCTTGGTAAACAAATTGAGGTAAAGAACCCAATTCTAGTGAATATGACATTTTCCCATCTATATTTATATATAATGTACACTGGCTGATCAACATTTCTGGATGTAATTTCACCAGTGAAAAAAAAGAAATGATAATTCATAAATAGGATTGCTAAATTGAAAGAGTAGGTTTAGACTAGTTTTTAGGAAGAAAGTCTATACTCTGAGGGTGGTGAGACACTGGAACAGGTTTCCCAGAAAAGCTGTGGGTGCTCCATCCATGGAAGTGTTCAAGACCAGTTAGATGAGGCTTGGAACAACCTGTTCCACTGGAAGATGTCTAGGCTTTGGGTGTCAGTACGAAATAATCAAAAAGGTCCCCTCCAACTCAAACCATTCCATGATTTTGTGATAAATGACAGCTGCTGTTTCTTCTGTAGAAGAAGGAAAAGCAGAACAGCAAACCTATGTTTTATATGTATATATATGTATAAAATATATATATGTATATATACTTCCAATATATATAAACTACCTTGAAAAATTTAAAAAAAATAGAAAGCAGATGCATTTGTAAGCTAAAACTTGATGTTCTTAAAGGATCTATTATGTTTGTTTAATATTCATCTCAGGTCTTTTTGTTCTCCTTGTTCAAATGTATGTTATGATATCTCTCAATAACTCAACTCAAATATCAGACCTTTATTATTTTAGCTGATATAAAGACTATTGGTAAACAGCACATACCTTATTCTAGAGACATAAGTGCTTAGAAACTTCAGTCTAGGGCCTTGGTTACATAACAAAGTTAGTTTTAGTACAAATTGATATGTATCAGCTTTATCTGAATAATCTGTTTTATATGCACATTTAGATAGTATTTTCCAACTTTATCTTGACTTTTAATTTCTGCTTTAAAAAAAAAAATCCATACCCATACTTCAAAATCAGTAATTCACTGTAAGATTTGGGTTGATGCATCTCTACAGAGAGTGGAAACAAAGAGAGGTAGCCTGGGAGGAATATGGAGTTGTCTGAGCAGCCAGCAATCAGGTGAGGAAAGATGAAGCCCTGATAGAATTAAACCTGGCCAGGGACGTCAAGGGCAGCAAGAAAAGCTACTATAGGTATGTCTGTTATAAAAGAAAGACGTGGGAAAGTGTGGGATCTCTCCAGAAGGAAACAGGAGACTATGTTACCTAGGATACGGAGAAGGCTGAGGTACTCGAAGACTTTTTTGACTTGGTCTTCACCAGCAAGTGGATGGGGCTTTGACAGCCTGGTTTAGTGGGAGGTGTCTCTGCCCATGGCAAGGTGTTGAAACTAGATGATCTATAAGGTTCCTTCCAACCCAAACCATTCTGTGGTTCAATTTTGAATAAACGCTTCAAAACTGTTCTCACCATACTCCCAATTCAAATTGCTGAATTCTTTTTCTCTCATGTTTCATTTTTATCCTGGTGGTGAAACTCTGTCCTGCTCAAATGCTTGTGCATACAGTAAGCTCAATGACATTAACCTAAATGATTGCATGGTTCTATGATCCGCTTGTGACTCTTACTTGACAGCAAGTTTATAGACTCTGAGTTTACTCCTGTGTTGATATTATGTTTTTATGTGCAGCCTTATCAAGAAATCCTGAAGTATCTTGCCTCATAAGGCAGAGCAAGTTCAGTTTCATCTTACCGCTTGCCATTGAGTTGTCTACATGTGTTCCTAACAGAGAAATGAAGAAGAAAGTTATTTCCTGGGACACATGATGGAACAGCCACAAGAAAACTTTAAAGGCAAACACCAGCCTCTCAGTCATGTTTCCAACATATACACATACTCTGAAAAACTCAAATAAAAATCTTCCCAATATATAACCACAGTGCATGCCTGCACATGCAACAGCATCCAGTGAACAAGATGAAATTGCCTTGTAAGGTCAAGGTGTCCTCAATACACTGCCCATATATCTAAAGGAGCAGCTTTGGATCTGCCATGAAACCACAGGGACAGGAATGTCACATCATTAAATAAGACATCTTAAATTGCTTTTATTCTCAGAATATGGAATAAGGAAATCTTTGTCCATGGTAATAGCTATGGTGAGATGTGTTTGGTAAATACTAAGATATTACATTGGATGGCAGAATTATCCATCCCTGTATAGTAAGCCTTTTAGACCTTTGCTAGTTGTGTACCACATATCATGCACTGTAGATACAGATATCTGACAGGTTGATAATTTTTCACCATCTAGGTGATTAGGTATTGACTATTAGCTTTCAAATAATGATGCTTACACATTTCTGAGTACAGAGAGAAACCTCTCTGATCTACGCAAACTCTGCATTCAAAAAGCGAGTTCAATAACTGGCTCCTGAAATGAACGGCTCTAAGACCTTTAGCTATCCCTGGTTATCCCAAGTGTGCAGCACTCCCCTGATCCATGAAGCTGAGAAAGGAATTTCAAGAGAAAGCAGATGAAGATGCCCAGTGCACTCTTCTTTTCTGTTTCTGTGTATCCATAAGAGTAAGGAACTTTATTTTGTTTCTAAAGCTCATAACTTGAATAGTTGCCAAAACACCTGAAATTTTCCTTTCATATTATTTATCGTCAGGATAATAGTGCTCAGCTATGACATCCTGATGTCATCTCAGGATGAAGATGTTTCCAAAACATGAAAATTTGCAAATAGTGTTGCAACAAGGCAACTATACCGTTGGATCAGAAGGAAGGATGGGACTGACTCCATGGTCTCAAATTGCAGCCTATTCCACAATGTTTCCTATAATCAGAATGATAAAAAGCTGCTGAATCCCCACTCCCTAGCAACAGAGCATTGACCCCAGCTGTCTGCTGAGAACATGGTGCCTTGATTGTCAATTAAAATCAATCAGAAAAAAACCCCCACAACTTTGAGCAATGTGTTTCAAAAAATAAGCTGCTTAAATCCCATTACATCAAACACTGTTGAAATATAACATATTAAAGAAAAATACTCTGTTTAATGTTTCCTTGTGTGTTCAAGAATGACATATAAGACAGACTGCTGGGGCAGATGAAGCAGGTACAGAGTTGCCTCAAGGGTTGGAGGGTGAGGTGACCTAAACCATAAAGCTCAGAAGACAATATTCTGTTTTAGCTTACCTTTTCTTTAATTTCTGCCAGACACTACTGTTGTCGTGACTGAGGTGAGATTTAAATGAGAAGATGGGAGATCTAAACGTTTTCATCAAAAGTGTGGCATCCATTTGAACCGATTTTGAAGTGCAAGATGCTAATTTTTATGTTTAAAATTATAGATGATTTCAGATACAGTGATGTGGAGAAAAGTCACCTTGCTATACTGTTCAGCATTGACAACAAAGATCAGTGCAATATCTAAATCCCTGTGGAAGAAATGGAGCTACTGGCAGATTTTTTCCTTCTTGCATCTATGAGCTGCCATGCCCATTCTCTTCACTATAATGATAACTAATAATTATAAGGTTTATTGGGAGTAGAATGCACCCACAATATTCTAAATGCCTATAAACTGGGGGAAAAAAAGTCATATCTGTCCTGAAAAGCTTATAGTGGGTGCCATTTGTGACAGGAAAGATTCATATTGACAAAGCAGAAAAGTGGTGAGGTGCCCCATGTTTTGAGGAAGACAGCTTCTTTATGAATCTGCAACAAGCATTTACATACAGAGAAAGTCAGAGCTGGGAGCAGAGCTCAAGAAAATTATTCTCTGGAAGAAAGATGGAGCTGATAAGAAAATGAATATGCTAGAATATAAAAAGCCTTCTGGTTTAATATGCAGAGGTTTCCCACAGTGGAAATAAGCTAAGAAAGTTCCTCTCATTTATCTAGTCTGCTTTGTCAACAAGTACGTTGTTAGAAAGCAAGTACAGGGAAATCAGCATCACGTCCCTTCCCCTCCCTGTTCCTTTTAGGTATCAGGAACGTCAGAGAAAATCTTCTAGATGGAGCATCTGCTGGGATTACCGTTTCTCTGGTCATTGTGTGGCGCTCACATATGAGAATATTTGTATTCTTTCCCTCCCCCAAGTCCTTCCGCTGCAGAAATTCAGTTGCCAGGGACAATCCAAACCCTAATTGTAAAGTTTGTTATTTTAAGTCTTATATAACTTGGCAGTTTTTCCTGAATCTTGTCAGTTCTCTCTTTGAGTGTTTACATATGGACCTAATAAATGTTATAGATAGCTGGGACTAGATTTTAAAACTCTATGTCCTGGAGTTGGAATCCACAGCATGCCACAGAAAGCTGCATGTGGTGCAAGAAAACACACCTCATTTCTCTTCATACATTTTCTTCTCTAAAATATAGTCTCCTTGGATTAAAAAAAAAAAAATCTACTGTCAGATCCTTCGTAGAAAATGTCAACTTTTGTATCAACTTACTTAGTTGATACATCCAACATTTTAAAAAAATTCAGCTCAGTTTGTTTCGAGTGCTAATAACACTGAGATTGTGGGTTCAATCCTCATACGAGTCACTTATTTAAGATTTGGACTCAATGATCCTTGTGGGTCCTTTCCAAATCAGAATATTCTGTGAATCTGTGGATTTTACCCAACTTATGTAGGAGAAAATTTTCTTATAGTGGAGGCACAATTTCAGCAAAATGAATGACTTGCAGAAGTACAATCAGTCATACTCTAACGTCTAGAGAGTATTTCTCTTTAGAAATTTTACCTGCCATCCTCAAGATACCTAGAATGAGGCAAATTCAAAAAGTATTCAAGAAATAAAAATATATAAAAATATATTTTCTTTAAAGACACAGACTCAAGAATAAAGAATGTATATCCTTTATCCTAGAGCACGCATCTTTGTTCTGTGGCTGCTTATGAAATCTACAGACTTCAGTTTTTCATCCACTCTTTTTGCTATGATGTTAACTAACATGAAGAAGATTGTTCTTTTTGCCATTACCCACATGCAGATAGTAACTCTTTGGATCACAAAAAAAACATGATTATCTTTTAAAAAATATTTCAGCATGATTTTTTGCCTTCAAATATTCATTTTGAACATCACGCATGGCCAGCACAACAATTCTAGACACACGTGCGAATGCAGTGGAATGTTTAAGGAAAAGAAATGGAACTGTATACTCTTTACAGGATAACAAAATACAGTTTGATCGATCAAGAATGTAAGCAGATCATGAAAGTAATGTGAATAATTAGATCTATAACTGGAAGAGTTCCTACTGAAGCATTTTGCTCACAACTACTTTGTACTTCAGAGGTAAAGTAGCCTGGACCAGATATTCTCCACAGTTCCAGTACCAAGCTAGAAGTTGCTGTGTTCATGGTTCAGACACATGCTATTTCACTTGTGTCTTACTGTGTTTTTCTTAGGTTTTCCTTTTTTTTCTGGCTTCAAACAGCTTGCCTACTGCAGATCTTACTCTAAAGTTATAATCCCAAACATGCTTAATAAAATGTTTGGACCAATACAGACTTTTTTCCTGTTTATAGCTGAATTACATTTTATTATTAACTTTGATTACAAATTACCTACTGTCTCTACCTACTCATATACTGGTTGTCTGTATGTGAGATCAAAAATGGAATGGAGGCTTGAAATACATTTGTCATAAGTTATGTTATTCATTTACACTCCTAGTCATGAAAAGATTGATTTTGAAACTTCGCTATCAACTTAGGGTAAAATTTATCAATTTCTTCCTCGAGGAAGGAAGCTTACATCTTGGTATTCAGTTTTGTATTTTAGTATTTACTGAATTAAATGAAATAAGGTAAGACCTTAGCTTGAAAGAGTGACAGTAAATCAAGCGCTGCTGTATATCTAACAATCATACCAAAAATAAAGAAACAGGAAAACTTTTTCAAGAATAAGATCCTGAAGCCTGTGTCTACACTTTTTACCATGTCCAAATTTTTCTAAAGATCTAAGCTATCAGCTTACAGGTAAATCAATCATACATATAATTTTTGGCCCATATGCCTCTTAGTTTGTGCAAGACTTGAATAGTAGAGGGAAAAGGACATAGCTCTAGGAAAGTCTGAAGAAGTCAATTTTGTTTTCATTCCCTTTGGAGGCCCTGTGGTGTTCTGCACTATATAAAGATCTATGCTAAAATACTGACGTTCATTTTTGGTTTCAACTATTTCATTACACATCAATTGAAATTATATTTTCTGCTTGACAAGGGAACCACTTTGCTTATCCCAGCAGTCTGAAAGTTGTCAAAAAAAACATTTCAGTGTTATTAAAGGAGATTTCCACTGAGGAAGATGTATTTAATTGTTACTCTCTAGCCTATGGGCTGGAGACATTTTGCTCTAAAGTTATGACATTTATGATGTTGACAGTATAGCTAAGTCAGGACTCCTGAAGACTAGATTTGCAGAGAAAAGCGGGACAGAACACAAAATGATGCCCAAGCAAAGCCATCCTGGCTACAGGATTTCAAATATTCTCAGTGCCTGTCATTGCAGTGAATAGGCTTCCCTCACACTCTAACGAAGGGCAAGATTTTGGGGTGTGATTATTACTTTAAGGAGAAAACCATATGTAAGTTATCTTACACTACTAAGCCTTCATCTACATCTATGCTAGAAAGTTAAGTGGCACCAGGAACTTTCCTGGACACCATGGCAGCCTGTGTACTTGGACTGTGAGAGCAGCCCCTGGGACCCTCTTGGGTCTGACACAAATGATGATAACCCAAAAAATCCCTGGGCATGGTAAGGACTTAGCATAGACTAGGGGCTGTTCTCAGTAAGTAGTTTCCATGAGGCCATGCTGTTTTAGAAGTGGGTTGGCATTATAGACGCAGTTCCATGCCAGTTGGCAGCGTGCCAGAGATGACATCCTGGTCCCATTTGCTTCCCTATTACAGACACAGCCCTCATGTTCATTAGCTATATCCACTTGCTACGACCATAGCTGTTCTGTGGTGCGTCCTAACTTGGAAAGAGTAGCAGCACTCAATAAAGATGTAGAATGTGAAAGACTTTTCTATTACGGACTAGCATAATCATTTGTCTATTATGCTAATTTAAAAAATGAAAGTGGCATGGCTGTGTCCTTATTTGCTAAATTAACTTCTTTGGAATAAATTTTCTGGTGTAAGTCTATTCACTCCCCTAACATATTAGGAAATATCATGATTTCCTCAAATTTAGCTAATTATACCTGTAAAAAGCGGCTGATAGTTTCTGTTAATACTATTTAGGTCACTTCTTCTAAATAGTAGAAATATTCTGTTTTCTGAAATTCAGATATATTAAGTCAGATAGTAAATAATAATAATAATAAATAAAAACAATTGGAAACAAACAAACAAAAACACACACAAAACCCCAAAACAACACAATTAATCAAATCAACCTGGCAATTAGAAAATGTGAAAGTGTTGGTCAAGATCCTTCTTTTGGACTGAAGTTGCTTAAGCTTAAGCTGCAGACAGCTCTTTCCTCACTAATGTGAAACCATTATCATAGAGCTGGAGATCCTTAGCACTTCTTGTTCCAGCACTGAAAAACCTTGGTTTCACAGCAAACAGCTGTCTCTGCATCAGAATCAAACGTGACAAAGACAGTTAGGAAAAAAGGTTTTCGAAGTGTTCGGTATGAAAAGTATTTCTTTCTAGACTTGGTGAACCTCCAGCTATTATGCTGAACAGATCAACATTGTTTTCCCACGAAGGTTGATTTATAGAATAGGAATGAATGACCATTCATTTTGCTCCTTGAAAGGACATATTTGCCCCCCAGATAGTTATTTTTTTATATGATCATGTTGAACTCAGGAGGAAAGAGCAAAATTACTAGCCTGACTCCTGCCATAAAACTACAACTTGAGGCAAAAATTAATGGTGTTCATCTTACTAATTACAAATTTGATGTTTTTTCTTTTGCATGGATGAAAAAATCCAAAGTAGAATTAATTTGCAAAGTGCACACTTGCTGCTTTACAGTGGGCAAAATCTTTTCAGCACATTAGGCAGGGAGCTTCAAATGTTGTATTCTACTCCAGCAAGGAAGCTTAGAAGGTCATATCTCTTGTTCCTCCCGCAGCTTACAGCCACAATAACAACACGTTGCAGACAGAAGGCTGGTGTAGCCTGTTACTCAGGGATCCCTCTAATGCAAGGAAATTGCCAAGGGGGGAGGTGGAGGGAGAGGATAGAGAGACCTGAATCAGCTCCTTCTTTTTCATCCTATTTCCCCAGCTGAAAAACCTTGAAAACAAGGCAAAATCTGGCAGTTTTTTAACCTCTCTGATCCACAACTTTTGAAACACATCATTCTGCCAGACATGACAGGGAGAGTCTTTGAGGCTAATCAAACTTTTGTTGTGAATCATACTTTTACATAAAGATGGCATTATACTCTATACATCTATCTCCTTCCTAGCTCTCTGAAGTTCAAATGTAAATTAATTTTTTAGCGATAGAAAAGGAACTCATTCCATTTCTCCAAATTAGAAAGTCTGTCTAGTAGTAACCTTTAACCCTATGCAAATAGGCACATTGGGACAACATGTATGCAGGGAACAGCACTCCTAAACCAATAAAATATTTTCCTCTGCAAAAGAACGGAAGATAGAGAAGAGAACAGTCATAAAACCCTCCATTTGCAGTGTGTGCCCTTGTAAAAATTTTTTCTCCATCTTTCTTGTAGTATCCCTTCAGGTACTGAAAGGCTTCAACTAGGTGACTCCAAAGCCTTCTCTTCTCCAGGCTGAACAATCCCAACTCTCTCAGCCTTTCCCCGCAGAGAAAGTGCTCCATCACTCTATCTTGGTGATCCTTCTCTGGTCTCGATCCAATGGGTCAGTGTCCTTCCTGTGCTTGGGACCCCAGACCTGGATGCACTACTCAAGGTGGGCTCAATGAGAGGATACTAGAGAGACAGAATCCCCTCCCTCGGCCTGCTGCCCATGCTGCTTTGGATGCAGCCCAGGACGCCTTTGGCTTTAAGGGCTGTGAGTGCACATTGCTGGATCAGGTCCAGCCTCTCATCCACCAGCACCCCCAAGTCATTCTCGGCAGGGCTGCTCTTGGTCTGTTCATCCCCAGCCTGTGTTGATACTGGGGATTGCCCCAACCCAGGCACAGCATCTTGAACTTGGACCTGTTGAACCTCATGAGATTCCCATTGTCCCACTTCTTGAGCTTGTCCAGGTCCCTCTGGTTGGCATTCTCTCCTTCAGGTGTGTCAACCACACCACTCAGCTTGGTGTTAACTGCAAGTTTGCTGAGGGTGCACTCAATGCCTAGGTCTATGTCATTAATGAAGATATAAAATAGCAGTGGTCACCACATGGACCCCTGAGGGACCCCACTTTTCTGTCTTCTATCAGCAATGCTTTGCTCCACCTTTCCCCTACTCCCTCAGTTATTGATGACGGTGCTGTCTGTTGAATATGATTAGAAGAAAAATTTGACACACTGCTTTCATGCCACTTTATCTTTTATTTCTTTTCTTTCCTTTTGTGCTGGCTCTCTTCTTGGCCAAGGATCTTCCTCCGCATCCTCGCTTATACCTCTAGTCTGTGATGAATCTTTGTCATCTTTGAATCACTGCTGGAATAAAGTGTTTTCTTCTCTGTCCCTTTGTTTTTTTCTCTACCAGGATTTGACAACATATTATACAGTGACACAGTATTCTCCTTTGAAGTCTTCTGGATTCTCTCCATGTCAGCTGGAATGGCCAGCACCTGACTGTGTTGTCAGTGAGTATTTACAACACAGGTGTTTACATCTGAGACACTTACTTTCAGGTTTTCCAGAAATTCCACCCAACAGGACATGATTTCTTTCAGCCTGAAGAAGACACCTACATTTTATCACATGAATCATACCCTAAACTCCACCAACTATGCTAACAAAAATTCTGTTGACTGTGATGGAAACCTACAAAACCAGCTCAGATGTAGAAGCCTGTGTTATAGTCCTTAAAGTCAGCTGTGAGAACTGCCAAACTCCTTTTTCTCCCACCCTTTATAACAAACAGCTTTTTAATAAAGCAAGAACTCATTGCAGGATTGATGTTGGACTTTCCCAGGCTGACGTCCTGTGCTGAAGGCAATGTAAACTGAAGGCAACTTTAATATAGCTATGATACTATTTCCCTTGCCTGTCTGTCTTCAAAACTGAAATGCAACTCATTCATTTAGCATAACTACTTTTTCCAAACATATATGTGGGTCATGAACTCCAGTAGCTCAATTTGAGAAGAGTCATTGCTTTTTTCTTTTTTGTATTTGATGTTTCTGTCTGGTAGGCAATTCCCCTGTGTCAGATACCATAAACAACCTACAGTAGGTACCCAGCCACCAAGGTGGTAACCTCATGAGTCTCCGAACTGGACTGCCCCTGTCCTACTTCAGCACTCAGTGCCATGAATTAAGTTGACATGGTTATCTCCCAAAGGCAACTGTGGAAACCTTTCTCCTGGTTTGGAGTCACTGGACATTTTTTCATAAATATTATATAGGTCAGCTTTTCACTGCAGGCTTAATGTCTCTTATTAAACTTTATATTTTCTGTCTTCGCCATATAAATTTAATTTTTTATTAAGGTGGGTCACTGGCTGAAGAAAAATTGTTTTTGAAGGCAAACACTAATACTATTTTTTCTAATTACACACAGAATAAATCAAATAAAATTTCCCAGAATTTCTAAAAGCTTCATTTCTATGCTTTGCTCTTTTGCCTCATTTTGATATCCTGTAACAAAAAGTCTGTGTGTCTGTGTGTCTTGTGAAGAAAATGGAAATGAGATGGAAATATTCGAAAACACGAGGAGCAAATGAACATAGGAAGCAGTAGGGCATTTATAAAATGTTAGAGATACAGACATTCCTAGGGCAGTTATGCAAGTTTATAAAAGTCTTCATGCAGTTTGGTCGTTAACTAAAATGCCTCACCATGGATAGCTGGTAAGCATGGGAATAACCCTCATCTCTTACATGGGGTCTTACACTTAAATACATAAAACATTTTCTTCTTCATGAAAAAGAAATGTACCAGCAAGGAACAGAAAAGACATCAAAACAACAACTGACAGCAGCAAGAGAGTGCTGAAAGCCCTCAAAAGCTACCCTCCAAAAGAGAGAGCAGTGGCTGGAGCAGTGTGGAGTTGAGTGATGCAGGAGTGTGCAGCAGTGCAAGGGGCTTGTAATGCAACACAGCCTCAAGAACCAGATAACAATGCTGATGACCAGCTCAATGAATATTGATGCCAAACACACAGCAGCAAGGCCTGCAGAAGAGTTGGGAGGTTTTGATGTGTTGAAATACATATACCTGCCCTAAAGGAAATTTCAGACAGGGTCGATTGAAAGCTACTAATCTCCAGTGAGAGGAAACAGGAAGGGATTGGAAATGAAAGTAGAGAAATAAAGGCAAAATTTCGGCCAACAGGAGAACAAAATATAAGGTAATCTAGTACACCGGAGTATTTAAACATATGCTTAAATTTTAATGTATGGGTAATCCCATTGACTTCAACATATGCTTAAATGCTTTGTTGGATCAGGGCTTTAATGTGTATTTGAATAAAACTGTAACATGATGATTTGGAAGTGAGCTCATTTTAGGTTTCACTGACTGAAGAGAGTTCTGCTCAACTGACATTTGGAGTAGAGATTTTTAATGAACGCCTAGTTACTTCAGAAAGCAATTAGGTTGTTATTCAGTAATGGCATTTTTCTCTCTAAATTTTTTTTCCTCATTCCAGATTATTATATTTCAGGTAAAGCTTGCAGGACATCATGCTGCCGGTGCATAATTATAGTTAACTCATATACAACACACACACACAAATGTAGTTCATTTCCAGCCACTTCATCAGCGTCTAGATTCTTATCAAAAAGGTTTGAAAGTTTCTGTAACGATGCATATCTCTGCTTAGTATTCCATATTAGAATATATGCAGCAGAGTTAAAGGAGACTGGGCAGGAAAAAATCATCTAGAAATAAAACAGAACTAAAGTTTAGACAACTGTAACAAACTGCTTCATAAGTATTAAGATTGTGGCTTGTCCACTGTTTGGGATATACTGAATGTCAAAATTCAGAGTAGTGTAGTTCACCAGATGGAATTGGTGGCATCAGCTAGAGAACTTTGGCTGCAATGTTTTTATTGATCTCTCTCCTTTTTGCCAGCAATTTGTTGCTGAAAGCAACTGGCTGTTTCAGCTGCATCTGGGAGCAAACCCAGACTTAATACTAAAGCCGTAAGAAAACCAACGAAAATAACCAGCTGGAATTCATTTATGGAAAGCTGAAGTTATCGTATATGTTTTTATGATGCACAGTTCAGTATTAAGCATGCTAGCCTCAGGAAAGAAAAAAGTAACATGTTAGTGCACTGTCAGCAGAGTCTGATACACAACCAGCACACATACTGGGATAGCAGCAAGTAGGCCTAATTCTCAAGCCTGAAGTGGAAATAAACTGAAGCAGATAAAATAAAATGTTGAGCTAATGTAGGGAAACACATGGCTAGATATGTAGTTAGGGGTATTTGTTGCATTAAAACATTTTCCCCTGAGGCAATCTTTCTGATGGCAACTGACATGACTGGTGTTTTGACAATGCTGCCTTTTCAAGAGAGTCTAATCAGGCCAGTGCTCAGTTCCTGGAGGAAAATGGATAGCAGGTGGACTGTTTGAATTAGCCTGGCTGGCAAAAGAAGCCTGTAGCCTAATGTTCACCGTAAGAGCAGTCAGGCTCCACGGCTCAGCTCAGATCATAGTGCTGGGGTCCCAGGCTGGTGCTGAAGGAGGTACATAAGACTGCACTGAAGTTTACTATGGATCTGTGCCTATGAGATTCAATCAGAACTGAACGGAGTGAAAATAACAAGTAGCAAGAGAGTACAATCATTTATAAGATTGATAATTTCAGAAAAAAAGCCAATAAAAATTGGGGGGGAAAACGGGCATTAGCAACACAGTAAAACACCTTCTTTAAAAGTTATACCCATTCAGACCTCTCTGTCATTTTATTTATATATCTGTTATTTATTTATCTTCTCAACCCTTTGATCGAAAAATGAGTGAATCATTATATCAATGTCATTTCAGGAGAAACCTTTAATCCTGTGCTTGAGCCACACTGGCTACAAAGAGACATCCACACATTTCCTGTCCACACTGCTCCTGGCAAGGGGACTCGATTTATGTTGCTGTGCCCTGAATCCTTGTGTTTACTACCTGTGAGAGTAGCAGACCGCTGGGTGTTGCCACACTCAGGAGCTGTAGAGGAGGAAGCATTGTATGGGATCAGCACGGAGCTCTTCCCACCCCACTGCCACTGCTCTAGGGGAGCTGTTTGGCATCTGGGCCTCTAAAAATTTTCTCTGCAGAGCAATGCATGAGCACATCAGTGATGACAGATAGCTTCCGGGAGGAGTTCTGTCACAGTGGTGCCGTGAGTAGATGGATAGTGATAGCCACACTGAATCCCTGGATTATGGTAGTGCTAATGTAGCCAATCAGGACTGGAAAAAGATGTTTTGTCTGTCCTATGTTTTATATTATTCCCATGTTGCAAGTTTAATGGTAGTTTTCTCCAGCGGCTAGACAGGATTTTCTCTCCCCTGCCGTTAATGTATAGATCAGCTTCTGCAGAGTAGTTTTCTCTTTCTCAGAAGCTCTGGAGACTGGCCACAGCTATGCAGTGTAGACGGAATTTACCATTGCTGCTAACGCCTCATATTCATTCAGTCAATGCAATGTACGTGCCCCCTTGTGATTTCCAAAATTAAGCCAGACTGCAGACTTAGGGGCAGGTGAAGGGTTTTTTTTCTCAATCTAATTACCAGGGGTCATGAAACAGTTTTTTTTCTCTTTAAGCTGACCATGGTCACTATCTAAGATCGACTTGGCAACATGGTACCATCTTTGATTTCTCATGTTCTCTTCCTTCGGCATATTATAATTGTTACTTTTAAGTTGTTCAATGCAGCTGCTGAATTTGTTGCAGGCTGCTGATCAGTGGTATGTAGTAGTAGTATTTGAAGTAGAAATTCTGTGAACCCTGCAAAGGTAGAAACATATTTCATCACTACATATGGTTTTACAGGTCTTGACACAATAACCAGGTGGTGCCTGTAAATCAGATGTTCATAGGTCTTTATATTTAGTGGAATTATCTGGTAACCTAACTTACTTATGGCTTTTTGCAAGCTTAGCAAAAGAATAAAATTCTGGTTTTCTGAGAAAATCTTGAGACTTTCAGTGGAATGCAAACGATTTGTTCTCAGTCCTTGGAAATTGTCACCAACTGAAACTACAGAATAGTTTATTTCTTGAAAAATGAAAGTAATCTGTTTGCCTCCATGTGTTCTGTTATTGGTGATGTAAAAGTTAAGTAAATATACAGTCTCAGTCGTGCTTACTAGCTGTGGCTTTGATGGTACTGTAGGCAGAGCTAGCAAGTCCCGTGGTACTGTCTCATGGACCCCACAGCCCCAGAGTCCAGATACCATAGAGCTTTCCTGATGGCATCAAGGTGTTGAGAAGACAACAGTCTCCCATCGGAACACCCAGCTCATTGAAAAAGCTGCCCACATCCCTTAACTGCAAAAAGTACAGTGTAACTTAGCCTCAAACAAGGATATAAAAGTGGAAACAGATTTTTCCAAAACTTAAAGACATTTTCATCATGTGATACACATAGGAGCAAGTCATCTGGACTTTTTATTTTACCCCTGATCTCACAAAATCTGACCAAAGCTTTGGTTGTCACTCGTTTTCCAGAATCTATCCTATAGTGGTTGTAGTGATGACACACTGCCTCTTCTGTATTGGAAAGTTTTTTTTCAGCTTGTATATCTTGAGTAGAGAGATAATTCAAGAAGAAATAGGGACAAAAAAAGGATACTTATCTTTCAGTATCTGCCTATACCTACCAGTAATCTTAAAAACAAAAAAAATCCACAACCCCTTAAATCTTGGATTGATGATGAAAGTTTCTTGCAAGTATCAATTTCTTATGGCAGAATACCCAGCAAGATCGGATATGGGTGGAAACTTGCAAGACGGGTTTTTTTTTATGACAGGTGTAAATGCGCTTCCTTCCCTTAAGTGCCCACAAATATCACAGTAAAATATGTTGACAAGTTTGACAGGACCGTATTTACACTAGGGTGATAAAAGTACAGCTTATCAAGCGCTATAAAGCCAAGTGCAAACTTCTTTGAGAAAAGAATGCAAAGACAATGTGTGTCAGACTGATCAACGAGGTCTTCTGTTCAGAATCAGCTCAAAAGGAAAGGATACTGCAGTAGTTTTTGTTCTCCAAGTTGATGAACTGCCAAAATAGCATCTTTTTCCCCCACCCAATGTGCCAGCAACAACAACACAGCCATTTTAAATTACTTCAAACAACAGTTAAATCTCTACCAACATGTCCAAAAGAATTTTCTCCAAACATTTTCTCTTTTAGCTGCCCTTTTGAAGTCACAGCAGCACTATAGAGGTGAAAAGCTCTAACTCCTGCTTGTGCTCCTGTGAGTCACACAATGCTTCAAGGCGTTTATTTTTCTGAGAAAGTATTTCAATTTGCCACTTAGAGTTAAGACACATTTACCACCAAATTTTTGGAGCCGGAACTGAGTTTCTTCAACAGCTAATGTCCCTAGCAGTCTAATAATGGAATTAAAAGTGTCACCAATACAGAAGACATTCATTCTGCTAAGGATTTATTCATAGTATTTGCTGTTAAAACACTGCAGAGCCACTAGATATTTTATTGATTTTTCTTTAAAAATCACACTATGCAAAGACAAAAACCTTAGTCTTAATCTTTAAAACAAGTAACTTCAGTCATTGAATTTAAAAAAAAAAAAGTGTTTTGAGGAATGCCAGCCTTTTTTTTAATAACAATCCACAATCTGCAGGTCAGAAACAGCTTTATACACTTCCTAGAAAATATCCATGTTGTCAAAAAAAGGGAAAAAGTGGTGTTGAATGTCAATGACCGTGACAGTTAATAATGAGATTTCTTTAAATGCAGCTGTCTAACAATTCAAGGACATGGCTAATAGACCGTTTTCTCTGTACTTCTAGGAGGCAAGTCACTTGTTTTAGTGCACAGTGCAGGCAGCTATAAATCACACCGAATGGTAAGCAGTGGAGAGCCCTTAGACCACTGGTGTTAAGTGGGTGACTCACTTTGCCTGTAGGACATGCATCTGTCCGTGTTCTAATGACACAACACTGTTCAGGCAGTAAAACACATGTTTTTTAAATGTTGTCATAAGACACCTGGTTGCTCCCACCCAGGTCTATGTAAAGTCCCAGTGTACTCACGAGCAAGGCAGAGGCTGAGCACCACAGAAGACTGAGTATGGAAAAGAGTTTTACGTAGCAGATGATATGAAATGCCTGTGGTGGCAAAGGCATTCATGTTAATCACAAGATTTTCATTGCCTACATTTCTGGAGGATGCAGATATTCAGTCTATAAGCAGTAAGACATTAAGGGGAAATACACTGAAGGATTCTGAAATTGACGCTCTTTCCTAACCATTTTCCTTTTCCAGAAGATCGCTTACCAGTTCCATTAGCCACAAAGCAATACCTGCAACTACTGCTATTTTGATTAGTTTTTGTGAGTCAACAAGAGAATAAATAAATAACACAAGCAAATGTATCTCTCCACTTACTTGACTTGGAAGGTTTTAGGTCACATCTGCTCCCATCAGCTTCTACCATGTTCAGACACTAAGCTATCTGGGACATATTAAGAAAGATATACACAAGGGAATTCTTACAGAGGAATATCATAAAGTGGGTCACTCATTAAACCTCTTCCGTAGAAAACTAAGCAGAAATTGGCCTATATGATAGAGGAGCATGAAATATGTTTGGAGTGACACTGCATCAGAGTGTGGATCTGAAGGTAGGAGTGTGCAGAAAGCATAGCTTGTAAGCTCCTGTAAGTAATTACATTGACTAACAAGTGTGAGGGGTATGTTTTCTAATTATTTCTTATATCTCATGGACTTTCAGTTTGAATTGTTGACTCATTCTCCACTTTCCCTTTTTTGTGGATAAAATTTGGAAGATTTTTTTCCTTGCTACCTACAAGGTAGATGGATATTCACAGCAAACTAACATTTGAAACTGCCTTCCTTGTCATAGAAACTGTCGCAGATGTGCACTTCCCTGCAAGAGAGAAGCAACAGTAAATTTAATGATATTAAAAAGTTTGGTGGCAAATGCAACAGTCTTTTAACAAGATTTGATGGCAAAGTACACTCAATTATTTACTGCATAGAGGACAGGGACAGACAAAACTCTCGGAGACCATTCCATTGAGTCATAAGGCTCAGAAAGGACCCTATTTTTTTCTGAACTGCTTCTCAGAGGAGAGTTTAGGTGTGTTTGTATTCGGATTCCATTCCAGACTAGTCAACTATTGTTCATGTTTATAAATTATTGTTTATGTCTTAATAATTATTTATACACAATCAATCCCTTATACCACTTGGCTAAGATTTCAAAGTTTCAGCATGCTTGGTCACAATTCACTCACTAAGTACCTGATATGATAAGGAGTCTCAAACTTGAGGAGTAATCTTGAGAAGCATAGGGACCCCCTTCCCCACTGAAGGGGAGGTCCAGCTGGGCAGCCCACTGCCATGCAGGAGAGCACACTGCCGTGCCAACACTGACAATTACACAGCAGATAATGCACTTTTCGTGTTCAATAACAATGATACTGTTTAATTCCCAAGACTTTCTCAGTCTTTAAGATAAAAGACAACTAAGAGTATTAACAAATATGAAAAATATGTATAAAAAGCCTGAAATTAGGGGGGGAAAAAGCTATAAATACTGTCTTGCCAATTTGTTCCATGTTTTCAACAGCCATCAATCTGAAATGTCAATCTGAAATGAATTATTGGGAATCAAGCAAGAAAGACAAGTCACATACAATTTTGAATGTGTTAGGCCTTAAACTAAAATACTGTTTGCAGCTCAAATATTCTCATAGTAATCCTTGTTCATCTTTATTTACCATGCATGTTGAATAACAGAAAACAAAAGAAGAATGCCATTATATTAGGTACCAAATCTATCGGGAGATGGTATCCTACTGTATTGTTGTAACAATATAGAAAAAGTGATGTCTGTAAAGTGATGTCTTATTTTTAAAAAAGCCACTGCGATATGGGGCTTGCGAAGAATATAAAAGAACGTGACTTTATTACAGCACAACTTAGGTGTAGATTATAAGGTGGGACCACTGCCACCAAGTGGAAGCAGGATCTGTGTCAGTTCACATCAGAGGTCCATCTCATTCTGTTTCAGGCTGTGTCATCCACAAGTCAGTATGCTTCAAAAGCTAGTCCAAGTTTTATACAACTGAAAACAGAGTATCCCTTGGGGCATAGATACAGGAAAACTGCAAACAGCCTATCTCTTGGGGTATAGATATGGGATATGGGATTCCCCAAGTTTATTTGCATAGGCAGACACATATATATTTAGTTGAGCAAATGTAACTGCTTTTCATTATCATATAATTAGTTTTATAATCCTGCTCATTTCTTGTTTTTTTATTTCTTGCAACAGTGAGTAGGTCTGATTAGATACTAAGCACGTTAAATAATACTTTTGACCAATTTTAATCTGCTTCTCCTTTGAACTTCATTGAGTTCCATTCCTTACATTAAGAAAATGCTCTAAACATATATTAAATTTTTCATTTCAATTTGCATTAATCGCTGCATAGGTCAGAATTTAACATATGCCTTATTTATGCTTTTATTAACATATTGCCCATTCACATTGTTAGGAACACTTTTGCTGATGTTCACGTCCAGAAATTTTGGGTTCTAACTAGAATAACTTGGGAACATGTATATTACTGTACTGTGTTGTGCTGCAGACTCTCTTTGTCATCTTGGATGAATGACCTACTCTACTAAATTCATCACTTCTCTCAGCATTCATCCTTTATAAATTGGGAATAACAAACATTTCCCCATATCAGAATGGTTGACGCCAGGATAAAATTTCTAAATGGCAGTGAAATGTTGAGGGTCCTTTTAGTAGGCAAGGATTTGGAAAATCACTTGAATAAAATGAATCAACTAATGAAGACAAGTATTTGGTAGATGGATAGATGAACTCATAGACCTCAATATAACTTTCCTTATCAAACTCATTAACTTTTTTCCCCACAAAGCCAACACTGTAAAAATAGGACTGTTATCTAAATTAGGGGTTTTTTTAAAAATCAGAAATTAACATGATTATGTTCAGAAGCACAAATGTATTTTCTTACCTAAAACTAAAAAAATACTGATGTACTATTGGTACATACACACCACATCACACCGAAACATTTTTTATATGTCTAAATTGTGACAGTATTTTGATTCAGACCTGCTCAGGGAGTCCACTCATCCGTGAATAATCACTACTCCCTGCAGGTTGATCTACTCATTTCATGTTAAAAAGAGGGTCACTCTACAAATGCACAGCATTAATCCCTTTTTATTTCTTGCAGGGTCTGTTAAGAACTGCAAATACCAGAGAGCTGAAATATTTGAGTAGATTACACCTTTTTTTACCCTTCCAAATCTTTTAAGTTGGACTAGTAAGGAAAGAGCCACTTTCTTTGTATTGACAGCAGAAGTTCTTCTACTAGGTAGAGTTGTTCTGTGAAACGTTTTCACAATTAACTCTGCACATGGATCCATCACCTTAACCATCTGCACTAGAGAAAGTAAAGTGATAGGGATGTCTCCAAAATGGAGCTAAAGGGGTCAAGGTGGAATAGGTTTCTTTGTATGCATGTCTAAATTTTTAATTTTTTTCTGTGTTTAGAAAAGAGTTCAGGGATAGAAATTAGACTGAATTTTTTTCCTTACTTTTTCAGACATTCTTTCTAAGTAGAGCTTTCCTCAGAAAGCTTGTTGCTTTAAGTGAATTAATTGGCTGAATGCGAAATGAAGCCTGCTTCTAAAGCCACAGTGTATGCACTGCAGTGTATGCAGGTTGACCAGTACATAGAAATTTATCACAAGTCATACACAAGTCATCACAAGTGACATCACAAGTCATTTTCCTTTATAGTCCTTCATTTTCAGGGGAACTGTTATCACTAGAGAATTTTGGACTAAACATGGAAAAATGAAAATGCAAGTCTCAAACACTACAGGCTTCAAAAAACCAAGGATGGATTATTTTTAGCTTGCATTCTAGCCTAAGTCTGTGTGATAATCATTATTCCTAACAGTTTCAGATATTTGCAAAATTGGAACTGGAAATGACCCCAAGAGATTCCATCCTTCTACTTCTGGACAGTAGTAGCTGTGTCTACAGCACTGCTGATGGATGTCCTTAAAAATAGGCAATGAGGAATATTCCACATACTCCCCTTCTCTGCCAGATGAGTTTTCACCGATCTTGCCATTTAGAATTTTTTTTCAACTTGATTCAGCTAGGTTAATAGCTATTATATCTTGTCTAATTTAATATTGGGTATTATGAAAAAAATTCTTTGCAGCTCACATTTCAAATACTTGCAAACCAGTATCATTTTTCTACTTAATCTTATTTTGCCAATACTAGACAGCCCCAGTTCCTCCAATTCCATCTTAGAGGTAGTATTTGTTAGATCTCAGCACATCATGGATGCTTTGTGTTGGACTCTCAGTTAACACGCATCTGGACACAGAGCTCCAGCAGAGGTCTAACTGTGCTGGGCAGAGCAGGCACGCATTCTCTACTGAGGCTATTTAATACACTTTGAGTCCTGTCCTATTTCTTCGCTGTCTTGACAGAAACATGGTTCTGTTAAACCACAGCCAGTCTGTCCAGGGAGAGACTAGATTTGCAAGGATCCTTGGGTTGTTTTCCTCAGGATTATTTACTTGCTTTATCATTCTGATTTCTGATATTGTCATTTATTTTTTTCTAAAATTAGAATTTGGATCTTATTTTCTTTGGATTGAATTCCATTTTGGTTTTTTTGCCATGTAACTTTTTTAGTTGTTAGGATATTCTGATTTCTAGTTCTACAGCATCCTCACGTCAGTCTCAGATCAGGGTCAAGGGCAGATTTAATGAGAATTCTTTCCATTCTGACTTCCAAGATATTAATGAAACATCAAGGATAGATGTCTCTGGATCCCTCCTTAACAAGTTTTCTTCTTTTGTAAAGAGCTTGAGTACATTCTGTGGCCTCACAGCACCCCAATCTCTTGAATAGAAAGACAAACAAGAGGTGTATGTTTCAGATCAAAACTGTTGCATTTCTTACCATCAGTCTGTCATGTTGTTTTCCAGTTTAAAAATGCTGTCACTTAAACATAAAATGCACACTCCATATGATTATTAAGTTCAGCATGCTTTTCCAACTTGCACATACTTCTCATCTTAGTCAGAAGTGTTGGGAATTCTATTGTGTGGGCATATTTTAAATATTCCCAACATTTTCAATTTTTTGATTCACGGGAAATGGTTGACTATTTTTCACATAATAATAATTTCAATAATCTCGCATCAGCTTTTTGAAAATACACGTTTGAATATATGAATGTAACCAAATTTCCACACGAGTTTTTTCTGACTGTACACAGACACATTACTGCATTGTGGTTTAGGATCATAAAATGCCCTTTAGTGATAAATCTAACTCCCCGTTTATTCTAAGAATTTTACTTTATGCTAAATCTCTAATTAGATTCTTTGTCATGAAAATTTAACAATTGTGAACTGCATAGTTTTCACATTGCTTTTGCATTCACTACCCTACATGCATATTTTAATTTTTCATTTTTCAGAAGGCAGTAACTATCCTATTAATATTACATTAAACATGAGTGTTCTACAAGCTTTTAGGAACACATTACCCTTGTTCTTGGGCAATAGACTCTAGGGGCATATTCAGAAAATGAGCCTGTCTTCAATATGGTTTTGCTGTTCTCATCCACAGGTTTGTTTTCAAGGAAGTAGTGCTAGAACTCGCTCGGGATTGCTAAAAAGCCTCACTTTTGATCCTCTAAGGACAGACAACAAGTTTGTAGTTCATGAAATAGAGAGGTATTGATGTTGTACAGAATAAGGATATAATGCTTTCAGAAAGCAAACTATAGAAAGACAGAGGTTACCATAACACATCAGTTTCTCTAGGAAGACTCTGTGGGAAACCCTACCGAAAGCCTTGGAGAAACGCAGGTAGAAAATGTCCACCCCATGCTGACTGAGTAGGTTACTTCATCAAAGTACCCTTTCTAAAGGTACTTCGAAATACACCTAGAACTTCCTAATCCCTTACACTACTTAGTGGATAGCAAAACCTCCTGACACCTGCCAGGTGCTTGGATTTAGGTGCTTGGATTCATGGTCATGTCACTTGCAGAATGATTTAATAGATGTTGCCACATGACAAGTGCTGAAGAACAGCCTCTCCAAAAGACTGGTGGTATTTCTCCTTCCCTTAACTTTATCAAGATTCAGTATGAATTATATCATTGCTACAAAGTGAGAAGACAGGCTCCATTCCTTATTCCTAAATTTCCTGTTGCTCAGGTGGATACTGTTACTACTGTCAGTGTTTTATTCTAGGCTGATTGTAATCCAGATGTCCCATCTTGGCCATGACCACCTAGATGAAGAGAGCTATGTTCCTTTGCTCGCTCTGTGTTTTGCCAGGAGACGCTGAAAAAGCTGGAACTATAACTCAGAAGTCATCTTGGGAAATCAGTGATTAAATTTAAATAGGAGAGGAAGGAATTGAAGCCAAGTCTCACACAACCTAAGCTCTTACTCTGTCAGTAACCTCCTATTTTGTCTGCCATAGACAGTTCCATGAAAGTACTTGGGGTTAAGGTTGCTAAGTAAAGTCAAAAATCTTCCTGTGGCCTGATTTAGCTCCTAATCCTTCATGAGAAACTGGTTCTGGAAGACGTATACCTCTACCTCATTTTTGACAGAGAAACCTGACTGTCTTAGTGCTCTAACCTTCATAAAGGAGATTTAAGCTGCAAGTTCTTCCTACTGTTTACAAAGGTATGTATTCACAGCAGGACCACCAAGTCCTAGGTATCTGGAATTTCAAGGCCACATTTTGACTTGAAAATTCCACCTATTTAGATATTAATTACACATTCAGACATCTGCAGAATTTCAAAGTTGTTACTTTAAGTGTTGAGAACTGCAGTGTTCAGTAATAAAATGCATATGTTTTGTTGACTGGGCTCTGATGCTTCTCTATTTCACAAAAGGTCTTTTTTTGATTTAAAAACTGTAGCTAATTAGCTACTTTCTGATTAAATCAATTTTATGGGAAAATGTTACTTAGCCCAGTGTGCTTTTATACTGTTTAACAAAAGTTGATATGGGCAAGGCACTTTTCCCACAGTTTCCTGTACTGTCTCAGTATCCCAGATTTTCAGACAGATCTGCACTGCACCGAGATAATGGTATTATGATTTCAGTTCTCCCATTCCCAAGACATCTTCTGGTAGCCACAAGTCCCAGCAGGTTAGAGACCTGATATTCCTTCTCTCCTGTTGTTACTCTGGTGTTTTTCAGAAAGACCTCCATACAGGCTCCTTCAAAACCAGGATCCAGGGATTTCTGACTCCAACTGTCCAGGAGTGGGGTGCCAGAGTCCTAGCATCGATGTCTTGGGTGCACTTGGCCAGGCCAGAGATGTCAGTTGATCTACCATGGAGCCAGGATTTAACTAGAGACACAAACCACATGATCCCAGTCTACTGTTTAGTAACATCACTGTTCTCGTGAAGTTTAATTCTGCAAATAGTAGAAATGGGCAACAGACAGAAATTTCAATTTCAGTGAGCACACACACACCAATAGTCATATCTGAAACAATGTATCAGCATTTTCTGACCCAAAAATTTCATCCAAATTTCTGGCTCCCAAGGAAATTCAGAAAATCTTTTGTCTAGATTGTTTGCTTGTCCTGTCTATTCAGCTTAGACCAGAAGAAATTGAACAAATAAACGCAACAGGAAAATTGCCTCATTCTACCTTCTTCTCCTGAGCTTTATCTGAAGCCTAGACTCATAAAGTTTCTCAAAGCTATAAACAGAATTGACTGCTCTATTTGGATGGATTTTTAAGTGTATAAAACACATTATTTTAAGGCATTCTTAAAGCCACATTACTCAGGAAATGACAGGTTTTGTTTTGCAACATTTTAGACATATACATTAGAAGGCTGTGTCACTTCAAACAAGAAGTGACAGTGCAATTAAAATACACTTTTCTTCATATATAAAGGAATAATAAACCTCACCTCTCCTACCTTAAAAACATTAATTTCCAATTCTTATACTCATTATTTCAAAATAATGAAAGTTGCCAATTACATCTTCCAGAAGAGTGAAAGCATTTTTCTACATATAGGTTGACGGTATTCACTTGAAAGAATACAAGGTGATTATGTGTTCTGAAAACCACAAATCAGAACCAGCATATGGAATGATGTGTCTGTGGTGAAGGAAAAAATACAAATGTGTTATAATTTTTTTTCTGTTAAAAATATAACAAATCTTAAAAACAGGTTGCATTTACCAACAAAAACCCCAAAAATTAGTAGCTTGATTGAAAGGCATAACTTTTCCTTTTCTTCTATAATGGTATTGTAAAATAATCTATTTAATAATTTTATTTGTCAAATTGAAAACTAGATTTTTTTATACCAAAACAAAAAATCGTATCACTTAATAACTCTATTTTTAATGCCAGAAATTAAAAGCTCACTAAAAAGAAAAAATATGCCACATTTTGTACAGCGTTAGAAGGCGAGTTTGTTCGGCAGCCAAGACATGCAGCTCCCATCTGAAAAAAATGTGCAATCAAATTCTCCTCCATAAATTAGGATGAAAAGAATTATCACAATATCACGATTGAATATTATACCTTCAAAAATGTATTTTATAATACGAGAGTCAATTAATCATGAGGGGTTTTTTCCAAAATATTGATGATCTGTCACTTTACAGCACAAGCCTTCATTCAGGATGTTCTTCCTTTCTGCAATGCAAGCAGAAATCAGCTTGCAATTCAGACACTCTTCTAAAGCTTCAACAGACCAAACAGAAGGTGACTACTCATGGCACAGCTAACCTAAGGGAAAGTCTTTTTGACTTGACAATTTGTTGGCAATATCAACAACTGTTGTAGTTAAACTTAATCCTGACTATTATTTTGACTTCATAGCAAATCTACTACTTCTAGTAAAGTGAAATTTTCTCCTGAAATTTAAACAATTTTTCAGTATTTTTGTTGTTGGAAGTCTGATGGACTGGAGCAGTGTGACATGGATGAATACAGTCTCATTGGTTCCCCTGTTCTAACTTCTATCCAGTGTATCTACTTCTATTTTTTAGCTCTTATGCAATAGCTTACTTAAAAATACTTTGAAGCAGAAACCATCTTCTCCTCTGGCATTAGTATTAATCTCTGATACACTTGGGGCCGTACTCTCTTTTCCAGAGAGTCTGTTGCTGAAATTATTCTCATGTCTATTCAAAGTCTGGGGAGCTTAACACTAGGCAGCCTGATTTGTTTAGCACTCTCTTGAACCTAAATGCCAGCACAATTGCAGACGAGCTTAACAGAGCTGTTTGCAAAGGAATTTAATGAAGAGTTCATTAAGAGAATGGTACAAGGTACGTTGCATCTGGAGACAATGATAACAGTAAAAAAATGCAAAATGCCTTCTTTGTGTAGTATAAAATCTGTAGAATTGTATTTATTTTTAAAGGAATGTGTGTTTTACTCTTGTTTATTAGCTGTAGAATGAGATCATTGTTAAACTAATTTATAAGTAATTTATATATTATTTAAAGACTGAAAAACCAAAAGAGAGAGGAACTATTATCTTTTGATGATCATACCTTTTATTCTCACTTTTTTTATTATCAATTTATGGGTAAGGATTAATGCCATAAAAGAATAAGCTGAAGGAAATAGATATACTATTCATTACAGCTCCAAAACTGGTGGGGTCTCAGATGGCATGAAAGGAAACACAAAAGGGAATTGGACATGGTAATTTTTGATACTTTGAGCTGTGTGAAAGTTTTCCTAAGTAGGCGCTATTCAGAAGAGTTATGCTGACAGTCACTGATCAAATGAACCAGTAACATTTAGGATGCTAAATGCCTGATGCAGTATAATTCATGGCAGAAGCACTGGATCAGATCTACACTTCAATAAATCACATGAGGATCAGGTGCAATCAGAGGAAGGTGACACTCCTGAGTATATTCCACCTCTGGCCTTTCTGTAAAGCAACTCAGCTGTAGATAGGTATGAAAAAACTTGTCACCACCCTGAAAAGCAAGCACAACTGCTGGGTTCATTTTTATGTATCCTATGAAGAATTCTGGAGCAGAAGGTGAAATCAGGATGACTTTAAAAAATCATCTCATACCAATCCCGTGCAAAGGCAGCAAAGGTACCCTTAGCTGAAACAGTCGATCTATTTTTCTATTACTATCTCACACTGCTGCTTATGTCCCCGAATTTTACTGCAGATGTTACTTTGGGGATTTTTTCCCGCTTTATGTTTGAGCTGTGGCAAGTACCAAGACACAGGATTCAAAATTCATTCCAACTGAAATGGAAAGGATCTTGGTGTGTGTCCATTAAAAGATCTTTCAAGATTCATGGGGTATACACCAAAACACAAGTACTAATATTAGCTCCCTCCGACAGACTCAATTACAAACAAATGAATCCTTTAGTGCGACGAGAGTTGCTGTGCATTATAATGAGCAGTTTCTTAGAAAGAGTAAAAACACAGAAAAATAAGAAATAAGTAATCAGTATTTAGCTCAAACAGAAAAAGAGTACCACGTTGAAAGAGTAGGTAATAAACATCAAACCAACGATCAGACAAAAAAGCAGAAACACTTTGAGAGGGCAAAAAAATGTAGCTCAAAAACCATGGCATGTGTCTGTCTGGGAGATATATAGTAGTGAAACCTGAGTTCCATATATATAGTCAAAGAATAATCACCTACCAAACTAAACTGTTCAGTGTCTGTCACTGGTTTTAGTAGGCTTATTCTGAACGATAGTGTTTCAAGTTGTGCTGGCATTTGGAGAGTCAGTGATGGTATCTGAAATGCAGCGCAGGTATAATCCACGAAGCATCCTGCAGTCTTGATCCCCAGAGGTATGTTAATCTTCTCCCTGCCAGTGCTACCAGGTTTTCTTTCAAGAGGAAACAGGCTGTAGGAGATAAACTCTGATACCTGAGCCTTGTCACAGCATGCTTCAGGAAATGTCCTTGGCCCCACAGATTCGACATGTCCAGTGGATAGTGGAGAATGAATGTTAGGAAGCTGATCTGTATCACAGCTACAGATCTATTCAATGATGGCCACAGTAAGGGTGATAAAGAGTTCCTCAGACCTGTTTTTTCTTTCTTAGTCAGTGTAATGTTTGCTGTGTTTCAAGACCTGAAATTGTGTTATCCCAAGGCAGTTCACAGAAATGTAGGCACATTATTTCAGTATCACTGTTCCTAGTCAGACGCCAATACGTCTGCTAACTGTGATGAAACTCTGTCCTCGTTCTGAAAGTGTTCTGTTTTCCTCTACACCTTGTTTCATCTCAGATCACGGAGTGTAACAGCATTTCACTTGTATGTGGGTGACGTATAGCTAGACAGCAGAGCAAGGACAGCACAGAGGCCCAGTACACCTGGCAGCAGTTACAGTTTCTGTGTTACCATGCCAGAGAGGAGAAATATGAGAGGCTTTGTCAGGTGGGAGTGAGTATTCTTCTCCTCTTTTACCACTTGTCTGGCAAGTGTGAAGGAACCAGGCTCACCTCTGTCCACTGCCTATGAGTACACATGAGAGTGTTCTGTTGCTCAGTCATTAGACACAGTCACAGTAAGCATAACTTACACACAATAAACATAATAAAGTATGGAACCATGCTGGTAATGAAAAAAGAAGGAATATCCCTGACTTGAGATCAGAAAGCTACTTTCAGCAGGCCTGTTCTTGGGGGCTGATTGTACACTTGTTTTTATTTGTTTAGATAGCTCCAAGCTAAAAGTAGCATAACTTACCAGTTTGCTAGCAACAAAGTTCTCTCCTACCAGCTTGTGCTGTGACACTGGAAACTCCAGACTCAGTCTGAACTCCACTGAGATATCACCAACAGCTTCTCTGAAGCAGGTGACCAGTAACTGCTGAAGTCCACAGCAGAGTCAATAGAGGTTGACAATAAACTGGTATTTGCACTCATGAGTGTATATTCCTTTTCCCCAAGACTTCAGCTCCTAGATAACACACCTGACTATAGACCCTTTAATCATTTGCATTTCTCTTCCAGGCTCTTTTAGTGCTTTTTTTCCTTTGTTTCTGGCCCAGGAAACTTGCCTAGTTAGGCAGAAAGGAAAATCTCACAAATGCTGCATACATGCCATGCAGTTTCATACAGATAGATTGCACTACATTTAATTCCAAAGCTTTTAAAACTGACTATTATTCATTAGTGTCTACATATGGGTACACATCCCAGCTTGAACTGCTTAAAACCATCTCCTGAGCACAGGATTTTTTGCCAACCATCAGCATACCACTACCATTTGTCTACTTATGCAGTGCATTCTCCTATAATCAACTTACTGGTGAAATACTGTATATACATATACAAATTAATTCTTCCTTAAGACTGGTCTTCAGATTCCACCATATCAGCCAAAAGCTGCTCTGCTCACTATTGTTTTCCACTTCCTAATTAATTACAGAAAGTCACAAGAAATACCAGCTAAGTATTTTTGGGGGGCTTAATGAATGAGTCTATTAATTTAAGAAGATTTAGCAATTATGCATTCTCTAATATTGATTTCCACTAAATCCTATCTGGAAATTAAGGAGATTGATAATAAAACCTTTTATTCAATTCCACTACAATATATCTAATGAATAAATTGGCTGCATGCACATCCTTAGAACTAGATTCATTTAGCAATAACTGGTGCAACACAAAGGAGCACATTGTAACTGAAATTAAGGAGGGTGAAAAGCAGGTGTAGGCTGAACACAGTAATATGCTAATCAAGCACAATGGAGAAAGGAAATTTTATCTGGTGTAGTTTTTTTTTTCCTCTGGCATTCAAAGAATTTAATTTTCCAGCTTATTTTCTTACTTTTGTGTAGCCAGCTCCTGCTTGTTGGGCTCCTCAGCCTGCTGTTTCACAATGAAAAAAATCTCATCTACACAGCAGGACACTGTGAGCTGAATCCTGTTGGGTCAAAAAAAAATTACAGAATTAATTTTGAAAGTTGCTGACAACACATTTCTTGTGCTTCAGATTGTTTATTTCTATTCCAAAGTTGCAGAAGAGGGGGATGATTTCCATTAATGCAGAAAATGCATCATGGCCCTAAGAGAAAGGAAGTAGTAGATAAAAAAAACAAAACTGAAAGCAGAAAATGCTCAATGCTCAGCCTTCTACATCTTCCAGAATGAAAGCTAATCAGTTCATGTAAGACTCATACCTGTGATCATTTAATTTCAAGTGTGGCAGTACAGTCCATTCAGATCTTTGGGGAGCGGTCAGCACCAAGAATCTCTCATAGTTCCATTGTAAATCCTTCTTTTCGTTGCTCAGTAAACCTCACACATCTGAGCAATCTTTACGGATAGAGTTGAAACAGTAAATTGTCTTAGCATTTCCTCTCCTGGGAAGCAGAAAACAATTTTGTTAATTCTTTAGTGGCTTCAGAACCTTCAGTCAACATATCTTTTTCCTTCGAATTTTCTTTCTTTTTGATTCACTCTTCTTAAGTGTCTGCTACCTCTTGACTGGACGCATGGAGTTCAAATATCTAGCAGAAAAGATACTAAGGACCTGGTTTAAAACCCATATATGTTAATTCATTTAAAACTCCCACTGATTTTAATAAAATTTTGATTAAGCATGGTGATTATTCAGAATTAGCTTCTGAAATGTACTGTATAATGCATCCTAATTTGGTTTATTGTGTTAAAATTCATCTCTTCTTGCCCAAGGGAAAGAAATGCATATAAGTGAGACTCCAGCCTTTTTAGACTGAGGTGTTCAGAAACAAAACAATGTCAATATCAGAATCAGACATCAAACACCAGAAGTGCAAAAAAAGGAAATATTGATTTCCAAATAATTCATTTCCATTATTTTTTACTTATTATTACATTTTTATTAATAGAATGTGTAATAAAAAAGCTGTCTTGACAGTAGTTCATTTAATGTGAATAATAGATTCCAATAATACTAAATTCATAGGGACCATGTCAAAACAACTCACTGTTGCTTGACAGTGTATATACAAGGGCCACTAAAAGTTAATTATTTCATTCTCAGCAGTCACTTTGTGAAGTAAGAAAATATTACTGTCATTGTAAAGACAGCAGAAAGAAAGTAGGTCATTTTCTAGAGTACAGAGCATAGAATGAGAGAGCCAAAATGAGAACTCAGAGAATTTTATAAGCTATTCCTAGCCTTTCCCCGTATAGCCATCTAGATACATCTTTCACCATTTGATAGGCCTTAACTTTTTCAGCCCCATATCCCAATCACATATGAAGAGTTGCATCTTACATAACTTACTAAATAAAACTACTGTAATCACAGATTACCTGCATCCTTAAATAAAATCTGAAATATGTATATTAGCACAACAGCTTAGAACAGCAAATTATGTATGAGATGTGGAGACTATGAAGATAGACCCTTCCCTAGAAGTCACTCTTTTTGTCCCTTTCTTTACATCTTTGCTCCTTTCATTTCCATTACCATGGAAATAGAGGCACTGACAGAGATCCAAGGACAAGCCGACTGGAGAAAGAAGCAGCGCAGAGGAAATGGAAACTGCTAAGCATGGCTGCTAAGAAAGCAAAGGGGTGGTGAAAAGTAGGCTAGAAGCGATGAAAGACTGGGGGCTCTGTCCCAGGGCATGGGAAGACAGAGAGTCCATAAAATCAGTCTTTTAACAACAGCCTTATGTTCATACACACACAGGTACTTTATCCTCAGTCTCTCCCTCCAACAGCTGCAGCTCTCTCAGGGTGTGAGGAGGAGGGCTGACTCTTTCCCTTACAGTGGTTGCAGTTCTTTTAAAAGGCCTCTCAAGCACATTTAGCTTTGCATTTGCATACTCATATACCATATACTGATGCTCAGTCTCACATTTTCTGCAGCTAAGACATGAATATACAGTAATTCTGGGGGTAGTTATTTTGGTATGATGAAGTCAGCATAATAGAGCTGAAAGTGAGAGAAAGCTGCCAAACCTGTATCTTTGATACACCTGAAAGTAGTAATCTCAGAAGAGAAATTTCAGTGTTCTGCTAAGTAGCTCAACAGCTAATAGGTTGGGTAATGTCTGCTCCCTCTGCTCTTTGTGTACCTCATCCAAAACAAAATACATATGCAGTTTTTGGAGCAAGGAATGAATCTGACTTGCCTTTGGTGCCAGGGAATGCTCCATTAACAACCTGCAGAATTAGGGTCCCTCTCCCTGTTTCTCAGGTTCCATAAATTCTGTGTCACTTTCTGTGCAGAAATTGGCTTCAAGCAGGAGAAGGAAGCTGGAGACTTGCTTCCCTAGAGGTTACAGAATAATCTTGCAGCTAATGCGCTCTGCTCCTCAAGCTGAGAATACATATTCCTAAATTTCTTGCTTAGAGTTTTGCTTATCAGGGCGTGCATAATCCAATTCATGGTCCATTAGTCAGATCTGGCCCATGGCACCCTTGTGCCCAGCTTTTTCATTTACAGCTATCAAGTGGAGCTGCTCAGATAGTGAATTCTTCCTGTATGGCTGGATAATCCGTCTCCCTTGGTGAAGAAGTTCTGTTCTCTCTTAGAGACAGGCCTACTGCCAGTCCACATCCAAGGAAGATGGAGCAGGCACCAGCAGACATATGTCTTTTTACGAGTATCCACATAAAACCCGAACTGCCGCTCCCTTGGGCTCCAAGGTAACTGTGCACAAAGCTGTTCCTCCACAAGCCCCTTTCAGATGAGGGCTCTGTGCTGTGAATCCTGAGTAGGAGGAGGTGTTCAGGCTAGTTGCATGTGCAGAGCGGGAGATTGAGTCTCTGCTGAAGCACTTTGGCTCTGCGTACAGACAGCGGTGAGAGCTGGCACCTCTGAAATGAATTTCCTGAGAGTATTTGATACAGCATTTCATTGCCAAAGTAGCAGTGAGTCTTGGCTCAGTATGTCACAGATAACTAAAACAGATTACAGCTGTGGAAAAGACAATTCATTCAGGAATTGAAGAACTCTGGTTTATCATGAATAACTTAAAAAACTAATAAATAAGTTATCTTAAATAAGGTCTCATCAGAGGAAGGAATTTTTAACTTAGTTTCTTAGAAAGAACCTATCCAGAAGTCAGTCGTTCTACACAGCAAAATGTGCACCAGGTCAATTACAAAGGTGATACTGTAACACATTTAAAAATGAACATTAATCATCTCTCACCCAGGCCCATTTTTTCTCTCTTCTCCCAGGATGCCTGCTCTCCAGAAGTACTTCTTTAAAAACTGGTTAGCAGAATCAACTGTTACAGTCTTTAATGTCAATTGGCTTTCAATACTCTATGTAAAAATTTTTACAAAAGCAATTTAAAGTTAATCCCTTGGCAACACTTTTGCAAACATCAAATTAGCAGTGATGAGGATGTCTCGGTGATTTTGTCCTGTTTAATCAACAATGTTGGACTGGAAGACAGCACTATGTAATGCTGTGCAGGAAGTCTCTGTCTCAGAGCTCTGTGACTGCACAGAAACATTACATCAGTAGACAGGGCAGTGATAAGAACAAACACTTAATTTTAGAAAGATTTTTAACTTTTCTTTCCACTAACATGATAGAGAAATAGCACAGATCTAAAAATCAACCATTGTCACCTTTAGGTTAATTTTTCATGGGATTTTCCACCACTGAAGAAAGGCTTTACAAACATACAAAGAATACATATATACACCAAGAATGCATATCATCTTTAATTTTACTAAAGATCTGGAAAGACATGTGAAGTCTTTCCTCCCCAGGACTGCTAAGTCCTTTGGGTTAAGACAGCCTCCTAGAAAATGTTTTTCAATCATGTTAGGTGAAGGAGGGCACTGTATTTGGGACTCTCACTTGACTTCTGGCTTAGAACAAACTTCCTAAGTATATGAGTCACTGGAGTGTTGTATAGAAGGAGAAGAAACAGCAGGAAAAAAGCATTGCCAACTCATTTTTTGTGGAGTCTACTGCAGTGGGTATATGACTAATGTTTCAAAGTATGAAACTAAGACCGAATCTCTCTGGAGAATGTGCAAAATTCATTGGGTTTTTTAATTCTGAGTGGTCTTAGCTATGAACCAAACTGTGTCAGAACTGCCTGCTCCTAACTGTGCTCCTTATTGGAACACTTCCTGTGCTTTTGGTGCTTCATCACTGCTCTGTGAGCTGCATTGAGTATTTGAATATCCCAGAGAGTATATTCAACCTACATGTGATTGATTGTGAGAATGGTTTCTAATACTGCTAATGCACAGTCTGGGGCAAGCAGCCTCAGGACTTAGCCTTTAATTCAGGTATTAGCAAAATAAGATAGTAATATGCAATTAACTATCCCACAAGTATATTATATGGCTTACTTGGTTAATGTTTATAAGGCACACTCTGGAAATTAAAATCCTGCATGCACTGAGTATTGTACAGCATGGAAAAATGTTTGACTGTTTAATTCAGATGGAATGCATGTAACACAATGAAACCATGGGTCTTGGCCAGCACACTAGAAACCCTTTGCCATCTTTCATTTGATATGCAAACACTGGATTAAGTTTCCTTTACTTTGGCCAAACCAGCACTCTCAGGAATCATACTGTGTCTCTCCCACAGCTGTAAAATATTCTTCTTCTTATAGAAGAATATCAGGTGGATTTTGGTAGTAAGGTGCCAATACCTGGAAATATTTTAGGTGTACTCTGGGAGCAAAAGTCTGTTCAGTTTGTTAACTGCAGAAAACTGAGAAAGAAAAATGATGTATCATACAGACTTGCAGGTAAACCCTTGAAATGGTAATGGAAAACTTTATTTTGCCATCCGTAACAGTAAAAGAAACTTAAACCTTAAGGTTCTCCACTGCAAAAGCAACATACTTATCCCAGCCAACAAGCAGAGTTGATCTCCTGATACATGACACTAATCACACAGGAATATCAGTGACATAAATGTCAAAAGAGAAAAAACTTAAAAACGCACCATATATAGACTTAGGTGGCTTATACCCCTGGCTTGCTTTTCTTCTCTGTCCCCTCCCTCTCCCTCTCCCTCTTTTTATCCCTGATTTATGCTCTGATCTGCCAGTATCAGGTTTCAGCTGAACGTGAATCCTTAACACTGTCGAGTTTTGTGAATGTGCATTCTTTGGTGTCCATTGGCCCTTATACCTCTTCCAATAACAGAAGAAGCAGAGCAACACAAGATGAGTGCAGATAGCAACCTGTCAGCAGCACTCTGTTATCTGCTGGCATAATCTATCAGAATTTACATGGGGATTAGAACATGGGATAGAATAAAAGGGAGACAAAGGACAAAGAGAAGCCTGAAGGTGATAATAAAAAATTAATGTATGTCTCCTTGTTTTTTAGCTGCTAAAAAATACACATTGACTTAATTAAGACAAAATTTATTCTTTAGCAGTTGGTGTCTTAATCTGCCATTGTTTTATTAAAATGCACCATGAATATTAAATAGTAGATGACTTCACCTCCCCACACTAAGAGCAAAGCCATTTGTTTTGAACTCTTGATCCTCTTTGTTTGCTTTTTGTTTCATGTGTGTGTTTTCTCTGTTGACATTATTCATGGTGCTGTGAGATATAATAGAGAGCTGGGATTCACCCTGAGTGGTGGTGTCTGATGTCCGTTTGGAACAAATTCAAACAACTCAAACAGTCCAGAGAAAACTCCAACTTCTCTTGTGATCACCACCTGCCAGGAAGCCAAGCCCAGCCGCAAGAGAACAACACAGTTTGGCAGGTCTCCATCACAAGAAAGGTATGATTTTTCTCAGATTTAATTAACTCCTTAAAGATTCTGGCAATGCAAGCAAGTTGATATGCTACTTGGAAGAGAGAAGGTTTCATATTATCAGCATCTAAGATCAAAGACATCATTGACACTGTATTTCAAATTGCCTTTTGAAAGATCAGGAAGGTCAGTCAATTAAACAGTTACTTGGTTTGAAATACAGAGATGATACAGTTGAATTTTCATTAGATTTTACAAAAGACTAAACTCAAGTAACATGCATAGCACCACTTTTAGCCTTGATTCAGCAGACTTTTAGGTACTTATTTAACTTAATGTCTGTACTTCAGTGCAAGTGCTTTGCTGGACAAAAGCCTTTGTGAGCATATACAGACTCTTAGAAAGTACCTGAAGGAATCGATCTTTTCTGACACTGAGGCAGATTTTAAATCACGGCTTGGTTCCTGGCTAGAGTAACTGCAGATCAGAGAGCTAAGATGTTCAATGACTTAATGTGCTTAATTTCTACTGGCTTCTTGCAGCAACAGTGGACAATGAAAATTGTAGGCTTGGTCTGATGCCTGATGATTGCTTGTCCACATAATAGTATTGGCTGCAAGCTTGGCCCAACTGGGAGACAAAAGACAATGAAATTTAGAAAAGTACAGTTGCTATAGGTCAGGGCTGATGTCTTCACATGGCACTTGTTCACCTTTTCTTCCCCAGGATCACTAGAGATTTCTTACCTATATAATCCATATTTCCTCTCTTGCCCGTGGGCATACTCAAACACTAACAAATAAAACCTTTTTTAGCCATAGGTATAATACAAATGCTTAGATGCCAACTATTGCAGCTGAGCTAAGCTTGTCAGCTGCTACAGTTGTCTTTGTATTGACATTCATTTTAATGGTTACTTATACTTTGAAGTCTAAAACTTTAAGGCAATCACCTCAGTTACATGGTTGTTGTCTGAAAATATATCTTTCATGCCTCTGGCACCTACCAACCCAGAGAGAAAAAGGTAAACATCTTAAATTCACTTGAAATCTTATCAAAGAAATCTCAGTTTAAATGCAACAGCCTCCTGTTTCAATGCTACGTATGTATGGCTGACTCCCAGCTATCATGTAAGCTCTTGCAAGTGGAAAAACAAATGTTTATTATCTGTGTAATTGTTTTTTTCTTTTTTCTTCCATCTCTAATACTGCGAAGTGGAAAGGGTTGGCCAGTCTTTTATCCAGATGTGACATAATCAGTGCCTTACAGAGACAACTTTCCACGTGGACATTGCCATCTCTTGAGATGAAGAAGCTATTATAGTCTATTGGATATGTACGAAGCATCTTCAGAACTTACATAAAAAATTCCCAGTAGACTCCTATTTGTTGCAGTAAATGATACATATTTTTGCTCTGCTTAAAACTGAATTGCATGTTTACACCAAAATCCTGAACATCTTACTCTCTTTTGAGGATTTGGTAACTGTATTCATGCTCTTGATTTATAACAAACAACAACAAAAAAAAACCACTTCACTATTCAGGTGTCCTTTTGCAGGTTTACATGTCTGTAGCTGGAGCTTCAGAACTGTTTAACTCCAACAGAAGGGAGAATTGCCTTTTACATAGATGAGCTTTCTTTCTTTCTTCCCTAACCTGAGCCACAAATTCATGCCACCCTTTCGCCCCCACACTGAATGCTAAGCTGAACCAAGAAAATAATCAGGTTGAAAAACAGCCTGGGAAATGGAAGGAGGCTGTGAGACGTATTGGGTAATTCTTTTCATTCAGATTAATTCCCTGAACTAGGTCAGTCCTTAAGTCCAACAGGAGGACGTGGCTGGAGGTGGGACAAAGGGTAGGATTGATTGTTTGGATTGGCTTAAAGTGATTACATAATTGCTGACTTGACTAGATATTAAAAGTAGGGGGTTTTTCTGTAGCTTATGATTTTCTTAGATTCCAATTCAGCAAGATATTTAGGTAAAAGCCTAACCTAAAGTTTCATGCTAAAGCAATATTCTAGTATTTCTGTTTCTTAGTTGACTTCCTGAAGTGTCAGATTCAGGGGAACTGTTCTTCTTTGTAACTGTTTCACTTATAAATATTTAGCTTTTTTAAAGGAAATATTCATTGTTGCTAGGAAATATTGTTTATGACTTTTTTATTAAGCAGCTACAGTACCTCAGGGAAGAGAAAAGAGACATAAGCCTGGCAAGGAGTAAAATTCCAGGTAAGACTTGTGTTTTTATTAGCCCCAAAAGAGTTGGATGTGATTTAACTCAGTTATACAAAACATAAAGGACTTTGTACACAGGCCGTGGAGTATATTAGATGGTAAAATTGGCTTCTTCTGCTTTTCCATTAGTGATGACACCAGTGGATATACAAACTGAGACTCATATGTCTTGATGCACAAGGAAGAATAGGGCACATTAAGGAGGATGGAGGTCTCAGAAGTGCTTTCCTAGCATAATGTAAGCTAGGATGCAGTTGCAATTTCCTTCTTCATCCTCAGCGGGATTACATGTGAGAGCTTAACATGTTGTTGTAAGGAAGATATGCAGCTTCCCAAAGGACACCTGAGAAATCTTCAGAATCAGCATTTTCTAAGATGTTTTGCTTTCTTAATGGAATAGGTGAACATTGCAAGGCTGAACACTGTGGGAGGTGGATAAACAAGACAAGGTCATGCCTGGATGATTGCACACATTGCATGATATGTAGTGCAGGGCTCTTATCCAGACAGCAGATGAAACAGGACACATTTCTTCATCCATTTTTCTTTCATAAATACTTTCTAAAACAATCCTTCGAAACCAGCTGAGCAAGCATCAGCATGGCGGAAATGGAAACTCAACATGTAACTGCCAAGGTTGCCTTTCTAACCTTAACGGCGGCCATTTGCATGTGTTTGCTGCATGGTGGCCCTTCTTACATTCAACCACATTGATTTTCTCTCAAAAGAGATGTACTGTGCAGAAGTTCCCAAAAGGTGTGCTCTATATCTCCCTTCTCCTCTTTCTAATCTCACAAATCTCACGTCATTGTTAGAGCTCTGCTCTCTTCTCATTAAATCATCTTCTTCTATGTCTTGATTCTCACACATTTTTTCCTTTTTTTCTTAAGAAATTGCCCAAGTTTATATTTATTTCGTATATTAATCATATATTATTCTATTGTTATCAAATTAAAAAATTAGACCATCCTATTTATTACACAGGCACTAAACCATGCCCCATCTCCCTTCCACAAGATAGCTTCTCTCACCGACCTAGAAGCACAACTGCTCCTTAACCTAGTTCTGTCAGAATGATTTGATTTTTAAAATCCTTGCAGAGAAGTGTTTTAGTAGGTTTTAAAAACCAAATTCTTTTGACAGAATCAGGCTGGGGACAGCTACGTGTGTACTTATACTAGCAAATCTAAAAAGGGGAGTGGAAGCCTTCAGGGAAGCAGGAGGGAGAAGGGAGTGGCTGCTGGTGAACCACCTACATTGTCTCCATGCTTACATCATCCACATGTCTATCAACAGCCCTACCAATATCTGACCGCACCCTGGCAAACCAAATCATCCTAACTTTTCCTCTTTTTTCCAAAATGACATACCTGCACTATAAACCACAATGCTCTCACTCCATTACACTTTCTGTCTAAAGCTGCATTTTCATTTTCTCAGCTGATTTTCCTTATTCCCCTCTTTTCCTCATTCTATGGCAATTTTGTTATGCTTTCGTACTGTCCAGTCCTTCCTTCCAAAAATTTGGGTCTTCATTTACATCTCTTCTGTAGTCCTTTTCTCAAAGCAGTTTCTCCTCAAATCCTATTAGACAAGCTCTTTCTTTTGCCTTGTTCTAATTAAGTTGTGAACTCTTTGGGTCAATGAACATGGCTGAAGTGTGCAAAATGCTGTTAGTGTGCTGGTCTGCCAAATTATAATTACAGTAATAGTCAACAGGGTTCTGAAGTCTGAGCACAGGATAATATGTCATGCTGCAGAAAGTAAGCAAAAAAAATTGTTATTTAAAAAATTAAAGGAAGAAGGCATGCAGCGCTGAGCAATTTAGGAAATTCAGAACAGCCAACAGTCATTGACACATGGAGATGCCATGGGGACAAGATAGGTCTTGGGACAGAAGAGAAACTTCACACCTGAAGTGCTGGATGATTCAGGCAGAAAAGTGTCTGCAGTTCAGGAAACTCCTAAGATGTTGTAATAGCCTCGGAGCATACACAGGAGAAAATTCCACCGTGCCTTATGGACTGAGCACTGCTGTATCTGTGGAAATGGGTGAGCTATGTGACAGAAAACTGGTTTTAGGAATATATTCCTGGATGAGAACTGTTGAAGACTTTGCTGATAACTAAAAGGCCTAATCCATCTCCAAGCAAAGTAATTTCTGGTGCTGTTTTTTGAGGAGGAGCAAAGTAATGGAAAATGTACTGCGTGATGTTTATCTCAATACACAACCTGTGACAGACCTAGCTGGTAACCTAGAAAATGCCTTGAAGAAAAACATGGAGCAAGTGAAAAAAAAGTAAATATGTATGAGAGAGAGGGGAAAGGGAGAGGAACACTGAAATGTAGAGGATTTCAAACAAAGTACATTTTGCTTCTGCATCTGCACACATGCTGTATAGGAAACAGTAGGAGCATTAATTTAGAGTTGGGGCATACTCCAAATTTGTGCATCTTTTCAATGATATTTAAGTTTGTATAACTGGAGTGTAAATTTGTCATTTATGTTCCCTCTCAGATTCAAATCGGAGCCCTGTTTCTTCTGTCCTCCACTCTGATTATGCACAGACACACAGCTATCTCCCAGGTGGATTCCTAGGTGAAAGAACCATGAGTTTAGAGGTGATCTTGATTCAAGCCCCATCACTGCAACATGGAGTTTCATGGGCAGTAATGAGTAGCAGATGCTTTGAGCGTTTTTTTTGCCTCTCACTCTTCTTTTCTCTGCCCACTGAGAACCTCTTAAAATCTTAAACCACAAAGGTCCTCTACTTCTTGCTTCCTTTTGTTTTTTCTCTCTTTTTTTTCTTTCCCCAGGATAAGTTAAAGAATAAATTCAAACAATGTGATTGGTTTCAGGAAAAACAGGAAAAAATTTGGCAATGAAGTTCAGCAAACAGTTGAGCAACTGACTTTTGAAGAGGATTTAGACTACAGTGGCAAAAGAAAGTGTTGACCTGGAAAATCAAGATGCATTAGGCATTTCAGTGCAGGAGAGAGAAGGTTATGCAAACTGGTCAGGTGGAAAGAGACCTAGTAGTCAAGAGTTTAGTGACAAAAACAAAAAACTAGAGGATTTTACTAAACAAAAAGGAGTTTTGCAGAGAGAAATGTACAGAGAGATTTAAAAAGAAAGAACATGGCAGTCAAACCAATAAAAGTTGTATCTTCTCAAGGCTCAAATTGAATGGAAATAAATTTATCAGCAACATAGAAATTAACTGTTTCAGACATTCATGGCATAGTAATCTGACAAAATAGAGTGTTATCACTAAAAATTGCAAATACATTTTTTAATATAGTTTATACACTCTACTTGAAAATAAGACATTTAATAAAACAGCTTCTTGCATATGATGTTCTCCTTGTTGTTTTCCATGCTGCCTGCCTTGGTGGAGATCACACACAGACTGCTTGTCAAGCCTGTTAGTGATGGAGGTTCTGATTACACGGAATACACATTTCCAAAGAGCAGAGGAGGGGAGATGTCCAGTGAGGAGAGGGAAGGAGATTTAGTTGGCAGCTCCTTAAAAGCACCAAATTAGGAACATTGCAACAGTGCAACATGGATAGATAACACTCTTTCCAGAGGGATTAATTGAATCAAGACATTTCTGAGTATGAAGGCTAAGATGAAAATAACTGGAAAGCAGAACTTAGTACTGGCTCAAGTGGAAGAAAAAGACAGTGCCATAGATCCAGGTGCAAATAATCATGAAAATGAGTGTGCATATTTAGTTACTCTTATACTTGAGAAATCTTAGGTTCTAGCTTCAAGAAGACATAGAAAGGATGTCAATGTCAAGCTATCATTAAGACACATAAACACAGCCTCAGTACCTGCTAAGTAGTGTTATTTAAAAGAAAACCACTTACTTTGCAGCTTCTGTCCAGAAGCATTGACATTTCTAATGAGGCTCAACAATTCAGCACCAAGTCAAAGACTGTGGACCAGTCAGGATCCACAAACATGGGTTTTGGTGCTGGGCTGAACCACTTCAGTCACTTCAGTCAAATATGCTTCAAAATATGCAAACAGGTCCGAAAACAGCCGTAAAAAAACTAATTCCACTCAACTCACTCCTGCTGTTGAGCCTTTCACAGGATCATGCCACCTCTGTCGGACTTGGTGAGTAATTCTACCACCATATGCCCATCAGACTTGGACCACAAAGTTTCCAGCTGAGTAAAAGCAGGCATTTTCAGCCAACTCTCCACATTCACTTTCACCAGCCCTGGAAACAGAGCCAGCTAGCATTTGTTTCACTGCAAACATCTAGCTACCTCCTCCTTTTGTCCACTTCTGGCCTCTTCCCAGTCTCAGTTTGTAGAAAACACAGGTTCAAGCCTATGTGCTCTGTGGTCTAATTTGAATCTATAAATCTTTTCTTCTTTTTGTTTGAAATATTAGTGTATACAGGAGCCTGAAATGTTACATAAATAGTTGCTTGTGTTGAAGCATTAATTACAGCAATTTAAAGTATTTATGAGATCCCTCTTGGGCTTTTTCATGGCTAAATGTTCACAGATTTCTTCTTGTTATCTCAGATCTCCAAGCCCTTGAGAATCTTCCTTACCTTTTGCTGGACATGCTCCAATATGCTCCTCTCCCTCTTTTGCTGGGGAGTCAAGAGCTGGACATAGCTCTCCAGGTGTGTCTCAGCAATGCTAAGCAGAGGAGAAGGATTGCCTCCCCCAGTCTGCAGGCAACGTTCTCCCTAATGAAACCAAGGGTGCTGCTCATCGTTTTCTGTGAGGGCATATTACTGGTTCATGCTCAGCCTGGCCACAGGGATCTTCAGGTCATTTTCTATAAGGCTGCTTTCCAGCCGGCTGTCCCCCAGGCCGCACTAATGTAAAGGGATTTTCCACCTCAGCTGCAGAATTAAGCAGTTCCCTTCACTGAACTTTATGAGATTCCTGTTTGCTCATTTCTCCAACCATGCTGAGTGGATCATCTGAATGGCAACACAAAATTCTGACACATCAGCCACTCCTCCCAATCTTATACTACAGCAAACTTTGTGAGCATGTGCTCTCTCATGTCATCCAGCTCGTTAATGAAGATGTTAAACAGTAGAGGGCCCAGTACTGACACCTTGGGTATAGATTTACGAGCTGGCTTCCAGTGGTTGTTGGCTATTACTGGTAACTAGTAAGTTCAAGCAGTTGGACTTCATGCTACTGTCACAACCAGTTCAATCCAGTTTTCAGTCCATCCCCCTATCTGGCCACATATCCAGCTGTTTCTATATGAGGCCTTTTTGGGATACTGCTATAAAATCCTTCTAGAATTGAGATAAATAACATCAAGTACTCATCCATCTTTCACCACACCAGTCATCTCATCATAGCGAACAATCCCATTCATTGAACATAATTTCCTCTTCATAATTCCGTGCTGACTCCTCCCAGTCACCTCCTTATCCGTCATAGGTTTGGAAATGTTTTCCAGGATTATTTTTTCCATCACTTTTGAAGAGATTAAGATCAGGGTGACAAGCTATAGCTTGAGAGCTATAGCTCTCCAGAACCTTGGTTTTGACCTTCTTGAAAATAGAAATGACATTTGTTTTCTTCTGATCCTCAGGAGCCTCCCCAGAGCTCCATGACCTGTTAAAGTTAACCAAGAGTGGCTTTGCCATAACATCAAACCCCTGCTCAGCCTTATGCATCCTAATGTCAGTTATTCCTTGTTTTGTTAGTGTGAGGTCAAGCACAACATCTGCCTTCGTCAGCTCCTTGTGCTGGTATCAATATACTCCAGAAATGTCCTGATCACTTGTGTCCTAATCTTGTCCCTCCAGAGATAGCAGGGTTGTAAAAGACTCCCCTAATAACCAGTGACTGTGAATAAAAGGCTTTTTTGAGTTAACTAGACTTCACCAACTCCATTTTCTTGACCAGGCAATCTGTAAGAGACACTGCAACACCTTTCATGTTGGTCTGCCTGATAATTCTGATCCATAAACTCTCAACTGATTCATCATATATTCCCAGGCAGAGTTCCAAGCATTCCAGCTGCATTTGCATATAAAATTAAAATGCTCATTAGTCGCCTAATTTCAAATCCATCTGATCAAAACTGCTCTCCATTTCTTCTCTATTTTTCTCTTCTCTCCTGCTCTATGGATACTTTGATAGAAATCATATCAAAGTGAATATACGTTCACGTGCAATAGAAAACCATGTTTTCTTTTCCTCTATCTACATCTGCCCCTCTAATGCTCTATAGTGAAAGTACAGAAGGAATGAGAGAGTTATGTGGTTTCTCTTATGGCGAAAAAGAAATTATGAAGGAATAAATTCACACTGCAAGTTTACCTCCTAGAGTGTCTGACTGTTTATAGCATTGTAGAATAGACAGATAACTCACACAAATTTACTCCATTTTAGCTGCATGAACACCTACAGCTATGAAAATTTCCTATTGTGCTTTTGAAAACCTCCTAAACTTTTTCTCCTTCACAAAGTTTAGAAGGAAAAATGTAAATTCTGGTTGAAATTTAACAGAATAATGCTCCCGATAGATCTGCATTAGACTAAGCATGAAAGACACCTTTGATTAATGCTCTGCTGTATTTTTAACTAGCATTACAAATCTTGAGTGAGTAACAAGGACATTAATGTGTGGGATGAGTGCATAGAGAATAGGCTGAGTACTCAGGAAACAGTGCAGAATTTCCATGGGCCATGGAGCAGAAATCTAATGATCTTCCTTTCATCAGGCACACTTTGTAAACGAATTAGGCACAGAAATACATGCAATATTTCAAAATAATTTACTTCTACTGCAGGACCCATAATACACTGATGGCATTGCTTTTTCTCATAATGGCTTTAAAAGTACCCTTTTCCTTTTTAAAGTTTTAAAGTCTTAAACCTTTTCTTTAGAATGTGATTCTTTAGTTATTGGGTAAATCAGTTATGGTCTCACAACACAGTTGCTAGCATCACAAAGGATATGCACAATGGCACAACTCAAGTCACAGTAAAACACATATAAAGATTGCTTAACCTAAATTATTTCAGTGTTCATATTTCTTTATCTGCTTTACACTTGGGGCATTATAGCTTTTGTTTTCAACCACATCTTGAATTAGAATTAGATTTGAGGAACAGAAGCAAAGATGCTTCATATTTAAATTAAACCATTAAACAGTAATTGTTGAAACAATCAACCACATAAAGAAGAACAAAAAACAGGAACCAGAATTGACTGTGCAGACATCAAAATGCAAGACAAAAGATAATTTCAAGGGCACTCAGAAAATTAAATAAAAGATAATATAAGCCTTAAAAAATATTCACAAGGAACTTAGCATCACATTGTGCATATGATACAGGAATTGTCAGTAGGTGCCACTTCACACAGAGGTGAAAAACAGTTCTCAGATGTACTGGGTAAATAAACATTCAGCCACAGAGTCTGGATGAAAGCCAGAAAATAACATGAAACCTAGACCAGATGAGACTCTGATTTGGGCTCTCTCTGTTTATGGATATTCAAGTCTAAATATATGTTAACTTAATTTGGATATACAGAATCAGAAATCAATTTTTAACAGACTAGTCTAGGGATTTACACATCATTTGACACACCCCACATCAGCATTTCCTAGAACTCTGGAATTTGGACTTCACATGGCATATTAAGATTTTATTTAAGAAATAAGATCAGGTTGTCAATGATAATTCCCATGTTACATATTGTCACTAGGGAGTTCAAGGCAGCATGCACAGTTCCAATCCTAAGTTTTCTGAGCTTCAGATTTCTGCAGGAATTCTAACGCTTCACTTACGTGATCATGATGAAGACTATCTCTTATGTAATGCAGTGGGGTTTTTTTCTCAGACTTGTTGGATAGAAAGTCTAGAAATGTCACATCAGAGAAAAAGAAATATCTAACCTATTAAAATTTCACTCATGCTACCATATGCTTATTTTTGCAGTTATGGTTATAAAGTGCCCTCTTTCTTTCATGAACAACTCTGTATTAGGTGATCCCCTCTCACAGAAGCATTCTGCCTTTCACCTTGCTTTCCTTGAGTGACTTACATGAAACTTTTCCCTCAAAAGTAAACTTGATCCCTCAAAATGAACTACCAGTTACTTCACACTCAAACCAAAATTGTGTTTGGAGACAGCTGGCCAACAAACCTCACTAAGAGGAAACAAAAGGATCTTCAGCTATTTCTATTTTTTGAATAAAGCCCACTTTGTTTTTCTGCCTTATACATTCTGGCTGTAATTACACTGCAGAACTCGTTTCCAATCTGTCTCATAACATAGTCATGCCATGCTAAAATGCTCTTTAAATTTGCCACAAATCAAGAGTCACTGTCGTAAAAGAATCCAAGAGAAAAGTGACCATGAAAAATCAATAGGGTTTTTTTAATTACAGAGATAATGTTGAGATTTATTTTTTTTTTTTCTTATGTACTATCGAGCTTTTTGAAGTATTGAAATCAACTGTACCATTTCTCAGGTGTCATTTTCACTGTCGGTTGGACAGGTCTCTCTGCTCCCTGAGGCTCATGCACTTGAGACTATAGTATCTCAAAATTTGCATGTGCAGTCCAAAGTATTGCACCTATGGCACACCAAAACTATATTATGCATTAGAAATGTTTGTTGACACTGGTAAAAAACTCTGATTGGTATTGCATTCAAGTACAGCTGATTTAGCTTTCATACTGCAAATAAAATGCACTTAAAATACAGTCAAATTATCCCTAAACAAGAAATCAGGTAAAGCATAGGACTCATCTCACACATTCAAAGAAATATACCAAATCTGTCGCCGAGGCACTTTACCTTTGCATATTTGTTTGAGAGTTGGGAGAAAACATTTCCAGCAATACTGAGCTCAAAGTGCTCTAGGAAGAGAGATAATATCCGTCATCAAATCTGGGAAAAAAGGGGAATGTTTTTGCAGTCCTGGAATCTTAACTTGCTGACAATTAAATTAGCCACAGAGGTGCCAGTGACCCTCTCTAGAACAACTAACACTGTTCTGCTAAGTCAAATATTTGATTCACTGGCACTTTTCCAAAGTCAAAATAAGGCAAAATAATTCCCCCAGTTAAATTCAATAGACACTTCAAAACTAATGACCATAAAGTTCTGACATAAAAATAATGCTATTGTGTCCTCAGTGATAACACTTTGTTCTGAGAAAGCGGTTGGATCTGTCACTGTGACAGATTTGTTTTCTCAGAGGACACAATTGAGCAAAAGCTTTAATTTCCTTGATCCCTAAATCAGATCTTTCCCTGCAATATATTGTAGGTATTATGAACAATTCAGCTTTTTAAAAAACATAGCTACAACATTAATGAAGAAAATTTCACTGAGTTGATAGTTCAGCAATCTTAGAAGACTAATTTGTGTGTGTGTCTCCTACTACACGTCAGACTATGTAAGGAAGACTCCATTTCTGACATGCCAAAAGCTAGGATTATAATTGCTTTAATGTTCAGATAAAAATTATCAAGTTTTATGGTTTTGATCACACTCAAGCTATTTATCATTTTTGTAGGAAATTAATGGGCTGTATTGTAAAGAGAGATTACAATTTTTTAATATTAAAAATTAGGTCTGGAGTATGTTTTCTGTTATGCTCCCCTCCACTTAACACTGTACTAATCCTCTTTTTAGCATAAGGAAATATTCCAAGTCACTGAAGATATTCTGGGGATGTGAACCTATAACACTGAGATCTTTCAATTTCTATTGATTTAGGGTTGCCTCAAAAAACTGATTCAAATAAATGAGTCTTTGAATTGCCTGAAATGGACTTACAAGCAGAGTCTTACATGAGAGCTGAGTTTACTCAGCACCTCACAGAGTAAGTTTCATGAAACAAAAAATTGAAATTATTAATGAAAAATCAAAATGCTTTCATTGGGAATGCTTTATGTGATATCTTTGCAAGGATAAAGTCCCATCATGTGTGTATGAAATGATTACTTTCTCTTTGGAATGAACAATTTATGACACTATTAAATGGCATCTAAGGTGCTTTTCTCATAGGCATTTAGGAGTTGTTGCAGGAGTAAATTTTTTAGACTTTGCATATTTTCTGCCAGAGAAAAACTATATGAGACTGGAATAGGGATAGCAGGCATATCCTTTGGACTAGTCCAAATCAGTGTATTTTCCTTTCGATCTATATTTGTATATACCTCCACATTTTATCAATTTAATTTTTTTAAAAAATTAATTATTTGGGACTACATATCACACATGGTTTTGAAATATATTTTCCATTACTTTTAGTTTTCAGTTTTCATTATCTATTCATACAACCAACATGACGATGGAACTAGAAAAAGTGCAAATTTACTGTTAAAACAATATCAAATGTGAATACATAACCATCAGAAAATCAGAGAATTCTGTATTGAATTATAGTTCTTCAAAAACAGTCAACACAGCAATATTTCAATTCCCATACATTCTAAAGTAAACATAATGAGACATCAGATATTCATCTTCCCTGGGGATTTCAAGTGATTTCCTGGGTACTTTCAATTCTTTTTAATATTATACCTAAAATATTTCACAAGTTTTTTTCTAATCTGTCATTTCAACACAGGTCCTTTAAATTTAGCGGGGAGTTTTAACTCTGAAATATTTGTCTTGAAAGGAACTTTCTGTGTCATTTATCCTCCTGTTTGTCAAGTATCCCTATTTTCCAGTTTCCCATACTCTGGCAAAATAACTCATAGAATCATAAAAAACATAGAATTGTTTAGATCTGGAAAGACCTGTGAGATCATCGAGTCAAGTTGTAAACTTATCCCTGCTGAGTCGACCACTAAACCGTGTCCCTAAGTGCCACATCTACATGCCTTGTAAATCCCTCCAGGCACCTGGCCTTGTTGAACCCCAAACAATTGGCCTCAGCCCATGGATCCAGCCTGTCCTGATTCCTCTGGAGTGCCTATCGACCATCAAGAAGATCAACACTCACACCCAGCTTGGTGCTGTCTGCAATTCATTACTGTTCTCATTAAATCTCATTAAAATACTAGATATTCGCTTTGCTGTCTGAATGTGTTTGCTGCTGTTTTGAGTTGTAATACCTCACATACCATTTGGGATTTTTTTAATGGGAAATAAGTTTGGGGTTTTTTTTACTTGTCTGTTGAACTGAAGAATTCCTACGCTGTTAACATGGCTTACTTTACACTCTCCACTCGCCACCCCTTCACCTTCCATGCCAAGACTACAGTTGATGAAGATAAGTGATCAGGTCACTCTCATAAATATACAGCCTCCTTCCTGACTCCCACGATATGGAGGGAGGGAAAGAACAAACGGAAGGAAGAGAAGAAAGGAAGGAAGCAGGTAACCCAAAAAAACTATCAGATGTCAGGGTTGTCTCAGAGCAGTGACATTAACCTTCAGCTTTCCTAACTCCTGCACCAGATATGGTCTTATTCAGTCTAAATTTATAATAAAATTATAAATACTGTAAAATCTCAAATTTATAGGCTATTCGTGGTCATATTTTCTGAAATAAGTCATTGCCCTTTGGATGAGATCAAGAAGCCCAGCTCTGTTCCTAGTTACAAACACAGAGCTTGGCAATATTTACCATGAAAGACTGAGCTCTGAAATCTTAATAGCCTCACAGGAAATTATGTTAACCCTAACATCATGAGCCTACAAACAACCTTTGAATAAAAGATGAGGGGGTTATTTTGAAGAACAACCAAGTTTATTTCTGATGTGGTTGCTGTGGAAAGAGCTTGAATTTCCTCGCAAATGTGCTAAATATGTTGATATATTGTGAATTTTTTGTTTTGAGTTGATTTTTACTTTACCAAGGCTGACATGGTTTTAGAAATTCTGGCAAATTGCCATCAACTTCCAGAAACACCAAGATGATTTAGAGAAACATAGCTGAAAAAAATCCAAAGGGACCATGGCCTTAGCTATAGTTTCTCACTGACATAATCATGTTTCCTCACAGTAACCCATATCTTTACTGCACCACAATCTTACTGGCCTCTGTACAGCTGCATTAATTTTGAAGGTTAAGAGCCCAAGTTTCATTTTTCATGTAACACAGGGCAGAAAGACTAAGCCAGCTGGAGCATTACCATAGTCCAGTGAATCCTCGTGCAGAGGAAGGAGCTAAAGGCTCCTAAGGACATCCCCAGGACACTGTACCTCTATGTCTTTGCTATTCAGTTGCGTTGTCATGGCTATGTTGCTTTCACCTCTGGAGCTTACATGATCACTGCAAGCTTGGTGTTCTTCATACAGAATTGCAGCATTAATTGTACGTAGTTTGAACTGCTTTGGAAATAAATATTTATGCACATTTCAAAATATTGAAATAACAGCCTAAGCTACCCATTTAAACACATATGAAGCATCTATACTTCAGGTATCTGCATAGTGGATAGCAATCCACACTCAGTGTAAAGTCTAGTCACATCTAGTTTCTTCCATAAATGTGCACACCCTTTAACATTTTCATCTGAACTGCTATTGGCAAGGTGACCTTGGTTAGTTATATAATACAGCAATGTGGCACTGCATTAGCTTACTGAATTTTGTCTGGTCTGAAATCTGGCAACCCCTTTCCTCCATCCCGAGCCATTAAGCTTTCTTTTCCTCTTCTTTATTTCTATGTCTCATCACAATAATATGTGGGGAAATTGAATGAATGCACAACTGTAGGTAGTGAGCTGGGATTGTTGTTTCTTTAACCTAAGCTTTGACATTAAAAATCACTGTAGCAAATTCTATGGGTTTTCACAATTAACCTTCAGAAACTACAGTGTCTATTGTGTTGCTTGGCCATTAAGAGACAATTTCAGTATTAAACACAGGGGCAATTAAACACTAAAGGAACTAAACTACCTTGATGTAATTAAAGCAAAACGTACCGAGAAACAAAGGAATCTTGAAATGTATTGCCTCATGTACTTTTAAATATTCTTGAACGTTTATAATAAATAGGTAGTCATACACCTGTTGAAAATGAGTGGGAAAAATAATTCAATGTGAATTTAATACAGGAGTTTAGTGGAGGATTTATCAGACACTGTAATCAGGAAGGGAAACATCTTTTTGGCTTCCAAGTACAAAAGTGTTTGCCTAATCACGTAAAGCTGATTCTCCTAAATAGGCTGATTCTCCTAAATAGGCTGATTCAGGCCTTCTGTGGAGGCATTCAGACAATTCAATACAAAACCTGATGTAGTTAATTAAATTTGATTGCACACACGTATTTTATAGAAGTAGATAGATTTACTTCAACACCACTGCAAAAAGACACATTATTATTATTATTATTATTATTATTATTATTATTATTATTATTATTATTATTATTTTATGAGGAAACTATTCTGTCAAAATATGTCCAATAAAGCAATAACGCCTTTTCACTAAAAAATTAAACGTGGAATTTGGAAATGCATACTTCCAAGTAATCTGTATAAATAGGAGAGCCATTAAAAGGGTTAATAAATTCTTTCAATAGACACCTAACAGGCCGTATTGGTTTTTTTTCTCATGTATGTGCATGTCCTATCTTTTTATATACATAATTTTTAAATAAAATATTAATGGTTTATGTCAAATATTATTGAATTTTTGAATAAAATACTAATACCCTAGCTAATTTCTAATACCACATCTGTATTTTGATATCCAACAGCTATTAATTTCATGGTCACATATATTATCTAAATTCCCTAAGCTGGCATCTCTGCTCTAGAAATCAAGAATGCCAAGCTTATATTACATCTTTCAAAAGGAGCAGCAACCCATCACTGCAGTAGGCAGCTTGCCATAAATATTAGCAAGAGCTAGAGTGAAATTCCAGTAAATGAAGATTAAAGGAAACCACTTTGAAATCGGCTGAGCTGAGCAAAGTAAGGAATTCATGTACCTCCTAATGTTGTAAATCAACTTACGATGTACAGTCCCTAGCTATTTAATTAACAGCTTCATATTCTGCTTGCAAAAGAAGGGTCACAAGGACAAGATATAGAATGTGCAGTAATTTCACCAAAGTCTGCATCACTTTTAAGGCCAAAATGATGTTTTTTAACATAAATATAACTTCTGAGTTATAATCAGAAAGATCTTTGTTTTAATTTCTTTTTTCTTTACTATTTATTTAATTTCCTTTGCCTCTTTATCTGTATGTTCATGCCCACTTCTCATATTCCTTCATAGTCTTAGTCCTGTGGTAGCTGATTAGGTCAGCAATTCTCCAGTTCGATGTACAAAGTGCAATGAGGCCTGACAGAATTCAAAATGATAGCTTTTTAAGCTAAAGGCCATCAGTTCTGTAGTTAAATGAGTATTTACAATTGCAGCACATAAATGTAGATGTTTACTCATGAGAGCTTTATGTACAAACAACGATATGTTTGCACAGTATCAAATGTGCAATAAATCTTCACGGAAATATCAGAGGCTATTCTGAACCCCAGAAATTAAGCTGTAGTTCTTTATTCTGCCTAGAAAACAGTACTCGGAATGAAAAGTTCAGACTGTACATAAAGCAAACCTTTTCAGGTGTATGACTTGGGAGAACTTCAACAAGGAATGTTGAGATTACCCGAAAAAAAAGGCTGACAAGAAAAACAAAAAATGGGGAATAATAATAGAAAATAGTGCACTGTGATCATTCATAGATGCTATTTTAGGGAAATAGGGATTTGTAGATCTGAATCCCTCCACCCATCTGAAAGAACTGGCCCTGCACAAGTCTTCTAATAATTAAAATATAAAAGAAAGCATATTTTCTTCCACATATTTTCTGGGGAAAAAAAAATACAGAAAAAGCCAAAAAATGACCTTGTCCTATCTGGAAATGAAGTGGTGCTCTCCCTAAGTTTAAAATGAAGGACTACTTTATTGCTGTTACTGTTTCAGTAGGATCCTAATCTGAATCAAGAAACCAGATATTAATTTAAAACAAATAAATAGTACTGCATATTTGACAGAAGTTGGTTTTCTAGAAAATCCATTCTTATTATTGTTATGATTGTGGACTGCCAGAGGTAGATGACAAATTTTCTATAATTTGTTATACTGAATTTTTACCCAAAATGGAAGTACTCTGGACTTTAACTGTTTCATAGAAGGTTTTACTGCATAGTTACGATGGATGCAAAGCTTATGCAAAAAAGATATAAGAGTATGGCTTGCTGCTTAGAAGCCATCAGAAGCACACAATCAAGCACCCATAAGCTAATATACTGCTCAAATCAATGCATGTGGCTAAATAAAACTGAATTAATCAATTTCTCCTATAACATAAGATTTCTGCTTTAGGCATATTCATGTTTCTTTTTATTATTATTTCCCATTTTCTTTCACTATTCTATAAACATGCTTCCTGGCAGTACTGTTAGCAAAATGTTAATTTCAAACACATTTTGAGGAATATTCACAGAAATCTGACTTTAGCAAGTCTGAACATTCAGTTTGCTGATTTTTTATGGCCATTCAATTAACTGACATAAAGGAGAAGCAAATGATCCATGCAGACCATTGAGCATAATCAAGACTGCTTACTTTTAAATAGTGATTTATAGCAAATTTCTTAGGATCACTCTACAGCTTTAGAATTATTTATAGAACCTTTCCTTACAAAATCTTTTTTTTTCCCTCGGTATTTCAGGAATATGTATGTAAAAAATCTATGGACAATTCTATGGGAAAATTATTAAAAGTGTTAAAGAAATAGTTTTCTGTTATTTGAAAGAATAATTCCTGCACCAGATTCCTAGTCTTTGAACCAAAGTTAGACATGAATTGGTTTTCTGATTTTTATTGTTAATACTATTGGCAACTAAGGCAACATGCTAAAGAATGAACTGAACATTGATAAGGCATTAGCGATGAAACAAAGGAATTTCTGAATGTTCTCAAAACCTTGTGGAAAATGAGATCCAAGTGTCCTAAAGTCTTCTTCACTCTGTCTGCCCCTGGATTTGGTATTTGTTCACACTGAGATTGTGACAGTCAGGGTAAACAGTAAAGTTCAGTGTAGCTGGAAATAATCGCCTGAAAAGAAAGCTGACACAGGAGGAATATCTAGATACTTGTCTGCTGGCTCGCTTTCTAAATCAGTAGCTAATTATCTAATATGATTTGACTTCAGCCCATGGTGAAAATAAGTTTGTACTTTTTGACCACCCATGATAGATATCAGGGAATATCAGTGTCCCATTGCTTCTAGCCATGTATTCAAAGAAATACCCATTTCAGCAGGGGAAATGAGTAGACCAAGGCAAAGCACCTTTTCGTGCTCTGATTCATGGAACATGTTGAAAGAATTTAGGCCTCTTTTTCTCTGTAGAATATGTATGTATGGACATCTCTTCCCACCCTTCACAAAGTCATTCTCCTAAACGGTATGTTAGTATATGACTAATACTTAATAAAAACAGATATGATGCCAGAAAGCCAAAAGACTTCGGTTCACTGACTTTTTTTTCTTTTAATAAAAAATATACTAAGCTGCAGGAATTGGAAGACAAAGAATAAAGAATTATCTTTAGGAACTGTGCCAGAAATCTTTTGTGAGTGTCTATCACTATATCTTATCATCTGTATTGGTGCACATATTTTCTAAATTGTCCCTTAATTTACACAAGTTCTAAAGTATAAAAGTCTGCAATAAATGTAAACAAGTTGCTGCCCCTCGCCCAATTATGTCCCAGTACAGCTATAATAAAAATCAATATGACAACCTCTAGGCATATTTCTAAGTGCTACTGGAAATTGGCTCCCATGTGAAAACACTAATTAAGAAAACCAGAATTTTAAAGAATCTATCAGAAAGTCCAGCAGAGATTTTTCTGACATAGAAAAGATCTTAGCCAGCAGTTTCACAATTCCAGGCATTTATACTGGATGTATAAGACCACCATTCATGTCATATTATGTCATTCATGTCAATAGTATTCAAGATAACAATTATGAACAATTGTGTACCACATTTCTGTAGGTTTATGGGCATGAATTTGAGTTTACCTCCTACACAGGTTTTTACAAACTATCAGTTTCCTAACAATCAGATCATCAACATGCTAAGAATGATCCTTCTTCATGTTTATCTGTACTGTTTTTTACCTGTTTATTTGTCACTTATTTGTCTGTGGGTATATGTTAACAAAAAACAAACCAAAAACCACTTAAAGAAACAGGTTAAAGAAATTCCCAGTCTTCAGAATAATATTTCTCTATCATGAATTAGCCCTGTGGTTTTAACATGTGGTAAGAAAACTATCTTTTCTTTTATTGACTACTCTTCTAAGTTGAAGTGAACTGTTTTATCTGGATGTCTGTTACTTGTGACCACTGAGCAAGTTCTCCAAGAATTTATTGATATTGGTGTCATTACAATATGTGTTTCCATTGCAATTTCAAACATATGGCATCCAACATCCTCATGACCAGTATCACTTTCAGTGTGCACTCTGTTAAGTGTGTTCTTCAGCGATCTTCATTTTGTTATTTCTAATTGGAAACCTTCAAATAGATGACATTCTAGATCCATACACAGCACACGATACATTACAGATTTACAGGTTACAAATTTCCTGCATGATCTCATCTAGGCATTATAGCAGACTGAATATTTAACTGAGAAGTTACTCTGCATGCTGGAATGCACATGCTGACTTACTTCAAAGAGAGTAACTTCCCTGCAAACATAAGTAATGAGACATTTAAATGACAGAATTTTTTTTTGAGGCAGACATTATTGGGTCACCCTGGACATTTTAAAACACAGTTTCTGAGTGCTAAGATAGAGAAACTCAAGTACCACACAGCAATGTTTTATGTTATTTATATTTTTGTTGGCTGTGTAACCTTGACCTCACTGACCATAATGAATTAAATTTCCCCCAAAAGGATCATAATGGCTACCCAAGCAGGGAAAAAAAAAACAAACAAAAACACCAAACACAAGAGATTAAATGCAGAGTTCATCAAAACTAGCAAGTAATTCTGTCTGATTTGTATTTCTATTTGAATTGCATAACTATGCATGAGTAGTAAGTACATTATTCTAATGTAAAAAATTCAGTAACTGAAAGAAATAACTAATATAAGTTTGATTGGTTTTGAACATATTTTTTATATGTTTCTTTTAGATTGCCAAGCTGGTTTCTTTCCTCAAACTCTTCTCTTTAGTTTTCTCAGAAAAAAATATTTATCCTAATACCCAAAAATTACTTCAATGAAAAATCTGATTACTCACTCCACCAAAATTCATTGAAGAAAATTCCTCCCCACAAAGAAAATGGAGCAGTAGGCAGGAATTGTATTTAAGCACATAATCCTGATGTGCCTTTTAATTTAAAGTGCTGGCATACCTTTTCCCAAGATATTTTTGCTTCATTGTCTGTCACGTTTTAGACTTGAAATACCATCTGACATTGATCATCATCCAAACTGAAATCTGAGTATCATATAAATCATAAAATGGAAGATAAAGGAAGAAAATTGGCTAATGCCAAAGGACACTTTTTGTTTCAACATATTTTTATCTTCAGATCCCTTCATTTTTCATTAAGATCCCTCCAGATTTATGTGTCTGTGTGTATGTTTCTTGAGCTTAAGTAGACTTTGCTGAACAGACTCCTTCTGTGAATCTTTTCCAACTCAAAAACATTTTATTTCTGGAATACAAGACAACAAACAAACATGGTACTAAATGCTTGAAAAACTTCTAATTCACATGCAGGTGCTCTAGACTAACAATATACTTTGACTTCTAACAAGGACAGGTATTTCAGAAGAGTAAAATACAATCTGTCATAGCTTACAGAGTTTGATAAAAAGTGTAGCAATTTTTGTTATACTGTTCTTCCATTACCTATGTCACAACAACTCCAGTGAAAACACAGTATAAAAGACACAGAAAAATATTAAAAGCAATGAGCATAAATTGAGCGGTTTCTTGAGGACAAGTGACCCTTGGGAAATGGTAGAGAAGAGAAACAAGTTTTCAGACCAATACCTGTTACCGTTTTGTGTATGAGCACCAGAGCTGGGAGGCTGCCTGATGAACCTCCTGAATGAGTTCCCAACACTCCGCCCACACTACTGATAGACCTTCTTCCCATCTTTCTTTACATGGTTCATCATCTTTTCACCCATAATTCAAAGTTATGTGTCATCTGAAACAAACTAAGTATATTGGAAAAACATTGGAACATAACATTGGAAAAAATACACCAAGAGTGTGAGGACCAACTGTAGCAGGGATGGGGATTGAAGTGGTTCAGATGAGGCCTCTCATTTAGGTCCTGCTGAAGAATTAATCTACCACAGGCCTTCTCAAAACAGTTTCCATATGCAGGCAACCAGCATGCAGAGGCAGCTGGTCAAAAGTTCTGTTACCATTAATGGAAGTTTCTTCAAACTGTTGAGAAGGATTTCTGTGTCTGTTCCTGTGTCAGCCAGGTAGATCTCCCTGATCCTCAGTCCAAGTGCCATGATAGTTGTAAATAAGACTGAATTCTATTCTCCCCTCAAACTGTGTGGTTGCATCCCAACTATCTAGTGGTGAGTTACACCTGTGACGTGCTCTCCTCAAGTTGTGCCTTCTTGTGGTCTGGCACTGGCTGGCACTAGTGGAGATTGGAGTGTGATACCAGTTTAGCAGCTTGTGAGCTGTGGCCCCAACCTGCTCTCTTAAACAGTATAGATTCAGCCTCTTTGCCAGCTGTTTTTTTTGCAAAAATACCCTGCTGAAGAAATAAATTTCTCTTCTTTGTTTGGTATGTTCAGGAGTGATCCTCTGATTCCCATCCTTAGCTAAATCAGTCTTGTAATTTATTCAGTATTGAAAAAAGATGTTCTCCAAGTAGGAAGGTCAGGCCATTATCTCTCATTGAACACTCACCTTTTTACTTACAGGCACCACTGGGTTGCCTTCCTTCCATTTCCTTAACAGCTCTGTTATTGACTCTAACTAAAAAATACATCAAGAACCCATTTCAGTGGTCCAATGTGTTCATGTCATATTTGTGGCCTTAAATTATAACTGAGTTACCAATCCTTCACCACTCTTGCCATTGTTTCTAACATTGGAAGGAAGGCACTTTCATTATAATTTACCCACAATTTATATGAAATGTCCTCCCCTTGCAGCACTCCGGAGTTTTCAAATAATAAAAAACATAAATTATTTAGTATTTAAGTATCAGATATGAGGTATAATTGGTCCCATGAAATCTAGAAAGAAAAATGGAATCACAACAGGTAGGTCAAACTTAAGCCAAAATCTCCACTGTGGTTTGTCCCAAAGAAATAATGCATGCAGGACTGACCTGATTCTTTTCCTTGCCTTTCATGGCTTTCCCTTTTCGGAGGAAGGAAGGGAAACTTTTGTTAACACATTTTTTATTTAGTGTGTTATATATTTTCAGTGAAGACATTTGTCAAAATAGTTGCCTAAGCAGAATATTCCATATCATTAAGTATTTAGAAAACCTGTGTTATACCATATGGTTCAAATTAAGACATGGTTCTCACCAGTATACACCTGTTACCAGACTAGTGGAGATAATTTTTTCTCATTGAAAGGGACTCCAGAATAGCAGTGGTCAGGCTATAAACATTTTCTGACTTTGTGATTTATCTACAACCTCTGAAAAGAAATCAGTGAATTTCAAATCAGATGCCAATACTACTGCAGTGAAACTGACAGAAGTGCAACATTAGTAACTGCAGTTACCATATAATTTTCATTCCCATAAAAATATGAGGAGAGTTTGAAAGAGTCTAGATCTGTTAGTCTTTAAAACAAAGCTCAATCATAAGCATGTTAAAAGTGCATAATGTTCAACTTGCGAAAACAACAGTATTCACTTTGACTACAGTTTCCAAAACATATTGATTAAGAAAAAAAATGCCATGATTGGGATATATTTTGAGAATAGAATGGCCTGCAAAGTGTGACAGCAGCAATACTGGTTACTTGATCTTATATGCAAAAACCCCATGACAATCAGCTGTAAGTTCAGCAGATATTATCTAAAATGTAATCATTTTCATCTGATGAAATTTTATCTTTTACTTCAGGGTTTCAGAGAACGGAGCTAATAACTTCTAGAAGCTAGAGTAAGGTTACAGTTCTCTAAATGAAAAATGAAATTGTGTCAAATTGTATTATGAATTCTAAGATTAATCTTAGATTCCTTATATCTAGTATTAACAAATTCACAGTCGCTGTTGATTTGCAAAAGATGAGAGAGATTAACAATAGATTTGCGCACAAATTTGTAAGCACAAATATCTTCATAAAATCACAGGATGTCTGAGATTGGAAGACTACTGAAGGTAGTCTGGTCCAAACTCCTTGGTCAAGCAGGGCCACATGGCTGGTTGTCCAGGACCATATTCAAACAGCTTTTAAATTTTTCCAAGGGTAGAGACTATGCAACTTGTCCTGGGCAACCTGTGCCAGTGGGTGAGCCTCCTCACTGCAAAAAAGTGTTTCCTTATGTTCAAAGGGAACCTGCTATGTTTCAGTTTATGCCCATTGCCCTATTTTTACATTAGAGAAATTACTTTTGAAGGAATATGATGCGTATGAGATAGATCATGCCAAAAAAAGCAGAAGGACCTTAACTATATTATATGACCTGTGTTCTGCAGAAAGATTGCCAGAGAAAAAGGCCACTGACCTCTACTACCAACATGATAACCTCCACCTTGTTTAAAATACTTTTCCCTTAGTCATAGAGATTAATATTATTCTGTCTCTGGGTTACCAAAAAACTACCAATTTTGTGAAAATACATGTTAAATAATTCAATAATAACCTTTCCTCTGACCCTTAAATATAATTATCAATAAACACAGAAATTCCTTTTTGTACAAAGACAGTTGGGGGTTCTTAGTCCAAAACATATATCACCGTGATAGTCCCTCTGTCAACCACCAAGCTTTGAAAACAATGGGCTTCAAGGTCTGTTGCACATCATACCTTCTAATTACAGAGCAGCTAACATTTCAGGCCTTAATTTCCAAAGGAGGTCAGTATAGTCAGCTCTTCTGCTTTATGCTTTTTTTTCTCAGAGGTCTGCTTTCCAGCAAGGGTCAGCTTCATTTAGAATGTAAGTAGAGAAAGGGTTTTATTTCACAAACATACTCTTCCACCTTTTCTATCCTTAGTTTTCCTTTATAGAAAGGATGAGAAAGTACTACTCTTTCTTAAAAAAAAAAAGCAAAACAAAACAAAACCAACAAAGCAAAACAAAACAAAACAAAAACTTATTTCAACTTCTAATATATTTGACTCTAGTGAAAATTTGTTAAATATTAAATTCATATGCACAAAACTATTGCAGCAGTGGTGATCTAAATTGATGCAAATAGACAATCCTGCTTTGTATATTCCCACCACTGATTACGGAAAATGCCAAAACATTCAAAAATATAATGTCACAATACTAAACAATTTGACAAATGTTATTGATCATTCCTGGAGTCTCTAAAGTAATATTCAAGTAAGTACATTATATTATTCTCAGGCTCAATCAGCAGGTGCAATTGAATTCAAAGGATTGCTTATTTGCAATGTGTGAATGTGCTTGAGGATCTGGAGTTTAAACTGGCTTATTGTACATGACCACAATGAAGTTTTACATTTAGTGTGTTACATAATTTCATTATAATTCATTATAATTATGAGGTTTGGTATATCCTAATCGAACTATCTTATGGACTAAATGAGTCTGAACACAGCAATTCTGCTTGTGGAATGTATCACGGATTTATCCCTCTGAATCCGTGTGAAATCATTCAGACCAGTGCAGCGCAGACAAAACAAAGCAGAGGTGCATAATCAGTTACTGTGACCTTGCTGTTTTGTTCTGCCCCCAGCACTGGTGGTTGCACACCATGCTGTGCTGCCAGCTGGGTACTGGTGGTGCTGTTTCTGAGTGTTGTCTATCTGCCTGCCAAAACAGAATCATCTTCCTACAAATTACTTCTGTGCATACTTAGATAAACTAGAAATTACTTTAATTTATCAATGCAACTGTGAGTGCACAGAAAGTTCCAATTCATACTTAATGTATTTTCCATTTTCCAGGTAAAGTCCCCCGAGTTCAAGATGACAGAAATTGCCTGTCACCGGTAAATCAACAAGTTTATAGCATATTGTTTACCTTATTTTTGCAAATTGTGTGCAGCAGATAATTCAATGACCTCCCAAAATCCCTCAAGTCCAATTTCACATAAATCATTTTACAACTGTTTTTTGCTTCCTAGCTGAGGCTGCTTCTCACTTACTTGTGCACAATGATGTGAATCTTGCCTGATATTATGTCTTAGCTGTAAAGGTGGTCATTTCCTTCCCTGAGAACAACAATCACCATTAGAGTTGCTTATGTGACTGACCTGCTGATTTTTAGTCTGTTTTTCTTGGGTTTAGCTTTTTATTGAATAAGCTTTCCATCTTTCTCTAATAACATTATTTGGAAGCCTCTGTTAGTGTCAAAACCACTGTATAGAATATGAAATGTAAAAAGTATACTTTATAATTTATATTTTCCTGTATACTTTGCAAAATAACAAAGATACAGTTGTGTTGGGGATGTAGTCAATGCTAGAAAAAACAGAGTGCTTTTAATTCTGTTTGAAATCATTCTAATCAAATAATTTCCAAAATTATTCCTCTAAATCACCACATTTAAAATATTGACTATTAAGAAAACAAAATTAAAGAAGCATCATTTAACAGTGGAATGGATATTGCTTCAAGATAAAAAAAAAGTCAAAACAAAACAGTTTTACTTAAGTGTTTATTCTAGATTAAATTTTTAAAAATCAGATGAAAACTTTTGAGTAATTTCCCATTGCAATCCATGAGCTTGAATAGTTGTAAACCTAGTAGCAAGTACAGATCTCAGGGTTTGGAACAAACCTTATCTGTCTTTGTTGCCATGCTACAGAAAAAGAAAAAAAAAGTATAAGCTACAATCACCCTTTCCGCCATGTATCTTTTTACTTCCTAGGAAAAAAAGACAGAGATACAATTCATTGGTAGAGATTTAGCCCAGGACCATTAAGAAGATACGTGTTCCCTGCAGAAATTCTAAATTTCTGAGTTCACTGTGAGAGCACATTCTGAGTATTTTCTGACAAGTAACTGACTCCTTTTAGTAATGGCTGGCAGAAGGAAGCTGTTAATACTCATCAGTTCTCAGTTCAATAGCTCCCAAAATAATCCTGTCTACTTTGCATTCTCATGTGAGAAAGTATTGTACTACTTGGAATGCACTAAACAGCAAAAAGCATGAAGCTTTTTTAATAAAGTTTGGTGAACATAAATAAAATGTTTTTCTATAAAATTATATATTATTATATATAATGTATTATGCATTTTATATTTTATTCTATGTAATATGTATAACATGTATAATATATTTTATATTCTCTATTGTTTTCTAGATATATGTTATTATAGTATATAAATTATTATACTGTGTATAAATCCATATGTGTGTTGAAAAATATCCTTCATAGGGCTAGAGGACAATATATAATGCTAGAAATTGCTGGCTAGGAGTTTTAAAACTGCTCGGACAATTTTAGTTACCTCCAGCAATAACCTCAGTTTTGACTTAAAGCTGATGGGAGGCATTGGAGAGGTCTTAAAATTCTTTATGAGACTGAGGGCCACCACTCTGTACAAGAACTAAGTCACATTCCTTGCACTTCTAAGCTGAGGAACTAGTCTGAAACTGCTGAGGCTCTGTTGGTTTTTCACCCATCTTTGGGAAGTATCTCACTCTCTGTTATTTCAAAGAGCAATTAAAAAACAGAGGTGTCAGACAGATAAAAGCATCAGGACTGCATACAGAAAAGTACCCCATGCTGCTCTGCACTGAAAGTTCTTTGCACTTTTGGTTTATAGCACCTAAATCTAACCTGCTGTAACTAACACTATAGAAGGGTATTAGCTGATGAAGTGCAGAGGCGGGCAGTCAGAAGGCAAATGGATATAAAAAAGTTGTTTTGAAACTGCTTAAAGTATGTTCTTAGCCACTGCAGCTGCAATAGTGCTACATCAAAGGTGACTAGGAAGACCCCACCAGACTTCTAACTATCCATCTTTCTGTAGCTGCCTCCCACTGAATCTCCAAAACAACAAAGAGAGAGGAGCTTTAGCACTTAATCTGGAGATGCAACTTGCCAGATACCTGTCTGGCACTGCAGGATTTATTCCTGCCCTACATATCTGGCCTCAACCAGAAAGGCATCAGATGGAGAGGCCACCTTGTTTACCCAACACACAAGGATATGAGTAGTTGAAAAATCATGAAACCTTCTTTGAAAATGCACTTAACTTTTCAGATCTTTGCTCCTGTACTGGGTTAGAGAAGGCCTTGGGTTTGGAATCTGTGTATACTTGAGTTTAGTAGAACAAGGGGAATTCACACATCCTGTCACCAAACATTTAATGAGCCTGCAATAAATACAAGCTATGTTCTATTAAAACAGGAAGAGTTAAACCTTGGTAAAAACATTTGGAGGAACAATTACAGAAGTAAAGCATGTACAAAATGCACCTCAAGGTAGGTCTCTCTCTGCCATCCCTGGACAGTTGATGTTTTTTATCAACCAAATGTATCTAATGCTTTGGATGCCTTAAGGAATCTAAATTTGTGCTAGATGCTCATGTTTGGGTTATAGACTCCTACCCAAAGTGTCATGAAACTCTTTTTCTAGTTGTTGGGTCTGGATTTGTCATCAAATACCTTAGAAGCACTGAGATTCTTGCTCCACAGTGCTCCATTTCTCCCAATGCACTATTACTGATGCATTTATTTACTCCAACATGTACTTAGGGCTTTTATGATTTCTGCTGAAGCTTTAAAGTGTGTCTGAAGATCTCTCTTTTTTCTCTACTCAGTCAGGAACACTTTGGTGTTCTCATGCAGTTTTAGCTGGTCTCTGGAAAGAAATGCCTCTGTCAGTAGGTTTTTGAGCTGAAAGGTCTGGAAATGTCTGACACCCCTCTTATTTACTTCTAGCCTCAGAAAATCTGTTGACTTGTGAAAAATTAGTAGTCTGAATACAGTGAACACAGAAAGAGATTCATGTTACTTCGAGAGGAGAGATTTTGTTTCTTTACCTTTTCTGCATACTTCTGCTTTTGTCCAAAAAAAAAGGTAAATGGTTATGGTACATGGGCGGAGTCAAAAATAGTGACCAGCATTAAGAATTAAATTAATGGAATATCCATCCTATGTGTAAAGCAAATAAGCAAAACAAGAGAGTGAACATGAACACATATAAACATTTTATGTCTGATTCTTGTATGAAGGAAATGTGTATGTAATATTTATTTCATAAGCAATATAGGAAAATATTCTATAAATACTACAGCACATACCTCAATAGAAGAACATTAAGCACATTTCTCTGAGAATACACTGACAGATTGTATGTGACATTGCTTAGAATGAGAAACACAATTTTCCATTACAAAGGACTTGAGAATGTTGGTCAGTTCAAGTCTGTATCAGCGTGAATTGCATAACTTCCTACAATAGACAGGTGACAGGTCATTTCATAAAGCTGGATTTTATCATTTCTAAGTCATCAGTAATCTCACTCATCATTGACTGACAGTGGAAAAAGGGGGCCTCTGAAGCTACACTGTCTGATCCACTTTGCAACATGAAGTATTAGAGCAGCTGGGGTGGAGTTGAACAATAAATATCAGAGAATCAGGGGTTAAAGATGATGACAAAACAGAGAGACAAAAGGAGCTGCAGTGTACCCAGCCGCTGGGACAATAAAATTCAGCCAATAAAACTGTCTTTCTTATTTAAACAAGCAAAATTATCTGTCAGTGTTAATCACCGTGCTAGGATCTAGATTAATGGAATCCTATATTGTAGCTTTTGTCACCTATACCTTCATCTTGTTCAAATTTTATGTAAATCCTCACCCTCATGTATAGAGGAATGCTGTCAAGCTGCATTTTTAGTTTTGTAAGAACTCATGCACTTATCAGGGATGAGGTCACCAATAAACCTTCCTAAAATTTTCATGTTTATTTCCAATTAAAACACTTTTGGTCTAGGATTTAAATATATTCCTGCCATGTTTGGGGCCTAATTATGCAGCATTGTGACACTGTGGGTGGAGACACTTGTGCCAACCTCCAGCAGATAATTCAAGAGTGACACTGACCCATGTGTTTTATTTGTCCTTGATGAGAAAGATACAAGACAAACAAGTCGCTAATAATACTGAGAGATAATTTGGCTTTAAAAATCCCCTTATTTATAACATCTGGAGCTGTTGCATCACATAAAAAGAAACATATTCTAACAGAAGTTATTTTTACCTTGCCATTGTCCTTTTAAATAATATTATGGTGGTAGCATAACAATTCTCAAGCTCACTTTTTCTTTGTCAGCAAGAAAATGTAGAAGAACTGTTAAATATACCGCAAATTCCTTTTTTTACAAGGAATAGTCCTGCAAGTGATAGAAAAAGCACGTAGGGCATGTGGTATGAGAATTGTGATTGTCTTCGGTTGTTGCCCTGGTCTGGTTTGCCCTCATTGCCTCTGTTGGTTCCTGTATGGCGAGCAGAGGACAAGCTTCGGGCTGTAGGCTGGTCACAAGCACTCAGCTGCCCTCATCCATGCCAGGAGAGGCTGCAACATGGAAGGGGAGCTCATGGAAAGACAAAAATACAGTGCTGCTGTCAGAGCAGAACACAACCAAAACCCCACTGTTCAGGCACGCCAGTACTGAGTTTATCAGTAGTAACTGATGAGCACTGTAATTTTTTGGACACCTGCATTTAGTTTATTTAAAATATTTAATCAGCCTTACCCTCAAAAGTTGCCTCAAAACCTTCAGCAGAGCAAGCTCTTGTGCATATCCTTCCTTTTCCAGGCAAGAACATACCATAAGAGCAATTTCTGTAGTTTTCTGTAGTTTGACAGGCTTCATGGAAGTCTTCTATGTGGTAATTGTCACAAATACATGAATAATTTATTTCATTACATTTTGAACGGGTTGAGAAAGAAAACAAGAATGTGTCCCTTGGCTTAAAAGTTCTATGGGAAAGCATGTTTCTTCATTCCGTCTGTCCCAAGAATCTGTTAACAAAAGATATCTGTTATCTTATTTTCTTCAAATAAATATCTTGCCCTATTGAAATGCTGTTTAAGATGAGTCATTTTGAGGTTTGGAGTAACTGCTTTATATACAGTAGTTTATTATTCATATGAGTGACTTGTATCACTCAAAGGAAGCTGCTCAAAAGAATAAGTAACTAAACTATCTACAACTCAAACCATGAATAATTGTGGGTTTTAAATTCCATTCATTCACTAAAGTGTTATTTGGGAATTAGGAGCTTTTTAATTCTGTCTTCTTAAGTCACAATATCCAAAGGGGGTCATGATGAGCTTTGTTCCTGTTAAAGTACCAGATTAAGGATTCCTAGAAACTGAAATATTTCCTTAATTAAAAAAACCACCAAAAACAAAAACAAAACAAAAGAAAAAAAAAAAAAAAAAACCCAAAAAAACACATAAACATCCCAGTTATTTTGTCTACCTTTTAATTTTCTAACACCAGAAAAAAGAAACTTTGCAGTAAATCCAGAAAAGAAAACAGGATTTTTTCCTGTCTGTGAAATATGGTGGAAATTGCGTACCAAGCATATATTTCAGAAGAAAGCAATGTTTGTGGGATGAAATCATTTGGAATCAACTATCAATTTTACCTTGAATTTCCAATTCATTCATTCAAAACTCTGAATTATAAAATTGTAATATAATTGAGGTAGGAAGGGGCCTCTGCAAGTCCCTAATCCAACCCCCAAATAAGGTTAACTTCAGCTAAAGGAAGTTGCTCAGAGCCATGTCCAGCTGAGGTTTGAAAGTCTCTAGGATGAAAATTTCACCACCTTATGCTGTATATTTGGGGGTTTTTTTTAACGTGTATCTAAATGGAGTTTCACTTGTGGCAACCTGCATCATCTGCCTCTTGAGGTTTCACTGTGCATCTTCCCTAGAACTTCTCTCAGCAGCAGTCAGTTGTGATTCAACATCATCCAAGCCCTCTCTTCTCTTGGCTAGTCCCCCTCAGCTGCCCCACAAGACATAGGCTTAATGCCCTTTGCCACCTATGTGACCATCCCCTGGCCTCTCTTCAGTTTGGTGATGTCACTTTTGTTACAGGTGGTGGGTAATATCAGGCACTATATCCTGGATATTGGGCTGTATTCCAGCCCTCACAAGGGATGGGCAGAGGGATCCTGCACAGTCTCCATCCTAGGAGGTCTGCGAGCCTAGACTGGGTAAAGCCCCGAGGAGCCTGGTCTGACCTCCCAGCTGACCTTCCATCCTGAGTTATGCTGTGTCCCTGCAAGTAGTGACCTCCCTTAAACTGCTGACTGCACTTCTGCTGGGGCAGCCCAGTGGACAATCAGCCTTGGCCACCCCAAAGGCACATGTCTGACTCATGCCTCTGCTGCTCTGGAGAAGCTGAGATAACAGGAGGCATAATAAGCCCCAGTCTCGTTTGGGGTGAATTCATTATGTTTCAGCAGTGACACACTTAAATCTATGAACAGACACAGGGTTAGCTAAGGGTTGAACATTTTAAAATGACCAGAGAGTTCAGCCTAAATGTGACATATGCAACAATGAGGTTATTTATTTCTCATTAAAAAAACAATTCCTATTTTATTTCTCTGACAACATCTATTAAAGTGAAGACGGCATATGAGTGGTGGTTTATTTGTCTAAAACAACACTGTTCTCATTCCCCTTCCACTTTTTTTTTTCCTAAATGGAAAGCAAATCAAATTTTTTGCAAGTTTCTGACCTCTCTATGACCCTGTATTTACTTGCCAAACACATGTTAAGGCAGAGTGAAAGTGCTTTTATTTCTGATATAAAACTACACACTCTGTGGCCAAGTACTTTGCTAAGGAACAATACCTTGTCTATTTTTCACTTTTGTAAAAAGAAAAGAATCTGTTCATTTTACAGAAATGAAAAGTGGACCAGGCATTATTTATAACATCTGCCAAAATCTGGCCAGGTGAGCTCCTCTAGCAGCTCTGGAGCAAGGATAGTGTTGGCTGCATTTTCTCAACTCCTCTGTGTACACATGAAGAAATTTCTAAATATATTGATGGCTTTTTGCATATCAGTAATAGAGAACAAGAGAACAAAATAGCAATTGATAATGTTATGTAGTCATGCACTATTACAAGGCCATTAAAAAATTCACTGAGTGATTAATCAGCTGAATGGTTAATTTTCCTTGGGGGTCTAACAAACAATTAACATTGATTAATGAACCAATTTATTTCCTTTTGTAAAAATGTAAATTGAAATGAACAAAGCTGTTGTCTGTCTGTCACTAGGTTGTCCCAGTGAAACTAATGAAAAATACTAGCTAAAAATGGAGAAAAAAGATAAAGATCAGTGTAAGATTCAGACAGGGAAATTTAAGCAGCTCCTTTGATCTAAAATCTATTACTATTTAAAAAAAAATCTTTATATTTCAAGTTTCTAAACATAAGTTAGACACACGGTACCTTGCTGACAGCAGTGGATCCACAATGGCCACTAAAATCATAATGCACTCCCTTGCTCTATGATTTGAAGAATTCCTGCTTTTATATCAACACCCTAGAAAAGTGTGAGACATCCTCAAAGCTGAAAGACAGTAAAGAAACTGCTCTGAAGTCTACAGAGGAGATGGCCACTGGGATGCCTTCTATCTGATCACATGAAAATTTCCTGTAGAACCTTGGAGCAATATTATTAAACTCCAGACTGTCCTTCAATACACTTGGCTTTCTCACTATTTTTTGTTTACAGAACCATGATGCTTAAAAGGCCAAATCATTGATATTTTTATATAGAGCGGTGGGTAGATCCTGATTTAATTAAATCCCTTTTGAATTAACTCCCCTTTCCCACAATAAGGGACTCAATTCCAGTGCCCAATGCGAAACAACCTGCAGCCTAGAAATGACACAAAGAACCAGTGAATATATGGATAGATGCCAACTGTCTGACCTCTGGACTCTAAGGGCATTATTGCTTCTTAGGGGGACGGCAGATTTTACCTGGAACTCTAGGAGAAAAAGCAGAAAGATCACATAATTGTTCCACAACACTGTAACTTGGACCAATGCAAATAATAAACATGCTTTTTATTTGGAGAATATATTTCCTGTTCTTTTAAGAGTTTGCCATGTTCCTGTGGCAGAACATGTACTTTAGTCTTACCAAATACTTGCTTTGATTGCTGCAAATATCTACCAGAACCATGCAAAGATGATGATTATACTAACACTTCTTTCCCTCTGGAAGAGAAAATAAGGCAAGATGCTTTATAAACACCTTACAGAATAGTAATTTCATGCTGCTACTACATGGGCAAATACAGGCTAATGAGAAAAACTTGGTGACAGAAATAATTTAGGAAGAACAGCTCATTGACTGGTGAAGATTTTAGTGTTCTTTGAACCAAATGTTGCTGCTTGTTACGCATAGGAGATTTGGTCTGCCTATCCAGAGCTCAATTCTGAACTCATTAGAGAGCTTAACAAAACTCGTCTTCTTTTATGGTGATTGCCTTTAAAGACACTTGGGCCTGACAAAGTACAACAACAGTAGTAGGTAAATAAAGAGAGCTAGGAAAAGTAAATAGGAAGAGGAGATGAAAAGGTGCTTTATGCTGCTGCATGCAATTAAAGCTGAAATACAAGGGCTTCAGCAGCAGGAGCAAAGCATAACACATCAGGGTTTTCTTTGTTTCTTTTAACTCTACAGTCTAGGCCTTTGTCTTCCCCCCAGCCCCACAGCTGCCTTCATCAGTGTTCAGAAGTAGCTGCGCCCCTTTCAGGTTTCAGTTCTTGAGAAAAGGTCAACAAGAGGCAGGAGAAAACATTAAACAACCCTTATTTAGCTTTTCTCATCAAATCTAAAGCTAACAGTCTCCTGGTACCCACAAATTTCTGGAGACTGCAAATGCTGGGCAGAGGAGCAGGAGGTCTTAGAAACAGAGGTAGTTAGAGAAGCTGATAAAGGAAAACAAATAGCTGCACCAAGAGATCAGGTGAAAGCATCAAGTGCAGTATGTTTATCATAATCGGTTTTCTAAATTCTGGTTTGCTATATTATTTTCCAATTATTTTTCTAGGTTTTTTCTGTTTCTTTTTCAACAAAATAGCCACAAAAACAAAGGCTGAGGCAATGAAATAGAATAGAGGGTTTTTGTTTAAGAAGACCAAAACTTTCTGTTTACACTAGTAAGAGAATTGACTTTGCTTCTCTGCTATTAACACACTGGGCACAATACTCCGGGAAAATTAGTATGTTTGTACTGGCTTCATACACAGGTTTTAAAACCCTCATCCTCCACCTGGCTACATCCACCTGGCTCAAATCTGGTACAAGCCTGCTACCTTTTTGGGATGAGAAACAAAATGTCACAAAGAAGGGGATGTGCAGAATGGCACCACCAGCTCACACCTGTGTGATCCAGGGACTTGGGCCCCATCCTCAGCAGGCCCTGCTTACCAAAGGTTGTACAAACAAAGCCCAAGAGTCTCCAGTGAGATGTGACTGGAAGCAACCTTCTGACTGAAAGCAGCCACCACGTGTTCCCTTCCAGAGCTTCTTCCCATTACTTCTGCCCAGCCCCTCGCTGGAGACCTCAGCTCCCAGGCGTGGTCCCTGCCTTGCTGTCCTCTCTTGCTCATGTCACAAAGCATGGGGTGGCTGTTGCCTTCAGCCTGCCACACCAGCAGCACTGCAAGGAGGGTCTCAGTGACACCCTCAGCCCCTTTTCAGCTGGAGCAGGGAGGCAGAAGCTAACAGTGGCATTAACTAACAGTGTCTCCTTCTCCTGGGGTAAGGGGACAGATGGGTTTCCATTTCCATGCCTCTTCTCAAGGTCAGAGAACAGGGAGATATGATCAAAAATTTTTCAGAACTGTTCTGAAGTGTGTTCTATTTTCTGAATATTCAGTTGGTTTTTGGGAAGAGTTTTGTTCATTGTTGGATATTGCTGTCTGTCCTCACAAGTCACGGCAAAATATTTATTTTCCTTGCAACTTCTTTATCTAGTAGTTAATAATGATTTTTGGCATCCATTCATTTTCCCTGTTTGGAAGTACTAAAGCAAATAATTACATAATTAATATGCTATCTTGGTAAGTAACTTATTTTTGTCACTCTTTTAAGTCCCACAGTTCTCTTCAGATTACTTTCTTCCCTTAATGTTTTTGAATCCATTCCCATTTTTAGAGAAAGCTCAAGTACATTCTTCTTTTCATCCCTGCAGTTTGATTTCTTTTTGCTTTGTTTTAGCCTGAAATTTGCTCTCAACTCTTTTGTTTTTCCTCTATAGCTGAATAATTTCCTGCATGAATCATACAGATTATGAGCTAGGCTGAATACTACAAAATGTAGGAAATCAAGATTCCTCTGTAAATAAGGTCTGCTACAGGTCTGTAGTTTTAAACTAGCATGCCTAAATTACAAAAATATTGGCTATCAAGAGTCTATATAAAACTGATACCACAGAAAATATGCATAGGCCTCTTCAAATTTCAAGGAAAGTACACAATACCTAAATGATTCAGAAGAAGTTAAGCCTCAGTTTTTCTGACTCTTAAGGTCCAAGGATGCATTGTCTGTGAATTAGCTTGAAAACAGTATATGTAGAGGGATACCAGTCTTTTTGCTGACACTGCACTGCTCTTTGAGGAGATAAGCACTGAGTTTTGCTGTTGGATAAGGAAAAGTAGCCATTCTTAACCTCACAGTTATTCTTTCCATTCTCAGAATTCTCTTTTAAAATCTTCACATCCCAGCAGAAATGATGGGAGATGTATTTCATTGTATTTGAAACCGGGGGAGAATATACATTTCTAAGCTTGCATTTTTAAGAAGTTTTATGCTAATAAAAGTTTGCTGTCACAAATTTGTCATCTTTTATCAAATCTAAATCAAGAATACTGGTACAAAACCACAACATAATTAAATAAGTAAGAAAGAAAAGTCAGAATATTTATGGCCACTGACTTCTCTCTTCTTCCCTCTTTCCATTTCTGCACGGTAGTTTCTCCCATGATTCCTAATAATGGGCTGAGCTTATTTTATCCATGGGGGAAAAAACCTACTGATCTTTTGATAGTTGCTCCTGATTTATCTGAAGGAAAGTGTAACTTCCAGCTACTCCTCTATTTCCAATTAATGATGTTTCATATCTGCTTCCCATCTCAGCTAGGTACAATGGCTCCCATTTTTACAATTTCTTTCATGCTTCCTGACATCTGAAATTTGTTGCTGTCCTTAAAAGGACTGGAAGGTTTGCCATAATAAGCCCTGTCTTCAGATTTTATTGGCCTGAAGTCTTTCCCATAAATGCCCTCGGTATTTCAGACATAAAGAAAATGAATAACCAAGAGGAGGATTTCTAACTTGCTCCACTCAGCATGGAGCAGTGAGAGACAAGGTCTGAGCAACCTGGTCTGATGGAAGGTGTCTCTGCCCATGACAGGGGGGTTGGAACTGGATGATCTTTAAGGTCACTTCCAACCCAAACTATTCTATGATTCTAAGAGGCCAACTTGACTGCAAACAGACCTTGAATACAGAAGAAACGGATTACTGATAATTACACAAATCTTTTAAAACAATCTTAACTATTATAGGAAAACAGCAGATGACACTTTACATTATGTTAGTTTATGACCCTCACCCTTGAGAGCTCTAGTATTTCCTAACACTCCCCCTAACAGAAGCTTTGGTGAGCATCACCACAGCAACAATTCAGGTGTGAAAGACAGCAGGAGAACTGGTGTTCAGAAGTATATTTAGTGAAGTGAACTGCTGTCATAAAGATAATCAAGTGAGTGATCAGAAGAATGTAGAGACTTCTGAGATGTGTGTTTAAACACACACACAAAAAAAATTCTGTGACGCTTCACTGAGCAGTCTCTGTTAAGTAAAAGAGTGGGTAGCGTTGTATTAGATTGTGTTATCTGAAACACCCTTCTAAGTTATAAAAAATAGTGCAAGATAATGGTCGTGGGATTTTACACCTCCTGAAAGGAGGTGGGAGGATTCTTCTTCTTATTGTTGCTGGTACCTTTTGTAGCATCTGCAAAAACTAAAATTTAAAAGGGTACAAAAACATGACTTTATATCATTGATCAAAAAATGGACCACGTAGAGAAGATACAAGCAAGTAGATATAAGTATTTTAAAGATAAAAAGAAATCTGCAAGAATTCATACTAAGAAAAATAAAGGGGCATAAGAAACATCTGTAATACAGCAGCAGGAAATAACTCCATTTGAACAAGAACATTAACAGCATAAAATAAGGCAATGAATCTGGCAAATGGATATGTTGGTGCATATCCACTCCCACCTGGGAGATAGGAACTCTCAGGTTACAGTAAGAGCGAAAACCACACAGGTGCAGTCTCTATGGATTTGGAGAAGTAAGCAGAGGAACGCACCATCTTTGCCTCAGAGGAAGATTTAGATTTACTGACCTTTCTCTCTGTTTTGCACCGCCAGGAGAGCCCAGAGATGGCATAGCTGGCTACCATCCCTCCCTCCCTCCCCACAAGGCTTCCAGCACTGGGGGGAGGAAAGGTTCAGGGCACTGGGAGTGCATGCCAAGAAGGGGCTGTTATTCAGAGTTACACTTGAAAGAAGGGGCACAGAGAGCCACAGAAATAGTGAGAAACTGCTGCACAACTCTTGGTGCTGTCAGCACTGAAAATACACCTTAGGGTCTTTTATTCTTGAGTGCTTGCACTGTGAAAGTCTATCTTTCACGGAATATGTTCCCAATGGTTTTCAAAATTCAGGTCCTTTGATGTGCATGAAAATGGACACCAGTGTTTTGAGGCATTTAACGTACCAAGTTACTTCTGAAAAAGGCTATTAAGCCTTTGTCTCCATATATACACACTTAGAAACCTTGTACTTTGGCTACAAAAATGATTACAAAAGCCTTAAGCATTTTAAAGCCCTGACTATCAGTGACTGGAAAGTTTATAACCTCTTTTGAGCCCTGTTGGTGAAAACATAATGAAATACTGCCCTGCTGCACAGCTGACATTTTCAGATGTGTGGATCTTGAGTTTCTCCACATCCTTGATTTCTACAAAGAGCAAAATCTTGCTGAAAATCCTTACAAAATTTTCTCTTAACCCTTTTATAGTCTGCAATGTTAGTTACTGCTGTTGGATTTTCTTCACTTTCTTTGAGGAAGGGATATCAGCTTAGAGCCTTACTCTGGGCGCTCTGCCTGCAGTTGGATTTACAATACAAAGTTGCCCTTATTGCATTATACCATGCATGACTCAGTGTATTTGGTGAATTAAAGTCCCAGTAATAACAAATTAACCCGGAGAAGAGGCATAATAGGGATACTATGCAATGACAAAAATTAGGAACTCTTTCAGGTATATAGCATCTCCTAAAAAGCTGGGAATGAGGAGGGAAAAAGATAACAAAGGAATGCACTGAAGCAGATTGAACAGCTCAATACTTTGTCGAGACATGCGGGTTGAAATAGTCCTCCTGCATCACAAAGCATTAAACAACAGCCACGCAGGTTCAGAAAAAAATACTCTGGTAAGTGCTGTTTCCTAAAAATGGATCAAGTCCAGCATGCCTGGAGCAGTTGCATGAGCCACATCTAAAAGACCAGCAACAGAAGGGCATGGTAAAATCCAATTGTTTACTCAATTCCATTCTGCTTTGTTCTGCTCTAAGCTCTGTTGCAAGTTGCCTGTAATGAAACATGAGAGATGCATAAACTTCGATATAATTCTCAGGAAAGGAGTTAGGGAGAATGCTCACTTCAGTTTAGCAAAGACAAGGCATTCACTCATTCATCCTCATCTCTCTGGCTTAACACTTGTAATATTCCCAAATAATAGACATACATTGTGCTCATGCAATTAAAGCAATGTTCTAAAGATGGCTGGAGTGTTTAGTGACCAAGCAATGTTATTTTAATTACATATTCCATTACTGTCCATTGTTAAACAGGAAGTATCATGCAGTCATTGAACAGGAACAGAACATTTCAGGTGCAAGACAATACCTTTTAGAAATGGCAGGATGAAACTGCAAGGGCACAGAAACACTGTGAATTGTTTCCCTGAGACACTGACATAATCAAGGGACTAATATCCCCTGAAATTATGCGAAGTGCAGGCAGATACCTGTGAAGTTGCAAAGAGAGGACTGTGTCATTCACAGATCTGAAATTTTAGAAAATGTGCATTTAAGAAAGTCACTTTTACATGCCCAGAGAGCGGGCAGGAAAGGAGTATGTAGATTAGAGTCTGAATATTTTTATAATTGGTTGTTTTTTCCACTCTCTCATTACCATTCCCCTTCAAAGGAAGGTAGAGGAGAAGTTTGAGTGATAGTTCTACATCCTCCCTTCCTCTCTTTTCAACCAGACCATTTAAAGTCCTGGTGGGTGAGGTATTTGCAGCTTGGAATGGACTATTTGAGTCATATCTCTTTGAACGGAGTTAGGAAATCCATCAGACTTCTGAAGTGCAGCACAGCCTGCATGGCCAATATACAGTAGCCAGTTAAGAATCTTATAGACCTAAATGTCAACAGAAGGAGGCAGTAAAGCAAGGTGAAAATCTGAACAGCAACTCTGGAAAAAGGGAAATATTTTAGAAAATATGAGTAAGATGTAAGTAAGACGTTTACATGTGCAAAATGGTCACCAAATAAGGTACTAAGTAAGAAAATGCCTCAAGGATATTGGATGTAAAGGAACCCACAGGAAAACATTCAAATTAGATACTACCCCATTTGGAAGCAGTGCAACATACAGAGCAAATAAAATTTCACCTGCTATAGGAATAGATGCAATTGAAAATATCCATTTCAAGGTGCAAGTCATTCACCCCTCCAAAAAAATAAGCCATAAAAAGGAATGGACTCTCCCAAGTTGTCAGACCGCCCGCCTCTTCTGAACTCTTTCCTTCAAAGAGAAGTTTCCTTCTCCAAAGAGTGACATATTCTGCTGCTGTGAAGTCGTTTCACTGGAATTGTTTATGAGAGGGAAACAAAGAAGTACTGAAGAGACTTAAAGCACAAAAGAAAATACTTGTCCCTAAAAATTCTGTGCATCTTGGAAAACTCAATCTCTTCCATTTTATAAAAAAAGACAATAGTGGATTTATGGAAAACCCAATCCATTTCTCCTTCCAAATTTGAAAGGTGCTTTCGCATTGCTTTTTCAGATGAGAATATTCTGAGAAAAGATAGTTCTGAAAAATAATTTTAAAAAATTATGTAAGAAAATGTGAATATACAGAGTAGCCTCATCTGTATGATGAAACACAGACCTGAGAGTTCTTGCATCCCTGTGAAAATTTGGATGATGAACAAACATCTCAGAAACGTGATGGGGAACTTGTTGGTCCAGTCAGTGAGTCAGGCCTCTCACCCTCCTACATGTCTTTGAATTTCTCCCAACAGGAAACATAATGAAAATGTTAAAGTTCTGGTGGCCTTTTCTGCATCCAGTCATTCATATTTATTTTATTATGGGTGAAGGTAGAAATAACAAGTTAGGGGGGAAAGAGTGCTCAGTAGTGCAGTCTAAGATCTATATCAATGCCTCTGCTTTTAAATAAATTTTTTCTCATTTTTGAGTATGAGAGGCTCAGCCTGAAATAAAACTTCCTTTCATGTCTCTTGCTCTGATCCAGTGATTTGCCCTCAGTAGGTGTTTCTATGTCAGGCAAGTTTCAGCAATCATGCCAAACTGATTTTTTACTACAATTAGATTTCTCTGTTTTCTACCAGACTGTCCAGAACATCTGTTATTATGCACAACTTTTATCCTGCATCTAGTGTTCCCCGACACAGAAGTGCCTGCATTTTCACTGAGGCAAAGATAATGTCCAAATAGTATTATTTAGCAGTTCCAAGACACAAATTTCTAATCAAAGCACTTATTGCAAAGCTAGTCACACAAAGAAGGTATTTCCAGGTTTCAGAGGCCTATGAGGCAGTTCAAGATTTGAATCCAAGATCCTTTGCAGTGGTGAATGCAATGTAGTTTCTCATCATATATAAGAAGGCCACTTGCAAAATCCAGTTTCAGCTTAGGTCTTACTTTCTATTGAGTTTCCAGATCTTTGTTTTCATACTTTTAGATGAATCTACATGTGTATCTTAAACACTGCTAAAAAAGAAGCTACTGACTCATAAAATTGCACAAACCCTTCTAAAACCTTAAATTATCAGAACAAACATAAGCAGTTGTTACTATCTTTCCAAGAGGAAAAAGTCTCTTGGATGTTTCATGATACAATTACATTATGTTTACTTATGTTAATGTCGCCTTCTTTCAAGGATGATTGCTTGTTATTTTAAAAATGTTTACGTATTTTATTAGCTCTGTTTGAAAAATGATCATCATGTCTGGCAGGTAACTCCCACAATAATGTTACAATAGCAGATAACATTTTTAAAACGAAGATTTAAGGCCTTAAGTGCTTTCAAAGATTAATCTAATCACTTTCATTTGTTTTTTTCTCATAGTTTGAGATAACTTCAGCCTTTAACTGTAGTCTAGCAAAGCTGTGTGACTTTAACAACTCACTTCTACTAGCAAATAATCTGCAACAAGCATTTAAATCTGCATTTTTTTAAAAAATTTCATTCTTCTATGCGTTTACTCCTGTTGTAAATAGAGGTTCTCCAGAGTTTATTCTGCAAAGCTGTCCATAAATTTTCCCACAAAAATGACCACAGCCTTCAGGTATGCAAAATTCATAGATTTTTGAGGGACTGCTAGAAGTTCAGGCTTTCCTTAAGGAAACTCCTTGCCCTCTTCCTGCCAAAGATCCTTCCATTCTTCTGGCACAAAGGTGCTAGTAAAGACTTCCCTTCCTGCTTAGGACAGGCAGGAAAAGTTAAAATCCTGTATGAGTCAAGATCCTCCTATCTGAGGAATATCCAAAGTATAGATAAAGAGTATTCCTGGCTCTACAGATTATCAATAGATATTCCCCATCTATGCAAAATCACCCAGAAAGAGATGGAAAGCCCCAGCCACAGCACTCTTAAATGAGTTACATGCTATGTTGCTCTAAACAGGTACAAGCAAGCCAAAAGCATCACAAAATAAAATCCTGCCCCAGCATGGGCATAAAGATTGTAAACAGCAAGATGGTTCTTCCATTTTAAGCTAAACTTGGGACTCAAAAAACATATTTGGACGTCAAATATGAAATTTCTATATAATGGAATGCGCAAGATTCAGTTATATCCTTCCATGATAAAATGCTGGCAGGCTCTTATCTTTATGGTAGCGTCACCAAGTAACAATGCTAGCAGGTGGTTTTGGAGCTCAAGACAAGTGATAAAAAGTTCCTTTCTGGTCTTGTTCTTACATTTCTGAAACCTATGACCTCCCCTGACCAATATTCTGTTACTTCAAGGAAGTTAAAGGCTCTTTGGGATTTAGTTTTTCTTTACTGAACCTTATACATTGAGATGAACACACACCTCAGAATTTTGAGTGAGAAACTACTAAGACAGAGCACTAGAGAGCTAGAAATGCTGAAGAACTCCAGCCACAAGGGCAATTCGTGAAATGTGTAGTACAACCACACACAGTAGTGAAACCAAAGGTTCCCCAAGACCACTATTGTCAGACCACATAGTAGGCACAATTTTGGTGAATGACCTCTCACTGTAAAGCATCAAGGCCATTGTTCACTTTCCCAAATGTCTGACAAGATTGAAATAGCAAAGATGTAAAACAAATGCCTGTAACAGAGCTGATGTACTACCTTATTAATTCTACCACGGGAAATCTTTTCATCAATCTGCATTTTGGATAGATTGCTCTTGACCAGTATCTCTTCTAACAGTCAGGTGCTTATGCAGCTGATAAAGGTGTTAGTGTTCCCAGAAAGGACACAAAGGATTGGATTCATCAGAGAGACTTAGAAAGTGAATTACTAAACATGATTAATTTTATTTTTATTAACCAATCATTGCTTCCTCCTATTTACAATTTTTAAAAACTGTTTGAAGACGTAAGTTCTGATTTTACATATTTCCCTGCATCTCACAAGCACAAGTATCTCTATCTCCTTTCTTAGAGCATCTCCAGATCTTCATATAAGTATTAAAATATACTCTGAAACACATCTTTCTTTCATTTAATTTTCTTAGGAAATTTATCAAAGCTGTGGTCAGATGTTTGCTATATGATATTCCTGCTAAGCACTAACACTGTGGTGCTAATGAGCAATCTGAAAATATGGATTACAGTAGAGTACACACACTGTTACTTCCAGTGAATGAAACTGATAGTAGAAAGCCATGTTATCAGATCTCCATTTTTATAGTTGAACTTCACACTAATACTGCAGTAGGTATTACTGCTGCTAATTCAGAAGCTTTTTGGTGCTTCCTCTTGTATATTTTTGCTCAGCTAAACAATTATTCAACTGAAAAATACATCTTTCTTTGTTTTATAATGCTGAAAAAAAATGTTTCTCAGAATTTCCTTTACCTCCTTGGAAGCTGATACTGACACATTTTGTGTGTTAGTGTAGTGAAACCTTACTGACTACTGACACTGGTTTACTAATCTTCATTGGGATGAGTAAAAATTAGCATTTGCATTGCTTCAGTATTGTCATCCACAAGTACATATTTTCACATTAAAACTTGAGGGTTTTTCACAGAAAAATTAAGAAATTTAACTAAAGAAGGAGCAAAAGAAACAACTATTTTCAGGTAAGACTTAAGCAGAAAAAATTTAGTCACAGCCATGCTGCTATAAAAAGACCAGAAAGGAAAGGTTGAGGGAGTAAGAAATTGGTTTGGATTAGGGGTTCCTAGAAAATTGAAGTTCCCAAATCCCAGCTAAGCAGGCCTTCTTCCCTCTCAAGTTTTAAGAATCAAAATGTTGTTTGCTGAAACCTTCTAAGCTGACTGAGGGTCGTCTGTAGGTGCAAAACTTCCCCTTCAAATGCCGCTCTGTCCTTAGGAATACAGGATGAGTGATGAGGTTGGCTTTTATCTCATCTGGGCTGTAAAGCAGTGGTAACCCCTGGATTTCAGTTCCAAATGACTTTTCATTCACAGTTCTATACACTCAAGAAGTCTTGGTTATGACACTGAGAGCATTGCTTAGTCTCTATTTTTCCAGTGCTTTCTCTTTTCTGCACTTACAAGAGATGACATGAACAAAAATTGCAGAAAAACATATTTCTGCTTCGTGACAGACAGCAGAAGTGATTCCACATAAGCAACTACACAGTGAGTGATGGAGATGGGGATTTGCCAATAGAAGGTGAAGAGAGCTGTGGGGCACTGATTTGGAGTGACAGATTCAGATGGGGCAAGGACTGAGTTGAATGAGTTATCTTCACGCTAGGAGATCAACCATCCACCACAGTGTAATTGCTCCTTAGAGGAGATGCCAGTTTTGAAAAGGTCAGCAATATATCTCTTAAGTTATGAGAAAAGGTGAAAAGATCTGTAATGCAGAAAAATCAAAACTTTGGTGGTTTATATTGATAGTATCCTGACTAGATTTTTTTTTAGGATTTGGAAAAAAATAGGTTTTCTCAGAAATACAGTATATGGCATTGGATTTTCTCTTCTCAAAGGAAAAAGTAAAATTTGAGTGTTTATGTCTGTCATGCTCTGGATGATTATGCAGCAGCATAAAAATAATTTGATAAACAAACATAAAACCCTCTCCATAGATTAGATAAACTTGGGTGTCAAAGGGCCTGTAAAGAATAGTATCCAGCTGAGTGCAGTATGGGGCCAGTCTGTGTTCAACATCCTGCACAGGCATGAGAAACCTTCTACATCCAAAATTCACCAGAGTTGGGGCACATATACCTCCTATTTGTACAACGCACCTACGACCTGCTGCTCTCCGAGCTGCTGGACTCACTGCAGATTTCCACTCAGCCATTCAGATTTTCCAGACAAAAATATGTGATCATGTACATAAGTGAATTAGTTCATTAGTGCCCACGGGGAAGTATCTGCACATTCACTAAAGATGCTGAGAATCTACATAAGAAAGCTGTAGTGGAAAATATAGGGAATGACGTTCCTGCCTCCCACAGTTCTTAATTCCATAAGATAGACAAGATAAATCTCACAAGGTCTTTTTTGTTTCATTGTCTTCATCTACTTCACAAGAATTGGCTAAGAAGGGGAGGAAATTTGGACATTCATTTCATCAGTGATTCAGAGAATCACTAATGAAAGTAAATGTCTGATGCCAATAGAAAACGCTGCAGCAAATACAGAAACACATATATTAAATACATGCATGTGGTGTCACAGAGACTTTTCTCTGATAAACTTACATTTTCCCAATTAAGAACAAAATTTAATTTCATGCATAAAGTCTGTGCGCGCCTCTTTTTTCTCTTCTGGCTTTGACATCATCCTGCAGCTCTAGTTATTACTGTGTAATTGTCTTGAAATGTAGTTATTGTTAGGAATAGTTGCAGATGTTCCCTGTGTAATTCAAACTAAATGAATATAGAATTAAATTACCAGTGCAAAGCTTTACCAGTGCAAGTTGCTGCAAAAATGGTAAATTATTCGCTCTCTTTAGAGGAAACTATCCAAAAATGTAATGGGAAGTTAAGTAAGCAGTATTTCTTGCTCAGGAATCCAGAAAGATTCAAAACAGGATGTCAGAGTTAGTGGTGAATTGCTTAATATATTGTCCCCATCCAAGACATGGGATATCGAAGTACCATTGCTCTGTGACTCTGATTAGGGAGAAGTCAATAAAAATGCAGCAGCAGCTGTCTTAAATTTTACTGGGACCTGGATTACTACCATGGACCAGAGGAATTTGTGGTTATTTTATATTATATTCCATGACACCTAGGACTTTCAGTTCTCTTTGGGAAAGCTTAAAATGTGCTAAAGACCCTGATGACTGTGAGTACTTCCCCAGCCATCAGATCACAAAGAGGTAACAAGTATCAAATACCTCATTTTGAAAAAAGGATTTGAGTCCCCAGACCTATAAATCAGACCAGACACACTCTCTACAATGGAAGAGGTGCATATTAATATGCAAGTTATGTACAACGATGTGGGAAAAATCAGCATTTCAAGGTGCATTTCCAGGCTGGTGCTCCCTTAGTTGCCTTAGCTCCCAGTCATGAGTGATACTTCCATTCTGTAACTATTCAAAGGCCAACACAGAAATTAAAAGGGCATTTTATAGCCTTAAAAGAGGTATAAACCCAAAGCTGAGGGTTCAGAAGACAAAGCTGATCCACCAACAGCTTTCAGACAAATGTATGCGTATTACAGAACTCAGAGAGAATCAGTGATGACTCCACAGCTGCACAGAACAAGCAGACAATGAACGACCTAGCATCACCTTATTTCTCTTTACAAAACAGACAGAGGACATTCAATTCCTAATTTTCTGCAAATGAAGTGTCATAACATTTTGGACAACTTTGGACTCTGATTGGGGCCAAATAGCCTGTGTGTGGGAAGTTCAGTGAATACACCAGATGAAAAATGTGAAGTTATATGTATCTGAATGAACTTTCGGTTGTTTCAAACAAGCTGGGGTTTTTTCTTGTTTGGTTTTTTCCCATGAATATTCTGTGTTTAGAAAATTTAAACCATGCTAGAACTGACCCTTGCAAGTAGGTCTTTATTTCATGAGCATAGTAATACAATCCATAAAATCTGGATTTTTTCCAATGTTCTCTTCTTATTCCCATAGAAGTCAGTGATGGCTGTAACAGCTCTCCAGACTTCCCCTGAAGTCAGTGAAAAAAAATCTCATCAGCTTAAAAGAATGGACGTTTTCCTTCTTAGTGGAAGTGGATGCTACTGGGGTTTTTCTTTTTTTTTTTCTTTTTAATATGCGTCATTCTGCAAAATCTGGATTCTACATGAATTGCTAACTCTTTTTGGTAAAAGCATTAGGAGTTTTGTATCTGAACTTGGATTTACGGCCAAAGCAGAAATAAAAATGCTTCTATTTCCAAATTAAGTTCAACAGACATTATAGAAGATACCTTAAAAGTACATTCATTGAATTATCAACTTGCACAGGCTGACTATTTGCATAAAAGAGAAGTGAAATAGTCCCAAAGTTTGGCTTGAGCCAGATCATTAATTCCACCATTAATCCTTTGGATCAGTCAGTCTAGAGGGACAGAAAGCATATGTTCAGAGCATGAGCTAGGATGATCCACTTTGCCTCTCAAGTTCTTCCCCTCAAGACACAGGAGATATGCAGAGCACTGACTTCCAAAGCTGCCCTTTAGCACCTACCCTGTTCTTTAAGATCTCAGCCTTGTACTTCCTTGCCTTTTAAGCAATGCAGAAAAATGTCTTCTGAAAACATCAACATGCTATTGCTCAAAACCTTGAGGTATATATCAAAGCTAAATGCTGGGTTTCTCCAAAATCAGTTTATTTAACTAAATGCATAGGTTATAAATAAAAATGTATAAATGTATAAATAGGATAAGTGAACAGCTCATAATAGGTAAAAGTAGCTTTCTTTTTGCTGAATTTTACTTATGCCATTTTAATTAAATCAGCTGTTATCAAGAAATATTTTTAAAGTAGCATACGTAGAAGATAAAAAATGTTATTCTAGTCCATGATCCCATAAAACATTCTGCATAGATGCACTAACCTTCCTGCCCAGCACAGGCTGAATGGGAAGTGCAGTACGGACCTCCAACAATGTCTAGGGCCATTTTCTTGCGTAGTTTCAATCTACAACATGCTGTTGAAACAAATCACTTCATATCTATTCAGTTTATTAAGCTGTCTGAAAATGGATTTTGGTATTAGCATTTTGCATCTTATACCTATCTCTTTCCAGGTTTCAACAGTATGTACAACTTCCTTGTTTTCATAGAGGGTTTTGACAAACTTGCAAAAGTGTTCATATTTTCCTGAACAAAATTTTTGATGAAAGTCTGTGCTGATATATCACTGACAAGTTTCTCTATTGCCTGTTGTCCTTTTTTTTTTTTTTATTTCTTTTTATAATCATCATTCTCTTTGCCATTAAGATCTAAAAGATGAGTGGTAATCTTTGACTTTTTTCCTTCTTCCCTACCACTGCATCCAAATCTTATCCATTCTTTCTGTCAAATATTAAAGTCTTCAATTTCTTGTGTAGGTCTTAAAAATCAGTAACAAGTAAGATTTAGTTGTGTCTGCCTTGATGACTCTAGCCTTCAAATATATCTTCTCTGGTGGTTTTTTTGGCTTGGGTTTGGTTTGGTTTTTTTTCCAAATGCTGCCAAAGTGATCTTTCCTTTGCCTTATTCTGGTCTTATCTTTTAAACACACACTCTGAAGTTTCAAGCATTGGTCTCTTTCTGATAATTTCTTCCTACTCTATACCACTTTTCCTGATGACCCCACCAATTAAAAACATTACTTTTAGGAAGTCCTCAGGAAATTATTCAGAGTGAGAGAAACTAATGATGAGTAAGACTTCAGTTCAAGGTATTAAATGCATAACTGCATAGAGAACTTTCAGTAACTAGTATTTACATTAAGGCTTGTAATTTGGTATCTAGATGAATCAGAGTCCAAAAAAATGTAATGTTGTCTTATCTTTGTGCAATACATCAGACTAGCATTTCTAGACTGCCAAGATCATTGTTTGTGTTAAACAAATAACACTAAGCCAGACTGCTACAAATTTTTACTGTGACGCTTTGCACTTAGAATATCATCTGTCAAAAGATTGCTCTCAAAGCACTTTACAGACATTAACTAATTGGGCCTAATGACACTTCTCTGGAAACAATGAAGCGTAATAAATTCCCATTTGTGAAAAGAGAATTTAAGGCACGGAGAGAGCAAATGATTTTTCCAAGGTCATGAAGAATATTGCAGAAGATGTGGGAACAGAACCCAAATTGTCCCATCCTCCAAGACTGTGATCTAGGCACAGGAACAGAGCTATCAGCTGTGGGAGGAGGACAGCTCTTCCTTTCTTTGTTATTACAGAAGTATGGGAAATTAATTGCTTTCATTAATTCCACACTAATGGCTTGCGAAGAAACACTCCATTAGGAAGCAAGCTATTTGCCTCTCCAAGTTCTGTGTGTAAATAGCAGTGAAGAAACTGTGTATTGCCAAGTTATGACTCTGTCCAGGACTATGTATTGTTCATGTTATTCATTTTTATTGATAATGTCATTTACTATTTATCGTAGAGTCATGTTTCTAATCCTGTGCATTTGTATTCCTCAGAGTTAAACCTTACAGTGACAAGAAACAGGCCACAGAATTTCAATTTATGTGTAAGAGGTTATTTCAAGGGTTTTTGTAGATATGTAAATTCATGTCTTAGCTGTGTTATAAATTTTGTCGATTTTTTTTAGCTTAAGCTTTAAAGTCAGAGTTTTCCCAGCCTTCGCTGAACAGCAAGAAGAGACAGGTAGTTCCTGTCTGCAAATAACTGGTAATGCACCATTGCAAAAAAAAAAAATTAAAAGGAAGAATGGGAACTAAACATTATGCTTTAGAAGTCAGCTTCCTCCCGTTCTCTGTTTAAATCTCCAATGCTCTCCTCTAATTAGAGTTATTGCGTAGTTATTATATTATAAACTTATTATAAACAAAAGTGTATGTGGTCAGACTTTCAAAAATGATTAGGTATTTAACTGACTTGGAAGCTCCTTGGGAGGTCTTGATAAAGGCACCTGAGTCCCACTGGATGGAGAAGAGACAAGGAATGGGTAGTTCCAGAGAGGCACGTCCTTTCATTTCCCACAAACTGTCTTCGCATATCTCTTCTTTAATTGTCCTTGTGCCTTGATACCTTGGTAGCCTTTTTTAACTCATTCACAGTAACATTGATACAATGAAGCATTAAACAAAAATAAAGGAAGTTGCTGAGCAGGACCCCTCTGCCTGCCTCTGTATCTGCTTTATCCAAAGGTTAAGAAAATGGGAACTTAACCTTTGAAGCTTTGCTGATGGAAATCGACTGACTGTAGGTCTTTTTTTACGTATTTATTAGTGCATTTTGAAAGTTAACTGGCTTGCTGGATAGACTTTTCTTGTAGTTCATGCTACAAGGTAACCAATAAAACCACTGGAAGCTGTAGCTGGACTTGCTGAGGGAGGATCTACAGGGATCTTTCTGCTAAAACAGACAAACAAAGAGTCTCTTTGCCACTCTCCTGTACAACCTGATAGGAATTTGCACCTCACTTTGTACTGATAAACCACTGATCAAAATGTATAGCAGCAGACAAAGAAAGCAACAACTGGGATGTACACAAGCTAATACAAAGAATTAAATCCAGACTCTGCAGAACATTTTTTGTTTGTTTGTTTTAAAAAGCCACCCTTATTTTTGTTTTTGTATTAACCATGATTGATTTAGCAGCTGAATCAAGGAACAGAGAGTATATGGACCAAAAGACAGTTAATAGAAGGTTTCATATCTGGACAGATTTTTTCTTTTCTATAAAATAATAATTTATTTATGATTTTATAAATTGCAGCTAGGAAACTGTTAATTGAGAAATTGTCTATAACCTAACCATAGTTCTTTTAAAGACTACAAAGAAATCTTTCATTTTAAATGGATACCATTGACATTCCCCTGCACTGGCTTCTCTTCTGACAATTATTTTCCACTGATGCTGTAGCTATTAGCATTGTGATAGTGCTTGGAACTTGAGATCAAGGTACATTACATTTGCTGCTGTTGCTGTAAAGCTTTGCTGTCCTCAGTTTGAACCTAGGTGAGCGAAAATGGCTATTTCAGAAAACTAGAGATACAATCTGCAGGATTCCAGATATCTAGCAAGGCTATTACAGTGTAATATTTTAGTATCTAATTCCAAGGGCACCCAGTAACAGGCAGGACTCAGAACAACTCCCAGCTGGCAGTGCTTCTAAAAGAAACCAGACATTGTCTTAACTGGGTTCCAGATTTACAGATGTAATTGTGTACTGATGGCCATGTGGCTTCTTAAAACATAACACTTAAATAATGGGCATCTAGCATGCACCTAAGGTTATGACATTAGCTCCTTTCTCTCTTCTTGCACCAGAGCCGTCAAGTCCTGATGCAAATAATGATGTGTTTGCCTATCTTTTCACATAGACCACATCTCACAAACATCGATGATTACTTCGTCTAGTTGTACAACGTTCTCAATTCCTCACAAGGTTCAGTACATCCCATACTCACTTTATTTTCTCAGCTTGAACCTTGACCCCACAACTGGTCATCCCCGCCCTGCAATAAGCTTAAATATATGAGGAAGCGCCACTGCAGGTCCTCTCTCCTCTGCTCCTTTCTTCCCAGACTCTCTACATTATTAAATCCCTCCTAGCTGAGGCCAGCAGTCCTACTACCCTGGTCATTGCTGAGCCTATAGCCTTTTTCAGGACAAGCCATGATGCTCCACTGGTACATATATATCAGCTCCTTCACCATTCCCACCTTGTACAAAGCAGGACAGCTTGGCTATTGGGAACCTACAAAGAGAGGGAGGAAGTATTTTGCTCATCATTCAGCAGATCTAGGAGGCACTCGAAGGACCTGAGGGAAAAATTCCCTTCTGCTGTTCCCTGAGAGTAGGCATCCCTCTGCTATACACAGAGCTTCCTATATGAGAAAAAAGCCCCTTGCTCACAGAATAGGAAACCACAGCCTCTGGTCCAGCAGTCATATCCATCTGCCAGATTTCTGCCTCCAGACATTTTACTGCAGGACTAAAATCCTTCATCCTTGGAAAATAATTTTTTTCTTTTTTTTTCCATTATACTTGTATTAGTCCACAACATATTCCAGACAGTCTGAACAGTTTGTGTAAAATCCATAGAGACCAATGAGTTAAATATCAGCTCAGAAATGTGCAACCTGAAAGCAGAGGCTTAAAATGGAGACAGTTTGTCAGCAGCCTCTCCACTTCCTCTCACTAATAATATTGTGTTATAGTACTCATAGCACAAACTTTTGTAATGACGTTACTGGAATTGCTGTAGAGGCATAATATATCCTAAGGTATATTTATTATAATGCTAAAATTTTTGATATCCATACATTTGCCTGTCAAAATTTTCATGATGATCCTATTTTTCTCATAACATGCGAGAGAAAACTAGTAATTTGCTGGTTTATGTTACCCTATCTCAGAAACAGATTAAATTTCACAGATTAAATTTCACTATAATACTGTAGAATTTGAATTAATGTTTGAGCCTTTAATTTACCTTTCTCATGTGTAAAGCAGGAATATTTATCTATGATGCATTTATTATCTGTCTTTCAAAAATATTGCCGTAAAAATACACAACAATTTGGAAAAAGAAAACATAAGAGGCTCCAAACCGTATTTTGATTAGAGGATTATGCCAAAAAACATAATATCATATCACTAACAGAGCTGCACTAAAAAAAATTAGATTAACTGCAAAACCAGACAAAAAATTACCTCCCTGGCCCATACTGCTGTGCCTGATTTGGATGGCATTCAAAAATCATGTTTTGTAAATGACTGAATAATACGAAAAACTTCTTTGTCCATACAGAACTATATTTTAATCAACCTTTTAGAAAACCAGAGGCCACACAAAAATGGTGATGAATGGATATTGAAGAAAACATGTGAACTGAACACTTTAAATAACTGATAGTTCTGTGTGTTCATATACACACGGCCTCATCTGGCTTCAGTTTACTCAGTTATTCTGAGCCCATGTAACTCTGGTACCACCAGGCTGCTATTTACCTCCCTTATTTTAAACAAATACCTTGTGTTGGGCTGAGCTGCCTTTGAGACTCATAAAGGGGGAACCTGACAAACTAGTTTGGAGTAGTTTATACCCATGCTTAAAGTGGAGGGAATAAATTGAGATTAACTGTATTTAAAGGCCTGTACATGTAATACAGCTGGGAGTTTTGTCAGTAACATCTAGGGGAACCTGACCATCTCAGTGTCGCATGACCAAATCAGGGAACTTGCGGGAAAGGAGACTGGTCTACATTTGAGAATATTTTTTCATTATGAGGTAAAATTTCTCTAGTTCTCAAAGTGACGACTGCAGCCAGGAGTGATTTTTAGCTTTCAAATTATATCTGGCAAGATCTTTGCCCAGATCTCAGCTAATTATACAGTGAATGCTTAAAGGCAGTTTTTAATTCCATAATGGACTCGGCACAAGAGGTTTTTTTCCTACGAAAAGTGCTGAATATAGAGTACCTGCCACTTTTCCAGAGAGATGAGTGTAGAAAAGTCTATAGGTGTCACGAAGCATCTCAGTTTTATCCAAAGTAATAACTAGCCAAATTTATCTGCACTAAGATTTTTCAGAAATGCTTATAAATTTAGAGGGACCATGGGGCAGCAAAAGCACTTCTCTTCATCCTAAAAGGCCTTTCTCTCTGTGAAACAAGAAGTTTCTGCACCAGGTGAAGGGGAATGAGAAAGAATACAAATAAGGACAGCTACTTGGTTGTGTTTATACTTTTCTTTTTTAAATCTTGCTCCTCTCAGAAAGCTATATTATATTTGTACGCAATGGAAAAAATCTTTATTTACATTGCTGCCACATCAGATTGATGGCTATCTATTTGCCCCTTTTCATGTCATCTGAACGTAGGCGTCCCTCAGCCTATTGCTGTCAATATCGTCCTTTGCAGAGCTTGTACTGGGTCCTGGTGATCGTTATGAACCATCACCACACTGTCTAAAATATCCCTCAAACAGGCCCATATGCTAACTTGGAAACCTGGAAGTTTCTGTGAAAGAGCTCTATACTTTAATTACATCCATTTTAATTAAATCTAACTGATGCAGTTCCTGAGCCAAGTCCTCATTTTCTTACACAATAAGGGGCGGAGAAAATTTTCAGAGTGGAAGTCATGAACCTCTCCCTTTCACTATCAGGGTCTGGGAGACGTCCAGAAGCCTCTGTGGCTCACTCTACTGTTATAAATCAGTGGGCTGTCATGGTATTTTCAGATGCCTGCTGTCAAGAGATATATCCAGCCTGCAAGCCAGGAGAATAATTCAGGAAATGAATGCTGCATTTGTGGAGAGTAGAAAATGTTGTAAAGTCAAAATTTTCATTTCCAGCAAATCTTTAACATTCATACACCAAGAGCTCTTTCCAGTGCTGAACCTATGACAGAGAACATGCCATTCCCTCTGACAGCTCTTGGGAACCAAGGACACTTGCTTCAGGTTAAGGTGGTCATTAAATAGAATACACTTTAAATAAATGAATGCCATGAGAGTTGGGAGCTTCCTTTAGGGAAACATTATTATAATGACACCGTATGCACCCAAACTTACAAAATACATGACATAGACAGCCCCAAAAAGAAGCTTTTCTTGAATAGACCTTCAGGTAGTCAGTGGACTACCTCCCAAATGACACATTTAGGGCTCCTGGGCAATCCAGAATGGAGAATGTGTACTAGTTTTCCTTTCTCACCTGATAGAAATGCATATCAGAACACAAAAATAAAATTTCAGTTCTTTAATTTGCCTAATGTAGCCATTCGGAAATAGTTTCATTCATCTGTAATCTTTGTAGAGGAGGTTATTTGAAACAATAAATCAATTCAGAATTTATAACTGTTATCAAAATTAAAATCTTTCACTGAATATGGAGCAGCAGGTTTTAAACTCAGAGACATTTCATAAATTCCTTACAAAGGTGCACAGAATCTGATCCAAGCAAAGTCCTCCTGCAACTTCCTGAGCAAAGTCTGTAGAAAGGAAGACATAAGATGATATATTCCATATATTTCCATATGTTTTCCTCTGACAAGAACTCGGCTGCACTTCTAGCCTTAGAAACAAGACATGTACTATGGATTTTTTGTTCCTGTAAGAATTAGTAAAAAATGTCCCTTGACTCACAGGTTCCATGCAGTAGTGTCCTTTGTCTGGAGCTTGGGAAAAGTAACACTATCACATCTACTGAAGTTACTGGAAGTTTTGAACTAATATCACTGTTATCTTTCTCATGTCTACGGTCAGATTCACTTCATGGCCTAGGCTAGGTCACAAAGTCTGAAAGCCTTTTAAGCCAAGCATGTTCAAATGTGTTTTTTATCCTTAGCATATACAGTTGTAAAATCAAGTGTTTATGTAGAGAGATGACTCATCATACACCTGTAGGGCTAATGTGTGGGTTCAAATTTTGCATTTAATCTTAAGAAGCTTTCTGTGGAACTATTATCATTATAGGTGTTATTACCATCAGTAGGGGATCCCTACAGCTACATGGGACTTAATTTGTTGCTTCTGACAGAGCAGACGCTAATATATATATATATATATATAAAGTATAGTCAGTGTTTTCGGGAAGTACATTGATGCTTCTGAGCAGGGTTTTGCTTTGTTTTGCTTCACTTCATATCTTTACCCCCCTGCTGCATCCTGTAGTTTGCTTTTCTATACTCTTTCCTTCCTTTTAGTTTAATTAAGTGAATTGAAGTGAACAGACAAAGCCTCATGCACTTGCAAATTGTCATTTATTATACCAAGCTCTCCACGTCCATGGAAATTGCTTTTTGCATCTTTAATTTGCAGGCAGTATGTAATGAGAGTGTAAGCAGGGTCTATCCCATGGGATTATTAGACAGATGAAAAATGAGGTGCAATAATAGTGGAATAAATAGAACAACACAATGAAAGAACAGCTAGTGAGAGCAGATTATTTGGGAATACTTATATGCCTTGTGGCAAGGGACACTATTCTGATCCTTTCTGAGTTGACAGAAGTGTAGGAAGAAAAGGTGTTTGTATACATCTGACTCTTGAAATTTCAGTGCACTGGGAAAATGTCTAAGATAAATAAAAGGAGCCAAACATGTCCAAGTAGCGATTAGTTGCTTTCACTGTTTTTTTATAAAACTGTCAGGATGGTGCTATCGAAATCCAAACCAGTCTTTTATTATCAAATAGGGACATTGATAATACATTTTCAACTGGTAACACATTATCAATTAACAGACACATTATCAAGAATGGACATCAACGAATATTATATGATCATTGTAATGGTGGCCAAAGAAAATTATTTTAATCTTCCATATATGGATCTGAAGATGTAAAAAGATGTATATAATTCTGTCATTAGTGTACAAAGGATTCTTAGTAAGACAATGGTTAAAGAAAACAAGAAGATGGAGGCCTTTTCAACTGACAAAGGGTCAACAAAACTGTATATTTGTGCTGATAAGGAATATTTGAAGCAGTATCTGCACAAGCAGACAATCCAGTAAGATGGAAGCTTAAAAAATCGTGAGTGTTGTGTAGGTCTGTCCTTAGGAACAGACAGTACAAATCTGGGACCTTGTATGGTCCTCTGTCTGCTGCTGAGGTGCGGCATTCACAGGCAGTGGCTTCAGAGCCATGGACGTCTTGAATAAGTAATGACAGAGACTTGAGAGTCTCCAAAACAGGTCAAAATGTGACTAGCCTGAAAATAAAGGGGCTACATTCATCCAATGAATATTTATTAGCCTCAGACAGCTCCTTTCTCATAAATTGGTTAGGAAAGATAAACTGGAAAAAAGACCTGATAAAGCAAAATTAAATTATCTCATACACATCTCAATTACCCTCCTGATTTTAACTAAGGACAGGAATTTGTCTTGAAGACCTCTAGAACTGAAGGGTTTGACAATCTGAAAGAGAAGAACAAAAGACGACAAGTGACGGCTTGGTAAAATGTAAATACATTTGATTTGGAATAGCAGAGGCTCTTTGAAGAAAAACTAGAGAGAAAAAAAAGAAAGGTGAGAAGCTAGTAAAAACAAGCTGTGAATTAGATAATCTTCAGCACAGTACATAAAAGATGACCTCAAGAGTATCGACAATTTGAGTTCACGTTGTACTTTTCCAAACTGCAGCATCTCAAGGTGACCTATACAACAGCTTGAACTGTGATGATGAGGAGTTCATTTTGACTTGGGACTTAATTACAGCATTTACACATTTACATTAATTATTATTCAGTGACAAAGAAAATAAGGATTATTTAAAGAAAAGCTATAAGTCATTTTTTAACAACTTCTAATTTGTTCAAAATAGAAGTCATTGTATATCTTAAAAAACTTCCTCTGAAACAAAATACATATTTGATAGAAAAGTAGTAAAAATTTACTGTCTATGCTATTACTATATTTGATAGATTCAAGAAAAAATGCTAGGATAGGAGGTGAAACAATGATTTTGGTCTTTGAAAATACTCTGAGAAGCAATCATGTTGTGGACATGAAGATCACTGAATCATCTTAACTTGTGATGAACGTGTCCTTCCACATGAAACTGCATTTCAACTCAAATGACTTGAAAGGGAATTGCTGGCTCCTCAGCAGAAAGAGAATTATTTTGGAAAAATAAAGCTTGCAAAACCCATAATAAAAGTTTTATTTAGTTTCTGTTGTGTGACCTGCCTTACCCCTGCAGACAACAATATAATAATATTGTAGAAGAGCCAACAAGAATTAAAAGCCATCTAGAGTCTTATCATATTGATGTCATTTACCGGTATTTCAGTAAACTCTTAAAAGGCACTATGAACCTATTTACTGATGGCTGAAATCTGTTTCTGAGACCATTACTGTCCTTTCAAAATGTTATCCTGGTTTCAAGAACCACTGAAAAGCATAAGCAATCTTGTTTTTCACTTGACTCTTTTAACATTGTCTTCTCACTCTCAGCTATGACAAGTTTGAGCTGTTACCTTTTATAAAATAAGAAATTTTAATCATATCTCCTCAGAATTCCTACTGACAATCTCTTCCTCACATTTATCAACACTTACTATTTCAGTCAGTTCTGCATCTGCTTGTTTTCTAAAGCAATATGCAGTGCATCCATTCATTAAATCTCAGGAATCACATCGCTATTTAGAAACTGACGCTATCAATGCAGAGATCCTATTGTGAGACATTTATTTCTTCCAAGATTGATTATGGTAATTTTTATTAAATAGATTTCCTAAAGCTGTCTAGATGAATTTACAGTCCCGGATGCTTCCATTCTTCTTGTCCTTAAAGCTGCAACACCTTGCTAGGGATTTCTGTTTAATGAAGAGAATGCTCTGGTCATATGTGAGCACGTGAAAACCATATTATCTTTCCAAAGTTTCCACACTTGTTTCAATCTTTCCCTGTTTTCCAGCTCCTGGTCTGGCTCCTTGTCCCCAGATGTCAGCTCTGCCCTACAGCACTACCTTCCTTCGTTTCACTCAAATGCAGAAGATGCTTTCTGCTAAGTCACCAGGTTCATAACACCACTCTATTAACATTTCAATCCTAAAGTCTCTTCTGGATACATCAGCCTTGATGCTGATACTGTTAGGGTCTAGCAAATACTGCTGGGAGACTGCAGAGCCAGTCTGAAACATGATCTGGTACCTTTGACTAGGTCTACATTAGAAAGGAGTCTGGTCCAACAGAAGCAAATTTTTTGTAAAAAAAAAAGCTGCACTGAAGCTGTTTTATGGAGGAGTTGAGAGGCCTGCCTTTGAGGCAAGGGGAAGATACACTTGTAAATGGCTGGATCATTTTCAGCTGGCAACTCTTTTGTTTGCTGATAATCATTCATAGCAACCTCTTGTCCCTGGAAACTCTTCAAAACAGTGCTCTAAGGAAATCTTTACAGTTTTCCCTGTTACTGGGTGTGGTCTATGAGAGACTTCCACCTCTGCAGGTCTCGTCATATTTTTTTTGGCTGTTACCACGCATAAAAGTGTCAGCAGAATTTTTTTCTTTGACAGATGCCAAGTAGGACATTAGGCTGGTGTGGAAAGCGGTTCTGTGTTACACACAGCAGGTATCTCTATCCTTGTAGAACAACATACTAAGTGTTCCAGCTTTTCTCTGTGGAGAGGGCTTCAAACTGCTTTTCTGCGATCCTACCACTGGTGGTTGTGTCAGAATTGTTGCTTTAAATTTTTAGTTTTTTACAGCAAATAGCTGTAGTTCTGTGAGTCTCTTGAGTTGGCTTCATAAATCACAAAGACTGGGACGATACTTCTTAACATCCAGAAGCGAGAACACCAGGTCCCGCCACAGAATCACTAATGTCAAAAGGAACTTGTGAAGAGGAAATACACTGTGAAGGTGCCGTGTTTGGACAGGCAGAAGTGCAGGTTTACTTTCTCATTTGCACATGGTGTTGCAGCCCTGCTATGCTTGTCATCCACTTCTCTCAGTGTCTAGACTGGTCTAAGAGCAGAAACATCTATTTCACTGTTCCATAATATGCAAATCACATTGTGTTTACTTGGGCATTTTCTAACACTAGTTAATTTCTGCTTTAGCTCAACTGAGAATAGTACTTACCAGATTAATTTCTGAATTATAGATGTAACCAATGTAATATCCATGTAATTGTACCAGAAATTAATTTGGCTTATTATATTTAAATATTTATATGAACATAGTCTCCATTCCCCCTCATTTAAATATTTCCTTCTCTTGCTTTGATATACAAGATAAGAGGCTGAAAACAACCTGATTGTCATTGTACTGGAGTACAGCATCGATAACACTTAGGCCCCCATGGGGAGGAAATCAGTCAGGGTAGGACGTTCTTTTTCCATATTAGATTTCTTGGAATAGAGAAAAATGAAAAATCAATTATTTCAAGCATCTGTCTACACTAGAAAGCCTCCACCAAAATCACAGGATGTTTCATAATTAAATGGCTTGGAAAGAATTCCTCGAAAGCAGAAATTTTATATTCAGTCATGTATAGCAGAACAGAGGGGGTTTGCCCCTCAAAAAGCTTCCTTGCTATTTAAATTATTATACTCCCAAGAAAACGGGATCTCTCACGAATCCAAAACAGAATTAAAACTTTTAAGCATACAAAGGTTTCATTTATGAAGATGGAAGTAACCAGTCTATAAATTCCCAGGTTCTGACCCCCCTGTTTTTCTCTGTACTAATGATTCAGTCAGTCATCAATAAAATGCTTGCTGGTCACCTGAGCAATGGAACAAAGAGGAGTTTGAGTGATAAGATTTTGCCACTGCTCAGATGCTCCTGAGCACGGGTTTCTTCTATGTGAAGAGCAAGACCATGACTTTCCTTATGTATCCTCACCCAACACTGCCAGAGGTGGCTGCAGAGAAGGTAGATCAAAAAGCATTCCTGATATGAATTTAGATTCAGGGATGTGAGTGAAAAGCCAAGCATACACGTTTTGCAGGCAAGGCATGAGAACCTGAACATCTGACACTTATGTAAGTGATGGTCTCACAGTCATAATCCCACAGTGCACCCTCAAGGAAAAAATCTTCTGCACTTCTGTGAATCCCTATGAAAAACACTATTTCTTTGCAAGATCTAGACCTAAAACCAGAGGTGAGGGAATCAGGAAGAGCTGAATGAAATGCCACGCCAAACAATAACTTCTTGAAGTTGCAGTTTACAGTGCTTATGGGTAGAGATTAATTAAATATCTGGGCAGAATGACTCTCAGCCTATTTGAAAGAAAACACAACCCTTTTGTGGGTAAGTGGGAATATCATATCACAACTGTGCAACAACATACTTAGACTAAGCATTGAAATTTCCCTCTGTTCCAAAGAGATATTAATCACTGCAGGAAAAAGGAATCTATTTGTCTGTCATCCTTAGACAAAAGTGCTAAAATGTATAAAAGTTCAATAAACAGCTTCACATGATATCAACACTCTTCAGCTGAAAACCTTCAGATCTTTCAGTCCTGTATAAAAAGACATCAGTTTTCGAAATGTACATACTAAAAGAAATGCAGGGACATGATGACTGTGAATATAGAAAACTATTTGTACACAATCAAGTTAGGTAATGGTGCAAAAAATTGCTCTATAAATCAATCAGCCCTCTATACTTGTTTCATTAAGGGATAATATAACTCTGATATCATTTCACTAAAGTTGGCTAAGCTTCTCATATTTGATTTCCATCCAATTTTTTTAGCAGAACTCAGCATTTTAGAAACAAAGGAAAGAAAAAAATCCAGTGCAGATGTACATTTTCCTGATGTTTAATGCAGAACAGCAAGGTTGCAGTACATTAGTCATCATGGCAAACAGCCGATATGGAATATTAACTGAACTTTGAAGAAAAGCTGTATTTGTCCTAAATTCTCATACTGGCATTTCTAGAACATTTGAATATTCTATAGTGGGTGTGAGAGTTACCATTAAGTGAGGGCTTAACAGCATAACCTCTCCCTACAGGCAAATTTTGCAGCTCTAACTGATGGTAACGTGTAGCCATACAATCAGACCTTGAGTCAATTTTTGCCTCATATTGCCATCCTGATTTGTACAAGTTTATTCTGAAATGCTTTGTACAGAATGAGAAAAACAGCCATTGATATTTCCTGGAAACACTTCATTCCTAATTCACCTCCTGCACATTCTTCACGTGATCCTGTTAACAACCCTCAACTCTTAGAAAAGGTGCTAAGCTCCTTCTGTTACCGTTTAGTTCAATGGGGTGACAGGAGATTTTGACCAAATGTGTGATCATGTCACGTGCAGGATCACTTAGTTTTTGAGTGAGGTGAGATCATGTGTCCCCCTAAAATCAGCTTCTATCAAGTTTGAAGGGACCCATATAAAATTTCATGCATGCAATCACTAGTCATATGATATATCAAAAATAAACACACCCTCAAAAATAAACACACCCTCAAAAATATCAGCTTGTCCCCAATCCTCTTCTTTGATGATTTAAAGTAAAATTCATCAGATTTATTACCTTGCAGATTCTATTCTAAAGAGTAAGCCACAGTATCTGTCCTCGAGTGTTCAGAAACCATACTTACACATAATGGATAATTTCCATTTCAACCTCTGGACACATGAAAAATCATGAAAATAAGACATTGGCATGATTTTTCTTTTACAGCTGAACAAGTTAACATTTGTAAAATAATTTTTGGCACCGATGTCATGTTATTTTGTAAGCTGAAGTAATAGGATAGGCAAATGCTTGCTTTTAAACATTTTTCTTGGTGTATTCATATTTTCACTCTATTACTGATCTTTTATGTCTGTATCTTTAATTCATTTCAACAACACAGTTTCATATATTTTCATTTTGTTCATTCTTATGCATTTATTCACTTACATTTTTACTTACCTTTTTTCTCATGCTGTGATACATGAGAAATATGATACTCTCTACATGACTCTCCACATCACGATAAACTTTTTCTTCATTGATCTGCTGATCTGGGCATAGGACCTTCTTTATGTTGGCTTATCCTTATTTTAGCCCACAAATAATTGGGTTGCACCTAGTTCTGAGGAAGGTATATCTCACCTCAGAAGGAAGTTCTCCAAGTGGCAAACAGATTACACAAGAGTTAGCTAAGTCCACCCTGTGTAGCAGAGACTTCTGAACCCTCCCATGCTCTCCGCCACACGAGACAGCAAAAGCTGGCTATCTTCGCTCATCAGAGGCCCATCTCCTACAGTCAAGGACCAATGTTATTTGTGTTTCATGTGTTTGTCCACGTGCCAAACACTCATATCCAGATTCCTGGGTCTATGTCCACACTGCCTGGTTCACATGGCGTTTTCAGACTTACTATCTAGCCCATAAATCCTTTCAGCTCTTTGAAGTCTATGGCCCTGATCCTCAGACTTCAAAGCATATTCCAATCTGAATAAACACATACTGCCTAAATCAATCTCACTGCACTCTGCAGTTTTACTGTAATGAACTGGTTTGATTTTTCCTTTCATTTTTTTTTCTTTTTCCCCTTCTCTTAGTGGAAAGCTTAGAAGCAGGTGTTTTACTGATGAGAAAAGACATTCCAGTTTTTCACCTCCTCTACACTAGGTCAGCCATCATCAGAGTACAGCTAGCAGAATCATAAGTGCTTAATGCATCTACAGAACTGCAGTGAAACACATCCTTGGTTAGCAAGACAGGAGAAGGTTGGTGTGCAGATGTAGACACGACTCACAGGCAAATATGTCAAAAGAAGTGTGAAGCAGTAGCTGTAAAATAAGGCAACAGAAGTGGAGGGCTGACAACAGATCATAGACAATGAAAGTGAAAAAGGAGAGGAAGATTGAATCTATAAATCTGTTGAGTTAGAGCAGAATAATTTTTTCTTCATGCCTTAATCAAGTAGTAATATTTTGGATAGGGGGTGCAATGTGTCTTTCTCATGCTAGGAAAAGTGGTAAAACTGTAATCTAATCAGCTATTTGGATAGTTAAGGTGCTGCCTTGTGTTTAGGCAGAAGCAGCTGGAGTGAAGATTAGATTGGTTCAAACCAGAACAGGGACAGCCTGTAATTATTCCAGTCCTCTGAGCCCAGACTTTGACTTTCCATGGGCAGCTGCTCAATAGCTGGACAGCCGCTCTCCACCATTAACAGAGAGATAAGTGATTTTTTTAATCCATTTCCAAAATCAGATTGATCTTAGATTGACAAACATCCAAAACTTTCTGTATCATCCTAGCTGTGTCAAAAAGGGAGAGCAGTAACATTGATTCATAAAAAAATGGCATCTGTGATATATGCAACCCAGACAAACATTAAACATTCTGATTTCCAGCCAGGTAACTTTACTTCAGGCTGAAGACATTAGCACCCGGAGGGGACTGACAGCATGGGTGACTGTTTGAAAAGGAAAGAACAAATCATGTGGGTCTACCACTTAAATATTTTTCTAGGGCAACCTTTGAATCAAGATGGCAACAGATTGATCTTGTCGACTAACGACTGATAAAAAGGTTTGAAATATTCCATGAAGAGAAGAAACAGTTTAAGGCCTCTTGGTTAAAGAGAAGAACTAACAACCTACTAGGATCAAAAAGGATTGACTTTGCCGAAACAGTTTCAGGTTGGGATGAAAAGAGTAATTGAAAGAGTCTTAATTTCCTTTTACGGCTCAGCAGCCAGGGTTCATACAGACAAAATAGATAAGGACTTTAATGGTTAGAGAAAAAGGTGCTGAGATTGTAAATGAAGTCAGTGTGGAAGCCATTTATTCTTATACATTTTTTAAAAAGTGAACAGACAAAGAACAGGATAAATGTGTTTTACAAATGCTAGAAACATATGTAACAAGATTGTTGTATTAGAAACATATGTTGAGGGGAAATTATGATTATATTGGAATGACAAAGACTTGCTTAAATCAAGCTATCGACTGGGAGATAAAATTACCAACATATAAAGTTTGCAGATGGGTGAGGTAAAACAAAGGTAATGAGAGAAGGAGAAATTTGTGCACAGGGAGAATACTGAATAAACAGAAATAAATGACACTAGGATTTTGGCTGACACAATAGGGACTATTTGAAGTAAAGTGAAGAATGAGATATGGAAAAAGTTAGTCCTTGGATCTTGCCAGAGAACTTCAGAAGAGAATGAGAAAGCATTATCAGGAAATGTTTTTACAGATGAAGGAAGTCTGTATCAAACTTGGTATAATGATTGTGTTAGGAGTTCAATTGCCTAGACATTTCCTAGGAAAATATTAGTGGGGAAAAAGTAGGAAGGAAGCATGATTTTGAAAGTAATACAAGATTGCTTCCTGTACAGGAAAAGGGTAATGTGGATGTAGAGACTAGAAATAAAGCAGATACAATGAATACAGTCAAAGACGGGGAGAACAATACATTAATTAGTGCAATACCCAGGCTGAAATGCCAGAAAGACTCTAAAAAGGTAAATAGTAATTGTATTTTAGTAAAATCAGACACTGAATGGCTATTAACAAATTAAAAGTAGCCTGAAATCATCCAGCTCAGCCAAAGGAAATTCAGAAACCCATGTGAGATATGTTTCAGAACGATATATTCAAAATACAAATAATATATAGTGAATGAAGACAAAACAAGCACTGAAGTTGTTTCAGGGAAGAATAATGCAGTATCTACTTCCAGTCTAAGAACAAGTATAGAATTATTTTGATGACAGTAGTGAAAGTTTCCAACAGCTTAAGTGACCTATGAGCTTGCCCCATCCATGGTGTTACCACTTCTTAAAGTAAAGCAGGAGAAGGAACTGGAGTCAACGCAAAGAGACTGAATGTGAAGAGGGAAATTATAAATGTCTAAATGCATACTCACACATTTTCCTGCTTCTGGGGAATGAACTTCACAAATGAGCTTGGGAGCCATGCACAGGGTCCAACAGTGATCCTTAAGTGCACATTACTCATTTCAGGTGTGGAGAACCTGGCTTGAGACCATAATTTTTCTATTAGAAAAGGACTCACTTCTCCAAGGAAACTACTTTTTCATGAACAAACAGGTAGCCCAGGGCAAGCTGCTTCTATCTTTTCATTCTGAAGATGATACACTTGTACCAGTGATACAGCATTTGCTGTTTGTTGAGTACTAGCTGTTAAAAGGGTGGCAGGTGACTGTCTAAAGAGTGCCAAGACAACATTTCAGAGCATGGCTTAATTTCACCCAGAACTGCTGAGGCAGTCCTAAATTTCCTATTGCCCTGCAGCTAGTGCCTGTGTTCTGCTCCGGAGACAGGATGCGGGTCTTGTCATGTAGCAGCCACTGGTGCTTTGGCTAGGTTAGGTAGCACAGGATATTTCCCAGCATTAAAATTGCATTTTATTGGGACGTGGCTGCTGCTAATGGTGTTTCCAATAATGCTGTCGTGTTTTGCTGCAGGGTTGGTATGGAAGGTGTTGGAGCTTTGATTCAGCAACATATTCAGGCATGTGATTTGAGGCGTACTTATTCCACTAACCTGTAATTATATATCTATAAATGTATATATTAAAAACTGGAGGTGCCTGCTGGGATTGGGCTGTAATTTCCCATGATCTAAACGGAAATTAAGCATGTATCTTTAAGCTACATTTATACGTAGGAGTTTTGCTAATTTAGGGCCTTAGTCCCTCCCCTTTAGGGAGACAAGAATACGAGTTCAAGCTGCTATAACAAAAAAATGAAGTAATGTGAAGCTGTACCTGCCACACCTTGGTCATGCTCCTCAGCCTTCCACAAAACCCTCCTTCTTCACCTTTATCACTGGCTCAAAAGGGCCATTGCTGAACCTTCATCTTTGTTTATAGCTTTAATTTTTTTTTTAATAACAAATGCATTGCAAATACCACTGAAACTAGGTTTGTTTTTAAATTATCTGTAGTGTGTTAATTTAATATGTACAGGAGTCTTTTGTTTCACTTTATCCCAGATTACCTTTTTTGTTTAGAATTGCCATGAAATAATAAAATGGACAGGAATTATTTCCACTCTCCTGACTGTCATCACCTTAGGCAAGGAAACTACTTTTTTCCCATTTTTGGACAACGTTTGCAGCCAACGCACTCATGCTGATCAGTTCAGCCAAAATCACTTTGCATTCATGTCTAGACACAGGACTAGCTTCTGTCCAGGGCAACCATTTCTAAAGCCACAAGGAATCCAGAGAACTGCTGGATTTACCTAACAGAGAAGTGAGCAGATAGTCTGATGATTTCCCCTGTGCAAGGAGTACACTTCTCCCACAAAAATACAAACAAGACTCCCTGAGGTAAAATTCTACTAAAATTTTGTTTACTTTGTGAAACGTAACAACTTAGTTATCAGAAAGATTAGGTACACAAGAATATTCACTCTTGCAAAGAGTAAAAATCAGGTTGAACCTTGATTAGGCAGCAGTCTTAGTGTAGGAACCAAGACCACATATCTCAAAATTTCTCATGTGTTTATTCCTATTAACTTTACTCTATGGCTTAGTTGTTACCTGTTCTCCAGTCCTGTACAATTGGCCTCCTGGCAGCTGACCATCTGCGCTATTTGTAAAATTGACCATTATAGAGGCTTTTAACAAAAAGTGTATGCGACGTGTATTGATCTATTAAGTCAACTTCCAGTTTCATCCCCGCATCTACTTTGGATCAGTAAATTTTGCATGTCCACTTGACTCCCATCTCAGCACTCCCCAGTCAAAATCTGTTATAAACATTTGGCTTCCTCTGCAGCTTCCAAAGGACTGAAGCTGATCGTCAGATTGAGTACTAAGTACTATAAAAAGTCTGCACACATACTACTGAACACTGCAGAAAAAGGACTGCACAATTGCTTCCCTTTAAAACAAAAAACTATCTTGGGGAAAAAGAGAAAGGAGAAGAGATACACCGATTAGCATCACAGGTCACACTATGACCACCCAGACTGCTGTATTTGTGAGGTATGAAGTGAGTACATGTGCTCTGTCTTTCTTCACACAGCAAAAGGCTCAGACTTTCTTTTCCTGGAACAAGTTAAGAAATAAGAGTATCAGTAATTTTCTTGTACTGAGATGATTTGAACGAATGGTCAAGTTTGAAAGCCCTCTGCTCTAAGGATTAAAGCATACTTCTAACATTTTGTGTGTTCCTTGACATTTATAGATCAATGTTATAAGGCTGGTCCCACTGGCTGTTTTCCTCTGAGTTTCTGATAATTCCACACATTTGTCCTCTCATTCATAGCAACCTCACACTCACATGCAACAGACTGGTAGTAGCAAGCACAGGTCCCCACTGTATAATTATCAAGACAGGAAAGATCTGAAAAACATTTTAAATGAATACAGCTGAGTTTGGCAATTACTATAAGAAAATATGGATAGAAACATTTAATATTGTACCTGTAAGGGAAAGTGATTAGTCCCTGTTTCAAGCACGTCTTAGCAGTGTGCCAAAGCATTAAGAAAGAAAAAACTCCACAACTTCCAGGTATATTTCTGAGGATCTAAATACCTCATTATGTCTAGTTATTTTATCACTATAAGGCAGTGTAATCATTCACTCACTTGCCTCCAGCAATGAGAAAGAAAAATGGCAAAAATGTTGGAAAATAATATCTGTAAAACATGACTTTTGTCAGGGGTAGTTGCCTGGTCTTGTGCCTGAAAACCATCAAATCTCAAAACACAGTCTTTTTTAAAGCTTTATTCCTTATCCCCAAAGAAATATAAAATAGCGGCACGGGCACTCCTCAAGCTCTGAACACAAGCACATTTAACAGTGTTTGAGTCACAGCAGCACAGTGCAGTCTGCCTGAGTAGACCTGTTCTCCCACATGGACCCTAGTGAAATTAACAGGGCCCCAAACATCTGCAAGAAAGTACATCAGAACATCCGAACCTTGATTATTCCAAGCACTGCCATATATTTATATTCTGGAGTCAAACTGAGATCTTCATTTTCTGCTTACACTTAACTGTGGAAATTAATCATTTGGGATTATAATTATACATATGATGCTCAGGGAAATTATAATAACATTCAAGGCACCACATCTTTAGCCTGCATTTTGTCTTAGACATGTTAGAGAATGCTTAATGAAGCATTTTACATCCCATTAAAACTTTATAGCGCACACTACCTCCTACTAAAATTCCTTAGTCAATACCTAAGTGCAGCTTAAAATCAGATACACTTGTAAAATATAAACATATTGTATAAATTTCCTGCACGTTAGAGTTAATGCAACTTATTAGAGAAGGATAGAGCTCCATGTGTTTGGTGCAGTACTCACAGAAATAACTGCTAATGGTAATACATGCTAGCTGGAGATCAGGTCGCATTTGTGTACTGTTACATTGCAGTTACCAGAATATTGATCTATGACTGAAAATTAATATACTTAAATTCAATATTTCTCTAACATAAATCACCTAGGTGTAATTTGTGCTAATAAATGATTGTGGTGGGTTGACCCTGATTGGACACAAGATGCCCACCAAAACCACTCTATCAGGAGTGAGCATCTCCCGGGCCCTTGAGAGTGAAGGCATCTCCTGTGCCTTCAAGAGACACATGAAGGTGACTGCAATGTAGGCACTGCCCTAAAACCATAGTCAAATTGTTGATTCATCCAGTCTCATATCCTCTCTCCAGTAAGACCAGCACCTACTGCAGCAGAGGAAGATAAAAACTTCCAGAGTGCTTAATGATGATCCTAATGAGGTTTCATCTGTAACAGCTGGCAGCAACAGAGTCTGAAACTAAAAAAGTGTTGTAACAGGGCTCTTAATGAAGAAAAAAGGATGGTGGTTTTATGTAATTTCTTCGTCAAAAATAATATCTGCTTCAGACTTTCTACTTGTATGAGTCTTTGAGCACTTGGACTACAGAATTAATTGTACCTATCTCCGTGCTCTTGAATTCTTGTTCCTCTTCACTGTGTTCATCTGCAGTGACACTGCCATCAAATTGAAGAAAAAATGCAATGGAGCACTTACATGTAAAGTTCAGGAATCAAAACTTCAGACTGCTGGAAGCGATTCACTTGGCTGCCTCTCATTATGTGCTCAAAAAAAGAGACAGTACTGGGTTTGCTTGGTCAGGTTTTGGTAGCAGGGACTGCTGGGGTATCTTCTGTGAGGAGCTGCTGGAAGCTTCTGCCATGTCCAACAGAGCCAATGCCAAGTGGCTGCAAGATGGACCTGCCACTGGCCAAAGCCAAGTTCATCAGCAAGGGCAACAGTGCCTCTGGGATAATGCACGTAAGAAGTGGAAAAGTTAGTGTGGAAGAGCAATTTCCACCAGAGCAGAGCAGAGTGAGAATATGAGAGCAACAACTGCAGACATCAAGGCCAGTGAAGGAGGGGGAGGAGGTGCTTCAGGAGTCAGAGCTGAGATTCCCCTGAAGCCTCTGGGAAGGCCATGATGAGGCAGGCTGTCACCCTGCAGCCCGTGGAGGTCCATGCTTGAGCACCTGCAGCCCATGGAGGACCCCGTGCTGGAGCAGGGGGAGGCCTGAAAAATGCTGTGAGCCCGTGGGAAGCCTGCAATGGAGGAGCCTGTTCCTGAAGGACTGCATGCCATGGAAGGGACCCACGCTGCAGCAGTTCACAAAGAACTGCAGCCTGGCAGGAGGGACTCACGGTGGAGAACTTCACAGAGGAGTGTTTGCTGTGGGAGGAATCCCATGGTGGAGCAGGGGCAAGAGAGAGAGGACTCCTCCCTCTCAGGAGGAGGGAGGAGCAGAGACAAGGTGTGACAAACTGACTGCAGACCCTCTCCCCGTCCCCCTGTGTCTCTGGAGGGTAGGAGGGAGAGAACCCAGGAGTGAAGGTGAACCTAGGAAGAAAGCAGGGGTGGCAGGAAGGTAATTTTAAGATTTGGTTTTATTTCTCTTTATCTTGCTCTGATTTGACTGGCAATAAATTAAATTCATTTTTGGCCCAAGCTGAATCTGTCCTGCCCATGACTGATGACTGAGCTCTTCCTGTCCTTTTCTCAGCCCACAAGATTTTTTGTTATATTCTCTTTCCCATACCCAATTGTGGAGGGGAGGGATAGAGCAGCTTTTGTGGGCACCTGACCATGAGCCAGAATCAATTCATCACAGAGTTTTTATGTTTTGTTTATTCTTTCAACTGTAGCATTAAAAAAGAAAAAGTTCTCCAATCTTCAACATTTTCATTCCGAGAAGAAAACACAGCAATTTATGTCATTACACAGTCAATCATCATGATAATAGTACGTTTGCTTGAGCAGATCAGAACTGAAGGATAAAAATATATATTTGCCTTGATAAAGGATTTGTTAAAGGATACGAGTTTTTTAATACATAAACAGAGAACAGGAGGGGAGAGGAATGGCAAAAGAGATCTCAGTAAGAAAACCTGGTCTTCTGGTCAGAAAAGAGGAAGAGAAAGAGGAAGAGGAATGGATTTTGGTTCTCAGTTCTGATAATGCCCTGGTATCCACAAGAAATGTTAAAATATATGAAACCTTATGATCTTGATTGAAGTGGGTTTATAGACAACTTCAACCCTCATAAGGTACACACGGTTAGTCCAGTCAATAGGTCATTTTTATGTCTGCTTACATTACCTGAAATACCTTCCTGTTTAGTCTAAAAGTTTCCCGAGCTCTTATACCAAAAGTGCATTGGGACAATTGGGTGTCTCTCTTTAATCTACAACTACCTAAGTAAAAGTAGAGATGCTAGCTAATATTCAGCCCATTTGCCATGGCAAGGTCTGCAACTAAATCCATCTATAGGAGAATGGAGGATACTGCCCACTTCCATGTGGCCATCCTACCAGCAGACAGGAGTCCTGGACTGCATTCTGCATGAACCACATCTCAAGGATCCCACACAGGCACTGCAGTTTGCACAAGGGAAAAAAGCTCAGCTGAAGCTGAACCACTGTGCCAGCAATGCCAGAGATATGGAGGCTCCCTGGAGAACTGCAAGGGGAAGCTTCAATCCAGCGTAACAACAGTTGTGATTGTCCTGGAAAACATAGAGACCAATATATTAAAGATCCATGACATTACGAGGATCTGCATTACATTCACAAAAATGCACTTTGTGGCTCTGGTCTCTAGCTTGGGATTGTGCTTCATCAGACCCTCTGATCCCATTAGTGATGTTTATCTCATGTTAGTTCGAACATTTGACAAATTAGTATCAAACTTTTTCCACTTTTTTATTGATTGAAAGAGCAAGATGTTGATCTCAATAAATGCTATGGTATGATCCATTTCTAAAACTAAATATTTCGTTTCTTTCATTCTTTTGTGCTAAGTACCTAGTGGATCATTATTTTGAAAAATGTGATGAAGTAGCCCCCATCTCTACTAGTGACTCCATTGTAATACAATAAAATGAAACACAAAATGTTGTTTTGCTGGGTTTTTTAATCTATTTATTCTACATTAAACAAAATCCACGCAGATTACCACAGATCCAGCTATGGCTGAATTAAATGAGGCCCAGTTTCCAGCCAATCCCTGACATAAATAGCCACTCTTGGCAAAGCTGTAGAATAACACATAATTCCTGTTAACTTTTTGCCTACTAAATTATCTCTTATGCAATCATCAGAGTAAATCAAACTAATGAACTGCTTAAAAAGAAATGAAATATCACTGATAATTTTGTTTTAGTGCAGTAAAATTAGTGACAAGCATGAGGTTTATGATTTAGACTGCGAAGTTCCTTTTACAAGTTAGAGGGCATTTGGAGCCAGGGTTTTTGATTCAGATCCTAGTCTTAATTAATATATTTCATTATTAATCCCTACTACTTAATGAGTTTGCCGTATCATTATGCTCATCCATATTGTAAAAACTGGTAACATGAACAAATTGCTGCACTTTCTGGGAGATATCTGTCAGTTTTGGCCAGAAGAACTTACATTGTTGCAAGGGAAAATACCTTTTCAAAATTGGCAGCAGATGAGCTTTTGCTTGCCTGAGTCATATATTTAAACCATTTATATTTCATTTATGAATTGCAAGAGTTGACCTGCATCACACTTTTCATGGTGGTCTACAGAGCTGGTTAGATAGAGTCTAGTGGAAAAAAATTTATAAAAATCAAAATTTCAGGAAAAGAAAGCAAGTTTCTCAAATTTAATGTCAATGTTCTCCTCTCCTCTCCTCTCCTCTCCTCTCCTATCTCATAGGTCCACCCAGAGATACCAGAATATCTAATTTCGTAGGCAGATCTTATTTTTACAAGATCACGCAGAAGCTTCCAGTCAAGATAACCTTCTTCATGACCATTAATAGTTCATTTTCACACCTTCCACTAGCATTTCTTATCCCTTACTTTTTCAACAGCACACATAGAGTTGCCCTTTTAAATATAAACACAAAGCTTGACCAAAAAAATGAACATAGGATGTTGCAAAGGATGAACGGTGAGATAATAGTGATTGCAAAATCTCCATTCACAGAATTTGCCTTATGATCACATTTTCCAAATGTTGCTTGCCATTGAATTATCTTTTTAACTTCAAAATTTAAACTCTTTAATCTTACAGGTTTTTGCTGAAAGGTGCAGTTCACAGCTTTATCATACTTGCTGTGCAATGAGCCTGACCTAAGGAAGACAGACTTTCCTCCTCCTTAGCTGGAAGTTTTAAGGAGATGAAGGTAGGTGTGAACCAAGCAGTTCGATTCATCAAGACAGATTTACTGAGGGAAAAATGCATCGTCATGATTGACTCATTTTGTGTGTCTATGCTAAGACCCTCATCCTCCTCAGTTCCTGACAACAATGTGTTTGTTATCTATATCCACATTTCTCCTATTCTCTGTATCACTGGGTTCAGGGAGGAGAGAGATATCACTCAAAATATTCAAACAAATTGCAGTATGTGTTGGCATCCCAGTGTTTTGTGTCCCTGTACGGGGCTTGCTGAGCTCTAGAAACACCCTTCATTACAAGCCTAACTCAAAATCAGTCAGCTCTGATCATCATTTTAGGTTATTTTTATGATACTGGTTTTTTTTATGTTTCTATGTCACATTACTTTTTCTTTTCAACACTGCCTTCAGTGTTTCTTCTTTTTGTTCAATAACCCTCTCACCCTTTACTCTGTGTTTTGTAGAGAGATAAATCACCATTATATCACTTTTTACCAACATTAGTACTGATCCTTTCATATTTACAAGTAGGTTATTGTTAAATTTCTAGAGTTGATAAGGTCGAAATTTGCCTGCACTTTTATCCTTGTCCTGGTTCAGTTGTTAAAAACGCTTAAATTGGTATTATGCCCTTAATCATATGTTTCACAAAGGGGTTTATTTTTGCTCTTATTTTTTCCTCTTATGCACAAAATGAGAGAGGATAAGGATCTCTTAACCCTTTCCTTATCTTCCTCTGCAAAATACAGAAATTGAGGTAAAATCTTATCCCAATCAATGCTGGTCAGTCTGAGATGGGCATTAAATTTGAGGATTAATTCTGGAAGAGTATTTACAGATTTTTGAGGCAGTCTTGAATTACCTCTTCAAATAATGATAATATCACAGAAGAATTATCAAAATGTGGCTCAGCATTTCAGGGAGCTCTTACTGTGGTGCCTCATTTTTGTGAATGCAAATATAATTAACATTTTTGTCAGGAACTGCAATTTCCAATTTTCTCTCCTTTTATTGACTGAAGATTAGAAGTTTTATTAGAAAACATATAATACTTAGAGAAACAAGTTTCACTCACTGCAGATGGTCTGTCTTCTCATTTCATTTAGGCCCTTTATGTACAACAACCGCTGTGTAAAAAATTTATATAATCATTTATGGATAGAGGAAAGCATATGTAAGTTATAGACTTCTGGTCTCTCTCTCTGAAGAGAAATGATAAGGTAGAATATGTACAGAAAGCCCAAACTGCCCTCAGGCATTTACAGATTAACAACATAATTCATTTTTGTTACTTTTGTTGGTCAGATTCCTGTCACACTTTTCAAAGTGTAAAAAATTGTCTGTAGATGCTCAGAGACAGAAATAAAATGACCCCAAAATGATGGAAGTTAAAGTCTGATCAGTTCAGCATTTTCCCATGAGCACAGTGAGGAGCTGCTCTTTTCCGCTATACTTTCCGTACGTGCACACATACAGGGACACAGGTATGAATTAGCTACACTCATGGAGTGAGATCTGGAGAGCAGGATTTTTCAAATGCGACAATCTCAATTGGACTGGCTTCCCCAGGCATACATTTGTATGTCATAAAATAACATTTATAGAATCACAGAACTGATGGGGTTAGAAGACACCAACCCCCCTGCCATGGTCAGGGACATCTTCCACTAGATCAGGTTGCTCAAAGCCTCATCCAACCTGGCCTTCCTTTCCAGGGACGGAGCAGCCACAATTTCCCTGGGTAGCCTGTGCCAGTGCCTCACTACCTTCCAAGTAAAGAATTTCTTCCCAACATCCTATCAAAGCTTCTTCTCTTTTAGTTTAAAACTGTTTCTCCCTGTCCTATCACTATCTGCCAACATAAAAAGTGTTTTTAATAACAGCCCTCTTTTACATAAGCCCCCTTTTAGAACTGAAAGGCCACGATGATGCGTCCCCAGAGCCTTCTCTTCTCCAGGCTGAACAACCCCAGCCGTCTCAGCCTGTGGTGACAGGAGAGGCGCTCCATTCCTCTGATCATCTTTGTGGCTCTCTTCAGAGCCTGCTCTAACAGCTGCGTGTCTCTCTTGTCCTGAGGACCCCAAAGCTGGGTGCAGTACTCCAAGTGGACTCCTACAGGGGCAGAGTAAAGGGGTAAAATCATGATGCTTCTTTTGATGCAGCCCAGGATATGGTCGTGCCCTTTGGGCTGCAAACACACTGTTGGCTCATGTCCAGCTTTACATCCAGCAGAACTCCCAAGCACTTCTCCATAGGGCTGCTCTCCGTGAGTTCTCCCAGTCTCATTGCTCCAACCCAGGTGCAGCACCTTGCACTTGGACTCGTAAAGTGATCTCATCTTTCTCATTCCATCTCATCACTCTCATCTTCGTCCTGTATAGTCATCAAACCCATCTCTCTGGAATATCCTCTAGTCTATGTGCTCTGCTTTTAACTGATTGCTTTAATTACATGTGCATGACTTAACAACTGGGGGCCTTCACAAGAGAACCAAACAAACCAAACCCAGTCTTTGATTAAGTCAATTAGATCTGCTCGTTTGCTTTAGCTCTCTCTCTCTCTCTCTTTCCATAGTTTGGTTGTTCCTCTGAAGGTAAATAATGGTTTTGACCTGTGTAAAGAAAGGCTTGTCAAGTGAAATAGCCTCTTCTGTTATGCCAGAAATTGTGGAGCACAGCAAAGAACTCAAACGGGGTGTGCCTGGGAGACCTGAATATAATTCAACTTTTTTGTTCAATCACAGACCAACAAAACAAAAGGATTAACAAAAAGCTGATATATCAGGTAGGATGAAAAATTAAGTAATGCGTTGATGACATGGTTTCAAAGTCGTCTGTTACCATTTCTTGAGACCAGATACAGTAACGACATAATTGGGATAAATTGTTCAGCATAGCTGGAAATAAAAGGTCAAGGAGAAATGTATTTTCCTGAATTAAATGGTATTATTAGAAGGAGAAACAGGAAAGAACAGAACTACCAGTAAAGAGAAGCATTTATAACCCTTTTTTTCTGTTGTGAAATGTTCTCATTTTTTTGCATAGTGATTCTAGACACTTTGACCCTTCATGTAACAGCTCTGCTTAACACACACTATCATAAAACTGTTTTAATAATACTTAAACAAGTTTTACTTTTATTCTGTAAGCTATCTGAACTTTAATTTAGATGCTTTTTTTTTGGACAAACCAAATGTTTAAATTAACACAGCCAACACCTTTTGAGAAATCAGTGAAAACAGTAATTTCACACTTATGGTGCCTTCAATTACATTTCACACAGCTATGAATCACAGTTTCTGGTTTGTGACTGCTTAAGAAAGACATGACCCCAGAACTCCTTTATCACATCAGCAAAATCACATGTATTAGCTTAAATCATAGGATAATAATATAATTGAGTTTGGAAAGAACTTCCAGACATTATTTAGACCAACCTGTTATTCATGTCTTAACCCACTAGCTGTTCCAACAGTCTGTATTATTTCTTTCAAGGAGACTGGTTTTAGACTTTATTGGAATTTTTATGAGAGAATAGGAACACACTGAAGCACAGGAGGTTCCCTCTGAACATCAGGAAACACTTTTTAACTGTGATGGTTGCCAAGCACTGACACAGGTTTTCCTGTGGTTGTGGAATCTTTATCCTTGGAGATACACAAAAACCGTTTGCATACAGTGCTGGCAACTCTTTTTAGATGGCCCTGCTTGTGTTGGGGGGTTGGACCAGATGAACTCCAGAGAGCACTTCCAGCCTCAGTTATCCTGTGAGTCTGTGATTCTGTGATTCTGTGATCCTGGATGAAAAAGACTAGAAAGCAAATTTGCAGACTGGAGATTTGGGGATCTTTCTGCTTTAAGCAGAAGATCAGCCCACATGACATCCATAGAACTGTTTCAAAGTAAATTTTTCCATTTCTATCACAAAACCTTCAAAGAACAGGCCGAAATATTTCCATTAGTTTTCTATTATTTTATTGAGGAATGACAGCAATTACAATTGAATAGTTATTGTGTAAGTACCCGAGGTGAAACTTCAAGCAAAGAATTATAGAATTGTAACACGTAAAACAGACAAGAGCCAGGCATCATATAGGTTTGAGAACAGACCTTGGCATGCCTTTGACCTATGCCAACTATCACACATTCCTGGATTATTCCTGGGCATATCAGAGAAACTATCATAAGCAGGAAACCATTCCAAAGGCAGTCCATGTGCAACCAACCTGCTATGGAAGGTAGGGGAGTTCAAGAATACAGATAAAGTTACAATTCATTCGCCTGGCAATGAGTTTTCCTTACGGAGAAACTATGCCAAAGTACAAATGGGGGACCACATACCCACCATATGGGTGGTGTTACATGGGTTTTGCTCTGTCTAATCATCAGACATCAGAGTGTGTTCAGAAAATTATCAAAAAGAAAAACCACCTACAATACAGACATGCATCCATCCATGTTGTCAGGTAGTTGCCCATACAGCTCAGTTTGAACAAAATGGGAGTGATTTCTTCTCTGTTCCTGGTTCTTCCTGAGAAACACAAGCAGCAACTTTCTATCCCAGTCAATCTTTTTGCTGAGAATGTGCAGATTGCTTTGGATACAAGACTTTACTTTCCCGAAGGGTGGCATGATATGGTAACACCTCAGTCCTGTGCTGAGGTGGGACATTTTCTAGGTCTTGTATTTCACAACTCCATTCTCCATTACCTATGCAAATAGTAATCTACCCCACCTCCTTCTCCCTTCTTCTCTGCTTTGCAGCCTTACCCTGTCTTTGACCTGCTCTGGCATCTGTCAGGTCCTTTGTAGATCACTTTAATTCATTAACAGGGAAAAAATTATACAGCTTTCTAGTTTTTCTTTCTGCAGCTTTAGCGTGTGAAGGCGTCTCACAGAGGGATCTGGCACATGTTAAGGTTGGTACAAAATAAGCAGCAGAACTGCATGTCTGGAAGTGAGGTGGGGAAGAAGAGAGAAGAAACAAAGATGCCCCTTTCAGCGCAATTCTTGTTGCTGGTGTCTGACTTTGTAACACTGTCTGAGAAAATGAGTTGTGCTTTGCTGGTGGCTGTTCAAGTTGCTACTAGTGCACAGTCTGTTTGTGGTTTTCAAGTGAAGACGACCTTTGTAGAGTGAAAATAGAAGTATTCATCTGCCCCCATGCTCCACAGAGAAAGCTGGCAGTTGTAGTTTACCCTCAAAAGATAATAAAAAATTTAATACATCTCTCCTTGCTTTTGCTGATTTGCTTTTTTTATTTGTTGTCCTTTATTTGCTTTTACTCTACCTGGTTTACTTCATTCATTCAGAGCATGCAGTCTGAAAAGTTCTGAAAAGTAGACAAACAGATTAAATCTCTGTTAATTAAGAAGTCTCAGTGGTTATTCATATTCATTTCTCTTCCTCATTCACCCCTCTTTGCCTTCAGATACTCTCAGACATGGAGTTTAATTCAGGTGTTTTCTATTTTATGCTTTGGAATGCATTATTCATAGTAGTGCCTAGGTGACACTGTTATATGAGAATTAGTCATCTCTTATGCATTGGTTTGCCAGTAATTTGTCTGACTCTCAGACTGATTTTATAAAGTATCTAATTAACCAAGGAAAATTTCTTTGAAAACATATGAATGGATTTTTTGGTTCATTAAAACTCTACCATGATTTCTTAATAGATAGTTTTTCCAATAGGTAACTGCAATCTATATATACATAATGTAAATGTTTATAGTTTGCCAAAACTTTATTCTTCTGCTGGAAATGGCTGAATAGGCCCCAGAGATTTTCACAGAAGCTAATTTTGGTTTACTAAGGCTCATCTTTTCCAACTTTCTTCAAAGTCAGTGGGGAGTTGGGCTTTCAGGGACAAGAGTAGGAGGCTTCCTTAGGTGGTCTGATCACCCACTACGTTAGAAGTCTGTTATGTCTGCTCTTTCTTTGATAATAAGATCAGACCCTTAAGGGGGCTGACTCAGACTTTTATCCTGCAGAGAAGTTTAACTAGAATCTCTTGCAACTTACTGGGTCTGGGCAAGTAGGTATCTTTCATCTGAGGTATCCTCTATCATGTGCAGATACATGATCTCATATCTTGTACATGAAAAATCACTGGGCAAGTTACTAACATATAGAGAAATGTTTGGGTCCTCACTGTGCCTCAATCCATTGCATTGTCATTTTAATTTCTGCTGTGGCTGACAGGACAGTGAGACCTATAGCACTCTTTGAATCATAAGAAAACTGACAAGGGAATTCAGAGAGTTCAGAGCCTTACTCTGGAAGGTGATCTAACCTCCAAGAGTTCTGTCATGCTCGGAATTGGTAGCACTAAAAAGGCAACGGGTATGACAGTCTGAAAAGGTGATCTCATTGGCAATATACTAGAATAGTAGTTAACAAATTTGAGGCCATGATCCCAAAAGGTGCAGGTTCAGGCAGCATGACATATTTAGATCTAAAATGAGAATTGCTGGACAAGAACAGTCCAAACAAGCCTCTAAGAGAACATTCTTTCCCAAAAAGGAGAAATAAACTAAAGGTGGGAAAAAAATCCCCTGCTACTGATATGCAGCACTGGACATCAGATTTTGGACTGAAGAAAGCAAGGGCAAAACAAGACTCTGGTCTCAATCCTCTGTGTCCTGGCATGCGTACTGAGAGGAACAAGTCAGTAAGCAGGGCAAGAAGACGTGCAGAAGTATGGTATGGCAATCAATGAACACAGAGTAACCATTTCCAAATAGGAAGGCTGAATCAGTGGTGTTCATGGAAGACATAGAGCTTCACTGGCAGGGGAGGAGTGGGGCAAGCCTTCAAGCAGTTAATCAGTAAAGGGATAAACCACAATCTCCTTCCAGGTGGATAAAAATGACTGTTTGCCAGGTTTATTCCTGAGGATGAAATGTGGAAAACAGAAATTTAAGGAAGCAAAAAGCATTTGCTATCCAAATGGTGCCACCAGCTGCAAACTGGGACTCTGCCACCCCTACTGAAGGGATGTGGGTGGCTTTATGTGTTTACACCTGCTTCATCTAGATGTATTGAAGAGCAACCAGGTTCCAATTAGTGCCCTTGTCTGGAATGTTGTCTCTCTTCTTGTCAGAGAAAAAAAATTCTATCTATCTATCTATCTATTTATCTATCTCTCTGTCTATCTATTTATCTATCTGTCTATCTATCTATCTCTGTTAGATGGCCCTACGAGCCATATGCCACCAGTTGCTTGCCAAACACTTGCTGTCTCAGGAGATTTGCACAAAGACCAGAAATGGCAAAATATTAAGTTATATAATACCAATCCCCTCTAAGAAGTCCATGGTAGCTAATCACTTAGTGTCAATGATTCTGTCTGTCCAGCAGCAAAATACATGAGGGGATGTCAGATCCTTGATCTTCCAGAAAACTTTAAAAATAACAATTCAGATCAATGCTTTCATGTTAGCTTGCACTTAAGTATAAGGAAAGTATATTACAAACCTGTCAGAATGAGGCACTTGATATATTCATTTTTGGGGCTCATTGAAATTTCTTTAAAGATCCTGTAAAAATCTGGGGTTTTTTTTAATTAGAAAGTATTACTTTTCATTCAGCTCTATCTCTTTTTTTATTTTTACTGCTCAGCTGCTTGGAAATAAATCATGTTATTGCTGAAAACTGAAAACAAAGCTTATCTCACTGGGGTATAATAAATCTTCATTAAAATACAGATTTATTTTTTAATGCAATGATTCTATGTTTGAAAAATGTTAAGGTTGTGACAAAAATCAACAAAAGCCAGGAAATTCAAAGTTAATTTTGAATTGTGTCCATAAAGCACCTCATTAAGCCCACTCATTGTATCCTGTGTGGAATCATACAGTTTCCAGAGACATCTGTAATTGTTCATAATAAAAGGGCATATTAAGGGCAGAATTAGTGGATGTACCTGATCCAGCAATAAAATAATCCTAGTGTTCCTATGCTCTGTAATCCATGCAAGGTGGTTCTATCTGGATTTAAGCCACAAAACACTCTGCTTAGTATAATCTGGAAAGAAAAAAAGCTCCAATGAAAGAAACGAAGCCTTGAGTGAGGTGTCAAGCAAGGCACATGGGAAACAGAGAGAGCTCCTTAGCTTTCATCCAATCACAATTCTATAAAATCACTTGCTGATTTAGCATCAGAATTATTTGCATGCTTTTTGCTGAATGAGTTCCTTAATTAAAAATTACAGTTCATCAAAACTTATATCTCGTAGCAAGATCTCAATCGTCAAGCATTTCACTGATGCATAAGCAAGTAAGGACTGAAGCTCTCCAAGTTTTTCTGCAGGATCACCATAGGTTTGACAAGAATCACAATGTTTCCAGAGTTTGTAGCTTTGATACAAAGCTACTATATGCACTCCCAAGCCATTTCACTAGACTTTAAAAATCTCTTTGAACAGAAAATTTCAAAAATCACCAGGACAAGTCTTATAGTTTTTTGGATTTTTCTGAAAAATCAGATTTTATTTTTTCGGGCCAAAGAAAATAGGAAAATTTGAAACGTGAATGTTCTACAATTTCCTACCATACACCGTGTCTCAAATGCATATAATTTGGGGTTAAAATTTCTTTTTATTTTTGTCCTTGCAAGAGTTAAACTGTGGGGAAAAACCACCTGGTTTTTCTTTGCTTATGAAACACACCAAAGGTTGCATAGCTCTTCTGATGTCCCTGGGAGTGGAGTCCAGCGTGCCAGCTTACTAGAGAGGTTCACTTTTCTATTATGCAAAAGGGCAGTATAAAATGGTTTTATTTTGCAAACCTCACTTACCTTGCCGTGTGCAGTGTGGGGAACCTGAAGCTTGAAAAGCGTGCAGTGATCTCAGTAGCAAGCAGATGGGTGCTGCCCCTGAGTCCTGCTGATGGGCAGTGCTGAGCGTCGGCTGGTGCTGGGCTGGGAGGAGGGAATGTGGGATCATGGGGCTAAGTCACAGCCCCAGCAGGGGAGCCAAGAGGAGCTGTTCTTCAGTATGGAAGTGCAGGGACTTATTGGTCTGAGCCTGAGCAGGCAGGGTAGAAACGAGCCTCCATACACTGAGCTGGAGCCAAAGCCCCTTCTGGCTGTCCATCCCTTGAGGGCAACGCTGCTGGGACATCATCTCAGCTGCCAGGGAAGAGAAATCATTGGAGGCATGCGCTGGCCTGGCAGAAATCCCAGGAGAGAAGGCAGCATCAAGGGAAAACAGGGTGTGCTATTGGCACCAAGGAACTAACTGAATAGCTTCAGGAGAACAGGGGCAGGACCTCTGTGGGAGGAGGAATCCTCTGTTCCACCCCTACAGCATGGGATGGAACAGGCAAGGTGTAATTTATATGTACATACCTGAATGCTGGAGAGCATACCTATATAAAACAAAAAGCGGCCAGGCAGAAACAGCTCAGTGTTGTCACTGGAGGAGATAATGCTCATACCATGCTGGGAGAATGTAGGTAATCAAACCACTCTGAATGCTTTTAGAGACCAAGGGACTTCAAGCATAGCGAATTACAGAGCTTTGAACTGGATGTCTGTTGAAAAAAAAAAAAAAAGAAGAAAAGAAAAAAACATAAGGAAAGATATTTTTATTGCAAGATCTCTGAAAACCTCAGCTCCTACCAATCTCTTTCTAAAATCTGGGAACATGCAATATTCCAACTTCTACCAAAATTGTCTTTGGTTAGATCCTGCCTGCTTGAACATGGATTTAGAGATGTTTATAAGACTCTCTATGGGTATTCAAACAATATGCTGAGCAACTGCACTCTGATTATCAAGATCCTTTAAGCTGTCTCAAATCAGGAGGCCCAAAATTGAAATATCAAAAATCATCATTCACTTTGAAAATTTAGGTCATCTTTTTCCCTGTCTTTTCTCTCTCTCAGCTAGAGCTCTCTTTGATCTATGGTCCTTTTGCATTTTTTTCCCCAACTAAGTGAGATTAAGCTGCAAGAGAAACGTCGAATCTGATTTACCTGTCACTCAGAATCAGCAGCTTCAGGGCTACAAAGTGTGCAAATCTCCTTTGAATTGACTGTCGCAAAGTCATTTTTAGGTGGATAGACCTATGTTTGTTACCTCAGTGTTCTCTCAAGGAATACCATCAAGGCACAAGCTTTATTGCAGATCTAGGGTATTTATAAACTAGCTTAACCAGCAGAGAAACACTCCAGGTATTTTTATCCTGTTATCTGCTTAATTTTCATTTCAAGAAAAATGTTTTACATTTTTTGAATTTATTCCACTAAAAACAAGGTCAGAAGCGCAGTCTCTAGGTACCTGTAAATAGTATGCTTTGGCCAGAATCAAAATCGTTCTGCTTACACTTGGAGCCTGCTGACACAACCTTATAAATTGATTGGTAGTAGCATGCAAATTAACATTTTTGGTGCTGAGATCCTGCCTCAATTCAAAGCTCATTTGCCACTCTTAACATTTATTTAGACATGCTGTGTCCCTGTATTAAATCTCTTTTGACTTACAGGCATAAAGCAAGATTTAAGCTGAGTTTAGGCAAATAGGAAGCAATTTTTTCACCTATTAAGGTGCTGCAGAGCTGTGAGAGTTTCTAGGGTTTTCCTCCTTAGATTAAATATTTCCTTCTTTTCCCTCAGAACTGCCTTAGATGCAGTTGTTTGTACTTTGGTCTTGCTAAGGCTTCACTGATGCCCAGGGCTACATTCATGACATGGCAGCAGAGCAAGCCAGGACCAAACTCCAGTCTTTGAACAAACCCAAATTCTCCCCTTCCCTCCCCACAGCAGGATGTCAGTGTCTAAATTGCCTCTTGAGCTCTGTTTCTGATGAATGCCATTCCTCTGGAAAAAGCGAAAACTGTGCCAAGGAACATGTTAATAATTAAACAGCTCGCTTGACTGCAAGTGTCTCTGTTATTAAGTGGTATAGATGCAGCCTTAGACACTACTGCAAGAGAGCACATAGGTGTTTAGGTGCTTAGTTTGTCAATGCATACTTTTTTATTCAAGGAAACCATTTAACACTTCGTTTCTGAAGAATAAAACAAAGAGTATACTTTCAAACCTGGTGGACTATATAAGTCACTTAAATTCACTTGTAACCATCCAGCGTCATGATTTTCTGGTGTGCTAACTCCACAGCTCTCTCTGAAGAATTTTTTCATATAGGCATATATGTTCATTCCATTGTTATTGGATAGCTCAAGCTCCTTTACTCATTCCTATTATGGTCAGCATGTTTGGAAATAATCGAGTTTTTATTTCAGAGACCAAACAGTTGTCATGGTTTAATCCCAGCCAGCAGGCAAGCCCCAGCCAGCCACCCACTCAATCCCCCACCAGCAGCATCAGGGAGAGCATCAGGAGGGCCAAAGGAGGAAATTGATGGATTGAGTTAAAGACAGTTTAATAGGGAAAGCAAAAGGCATGTACCCAAGTAAAGTAAAGCAAGGAATTAATTCACTGCTTCCCATGGCCTGACAGGTGTTTAGCCATTTCCAGGAAAGCAGGGCCCCACCACACATTACTTGCAAAGACAAACACCATCGCTCCAAACATCCCTCCCTTGCTCCTTCTTCCGTCTACTTTATGTACTGAGCATGATGTCACATGGTCTGGAATATCCCTTTGGTCATTTGCAGTCACCTGTCCCAGCTGTGTCCCCTCCCAGCTTCCCGTGCACGCCAGCCTCCTTGCCAGTGTGGCAGTACAAAAAGCAGAAAAGGCCTGGGCTCTGTGCGAGTCCTGCTCAGTAATAACAAAATCTCTATTATCATTATTGTATTCAGCACAGATCTGTAACATAGCCACATACCAGCCACTGTGAAGAAAATTACCTCAGCTAAAACAATCGCACAGTGAACAACCCCTTAACTTCAGCCACATGGATTTGAATATTTTGATCACTGCTGTCTGTCTTGACAAGTTCTTGACAATAACACTATTACTTCACCCTGCAGGAGTAGGAAAATGACAAATAAGGTGCTTTTTTCACATATCAGTGACAAAATATTGATTCTTTAGTAGGAAGTACTGAGCTAATTATAGCTATATTTAATTTGTATTAGCTTAATCTGAGACTTAAATTTTATTGTACTTTAAAGAATGCTCCATTGTGCTTTAGCAACATTAGATAACTAAGAGCATAATCTAATTGAATAGAAAGATACTAGAAAAGGTTTTGCAAGCATGAATGATTTGGAAGATTTCAAAGTGTATAAAAATGTCTTTGCCCTTTTAACGTGATCTCAAATCTTGTCATTACTGTACTATATCTATGGCTACAACAGCATGTCTAGAGAAAGGTGTATGTTATTCACTTAAAATACCAGCACAACCAAAATGTTCTAAATTTTGCAGGTATTATCATTGCTCCCTTACCTAAACTGCTGTATAGAACTCTGCATTCTGAAGTTGTATTCCACCTCAAAAGCAGCTGCATTTCGATGATGGATGAAACAAGCCATTCGAGTTCAGTGTGCAAAAATGCTACGACACCTTTTGGGAGCAGGTATTATATATATGTACCAGAAGTACTATTTCAAGGCAGAAAGTCTGCCAAATGTTAAACTGAGACTGAAGTCTTACAGCTGAGTTGTTAACCTCTGGAAACAGGAGTTTAAACTGCAAATGCTGAGCTAACTTTACCTCTGGGGGAGCAAATGGTAATAATGAAAAATTATATAGCTTTCACCTCCTCTCTAAAGGCAAAAGAAAAACATTTTAAGCTTTATTTTATACTTTTTTTCTGCAGTTAATTTAGACAAGTTTGTTGGCAAAATAATAATTCCTGTGCTTAGTAAGTAGTATTTCAACCTTCTGAATCCCATCCAGCAGGAAAATCACAAGGGTAGGTTGCTTTCATCCTTGATTTGTAAGTAGAAGTGAATTCTGCTCTCTGCCTTTTCAATGCCTCCATCAGAAAATAAAACAAACATACAAGGTAAATGTGCCAGATACTCAGTGGGTCCCAGTGTATAAAATCACAGGGACAAACAGGTTGAGGGGAAAATGGAGGTGAAAGATGTTAGGAAAAGTATCACAGATGTACCATCTTTGGTTATTACGTTTAAAAAAGGAAAAAAGAGAGAAAATATTCTGCAGTTGTGCAGAAGGTGGTAATAGAAAGCGAAAAGATGTTCTCCTTTGGGCAGGTGGGAAGGAAGGAAAAGCCCCTTCCGCTCCACTCAGAAAAAATCTTGGCAGACTCTTGGAGATAAATGTCACAAAGCAGCCTTAAGCGGCAGGATTGTATTTATTCATTGAAAGTGGTTTTCATTGCATTTGATAAATGCTTTATTTATTTCCTAAGTATAGCCACAGGTGGGAAAAGCTGGGGTAGGACTTCAACTTCTAGCTGTGGGGTGAGAGGAGATACAGCTCTTGGAGGGAGGGTTGCAAGGTGAGAAGAAAATCCCAAAACAGAAATTCAAAACATAGGATCCTTAGAAGAATACTTGTTGATATAGTTTTATTCTGGGGATGCAGAGATTTTAATTTGCCCAGATACTCATTTACCAATATTTACTTATCAAATATAATCATACAGTCATAGAACATTTGGGGTTAAAAGGACCCTAAAAATCATCTAGTTCCAAACCCTTGACAACTTACACTAGAACAGGTTGCTCAAAGACCCTTCCAACTTGGCCTTAAACTCTTCCAGGGGTGGGGCATCTGCAACTTCTCTGGGCAAAAGGTGCCTTACCACCCTCACAGTAAAGAATTTCTTCCTAATATTTAATCTAAGCCTACTGTCTTTCAGTTTGAAGGCATTCTCCCTTGTCCTGTAACTACGCACCCTTGTAAAAAATCCCCCTGACATTGTGGTAGGCCCCTTTAGGTACTGGAAGGCTGCTACACAGAGCCTTCTCTTCTCCAGGCTGAGAAGGCAAGTTCCCTGGCTAAGGAAAGCATGCCCTTCCTACCAGTGTGTGACAACAAGTGGGCAAGAGAAGGCAAGTTCAGCCTCAGAGGCTGGCTGGCATTTTCCATCACCAGCCCTCAGGTACGGCTGTCTCTGAGATGCCCATACCCATGTGTGGAAGTTGCGGAAGCAAATTGTTGTCTGCGAACTTGTAGTGCCTTTAGAGGCTCAAGTAAATAAGACCAGGCACAGCTGGTCCCTGGAACAATGGGACCTTGGAACAATGCATTGTGTGCATTTTCTTATCTGCACCCCTATTACTTACCTGCATCGTATTTTCTCCTGGCCTCCAAGACTCTGCAAATTGCAGGAATACAGGTTGTGGTCTGATCCCAGAAAACAAACGTGGCACCAATCTACCAAACACCAGTCCTTTGAAATGCCAGTTATAACTCAGTATCACTATATTTCACACAGCTTTTGCCATTTTTGTGTTCCCATAATCGAGGCTACGCTCAACACCAAATACTAAACTAAGGTTATCTTTCCACTGATTAGAAGGTGTATTGGACCCCATTGCTGTTATTAAACTGTTTCATAAACCAGTTTTATCTACAGGATAAATGGATATTCTTATCTTTCCAGGACAAGAAGACAAAAGGCCAAAAATTCTAATGACCTTTCAAAATCTCAGAAAAAAGTTTGAATAAAGTTTAGATTTTTGCAAATATTTTATTCTTGTACCATGTTGCATCAATAAGAACTGTTTTTCAAATTGTCCATAATTATATTTAAATGAAGGTACTAGTATAACATTATGTTGACTTAAACAAACTGTTCATTTATAACCTCTAACCTCAGGCACAGGCTGCCATGGTAAAATTGCATTGCCATGTGAGAACTCTTCAAAACACTGATAATCTCAGATAAATGCTCTCGATCTTGATGTAATGATTTAATTAATTCTTGTCCTTCCAGAATAAAATATTTCTGGGTCATTTCCAGATTACACAAAACAGTTGATTTACTCTCATACTTGATTGCTTCAAGTAACCAGCAAACAATCTTTATTCCCCTTTCTGTTCTTTCCATCTTTTCCCCTGCCACATAAACTCCATTTTTAAAAAGGCGTAGTGTTATTCTTTTTTGTTTTGTTGGTTGTGAACAGATCAAAACTACAAAGATTCATGAGCAATGTGAATTCTGAATATCTACTTTGTTACGTTTTTTTTTTTAGTAAAGAATTGTATACAGCAGTACAAGTCATAATGTACACTCCTCTACTCATTACCTGGCCACTCCTTGGCCTGCCTTTTTCCAGTAATGATGTTTCTACCAACATGACATAGGTAAGCACAAAAGGGACTGCTTCATCACCCAGTGCTCCCAGCCTCTGTGGAGCCTCCTCTCTGCACAAAATCCTATCTATCATATATAAGATACACGTGTAGGAAACAGAGAGCATGCTAATATACTTTTAAATATTTTACACTGTTGATTCTGGTATTTAATCATACCTACAAGTGGTGACTGTACAAGTTTTAGATGATGTTACAGGATTTTCAATAAATTCTGTATAGTCCACTGTGTTTACTATTAAAAAAAAAAAGAAACTCACCCATTTTCAGTGGCCAAGCTGAAAAAATAGAAAAGATAAAATAGAAAAAAATAGTCAAGATATAAAAAAAATTAGACAAACTATGAAATAGCTTAAAGGGAAACAATAGAAAAGAGTTTAAAACAAATTTAATTTTCACACTTTTTTCAATTTTACCAATCTAAGTTACTGTTGTCTGGAAACATAAATAATGGTAAAAATAAAACCATTATCTAAGTTTATATATTTTCATATTTGCCAATCTAGTCATTGCCCTGAACATCATGGAAAGTCAGCTATCCTGACGATAAGGCTATATTGACATTTCTGCTGAGGGAGGACACCAGAAACAGATTTTCTTTACATAACCCAGTTATGAACCCACTTCATTGGAATAAAATACCTTGAAATCCAGTTGTTAGCAAGATGCAGAACCTTAAAATATGCATTCTTCTGAGGCAGATTATTACCTATACTGACCTTCAGGTCAGTAAGGTTGTAATTAAAAAGTATGTACTCAAGGAAACCAAGAAAAACATCTTGTAAAATGAGAGATGTTCTATGCTTGGAGAATATTTTTTATTTTGGTTGCTTTTATTATGTGTTTTTAATTGGTGCTGAAGGAAAACATTTAGTTGATTTTATTATAACAGTTCATTGCAGCTGCTCACAAGTTCGATTATCAGGGGTATACATGGCAGTAAAACAGCAGAGATTATTAAGCAGATCTAATTTGGACAAAATCAATACATCTTTCCCATTTTTAAGCAGAAAATCACCATCACAGTAGGATGTCAAACATGTCAGATCCACAGTATTTAAAATGTACCAGAAAGTATAAAATCCTTCTTAGGAGTCATTCCTTGCTAAGGATCTGTGATCAGGAAGATTTCTTCCCTTCTCTTTGCTACTCAATTATTTTAACTCTTTCCCACTGTAGAATTCACTAAGTAAATTCAGAAATGCCAGGAACTATATTTTAAAAAGGCAGTAACATCTTTATTTGCTCCCATCTTTGCATCCCAACTTTGCTCCCATCACAAAGCTTTTCTTTACTTTGAAAAAGGACTGTGTACCTGTTGGCTTCATGCAGAGAAAAGAAATGGAAAAAAATCTGCTTGCAGAAGCATCCTCAGGAAAGACGTACATTGCACAGATCCCAAAATATAATTTCCAATTATACAAGATATAATCAAGCATTGCCTGCTATGGACATATGTGTCTGGGAGATGTTTGGCTAATTTACTTGGACCCTTCATAGCTGCTGAGCTCAAGAGCTCAGTAAGATGCTCAAAACAGAAAGTGTTTCAAATACTGTAAAGAAGTTGAACGGAATGAGGATAAATTGCTTTTTCCCTCCCACTTCACATGAACTGTTCTGATCCTGATGTGTTCTGCAATCACTCCATTAGAGCTGTTTGACTTTTCAGGCAGTCCAGTCCTACTGCTGGAGACTTATAGTAGGGCATCAAAGTGATCACTGGTAAAATGGGCAATAAATTGTAAATATCAACCTTTCATGCCGGTTTTACACTTTGATAAGCGCTGAGATACTGGACTGAAATAAAATGTCTCCTTCTACTCTTCATCATTTTCACTTTGCAAAAGACTAATACATTTGAGGTCATATAGCTTGCTCCCTAAAGTGAGATATTTACTAATTTAGAAGGTGCTATCAAAAATAGCAAGAAATAGGAAATGAAAAAGAGCAAGATAGTGATATCTTTCCTGGCACAATAATCTCTGGGGCTTTGACCCAGCTCAAAATCCTCTTTGCTTAATCTGGAATGTGCTGGCAAAAGTTCCAAATAAGATATCAGGAACGGCAAATAGATTTCTGTGGTGGAGGGGATTGTAATAACTTATCACCTTTACTGAAATGATTACGTTCTTTGGAATGATTCTTCCTTAAAAACCGTAGTGGATGTGTGTACTAACTACAGAGGGAGACAGAACATCAAACATTAATATCTTGGCAACATTTTCATCTGACAGCTATGACATGGTTCAAGATTCTACTTTCGTTTTCCTTTGGTGTAAGATTCACCTATTAATCATCTCGGATGAAAATAATTGTATTTAATAATATTTGGGAAAAAAAGGAATGTTCTACTATGTAAGCACTCAGCTGTGAAAGCACTCTGCTCGTTTATGTGAGGTATTTTGACATCCCCAGGAAAAAACCCCAAACTATCACAAACAAAAGCAACAATAATAACAAGAACAATATATTAAAAAAAATTAATAATCTCTCGTAGAGAAGACATTTTATCACAGAAATGCTAACTCCTTTGTGTTCCCATTCACAGTATTCAAATAAAATATGCAGATTTTTACAACAAAATTGTGCAATTTTTAACCACTCTTCTTCATTTTAAACATTTTGCTGATTACAATTGATATGAGCTTTCTTTTCCTGTTTTTCTGCTTAGTTGTTAACAGATGTTAGAGTGCTATAATAAAAAAAAAAATTAATGTGTGGCTAAGTATCATGTTAGATATGGGTATATCCCTTATTTGTGGAAAGTTATGTTGAATTGAATGTACTAATCCAGAAGGCAAACTTCATGCAGATTCCAATGGGGACAAGAATAGATAACTGTCAGTGTTAAAAGAAGTGCTGCTGGTAAGAAGTTTTGCATGATGCACTACATTTGGTTGTAATAATCTTGGATGTAAATCTGTTGGCCATACAAAAGCAGCATCCTGGCTACACAAACCAGAGGCATCTGAACATGACTAAGAATATTAGATCCAAACCACATTTTTTTCCTAAAGAAATTTTCTTTTTTCAGATGTGTGTTAATAGATATTCTAACTTACAATTTTAGCTAATAGAAAATAGAATCCTCAGAGATATATTGAGTTTACCATGGAAGTACTGAGGTACCTTTTCCTTTAAAAATATCATTAATAAGAGTTCTACATAATTTGAAATCTTGTCTGAGTTTACATCATTTCACCCTCCACACTAAAGTCTGTTTTCTACCTTAGAATTTTTTTTCTCAGATAATTAGAATATGCTGAAATTCTTGAAGCTGAAGCACTTTCTTTTTTTCTTAATTTAGAAACTGTAGGATCAGCTGCCTGAAAATGAACCCATTAAGTGGTAATGCCTTTATTTCAAGCACTTAAGCTCCCATATGCATACAGGGTCATCAGAGATTCTACAAAATGAAGGAAATTCTGGAACAGCTACAGGTCCATCGCGACAATATCCACTATCTAAAACAAGAATGGAGATCTGTGGGGACTCGAATGTTTATTTAAAAGCATTGTTCACCTTTGTTAATAACAGTTGATATGCATGTATACACTTATACCTTGACAAACCTTTAGCTCTCATGTCCCAAAGACAGTTGATTGCTGCGCTTTCTGCTCATCATTCTCCAAATCTTGGGTCCACCTCTTGATGTGGTCCACAGATCCCTGAAGGACTTAGCTATACTGATTTCTAGGAGACAGCTGGTCTCTGCAGCTATCTGACCTATCATTCATTATCTCCATTCTCAACACTTTAGGCTTGTGATAGAGCATCAAAGAGCTCTTGCTACATACATGGTGTTTTCTTTGACATTGTACTCTATTAAAAATGGAAAAATTCTAATCAGACTGTGGAAAACATCCATTCCTAAGGGTAAGACATGACACCAGAAACAAAGAAAATCTCAAGGAACCAGTGAAGCTCAGGATCCCACCTTGGGTCATTTGGCTATTGTCCAGTTACAGGAGCCAAGTGTTTGAGCTCCTCTAGCTTAGAGATGTTTCTGGCCTTCAGCTCTGGCCCTGTTGGTTTGGTACCAAACATCCTCTGCCACTTCTACTTGCTGTTTTCTTAAAAAATGGGCAACTGCTCACAAATTGTCTTCCATCAGCAATGTTTGGGTAATGCATCTCTATTTTATATAAGATATACCTAGAGAGAGAATGTGTAATAATCTGTTGTGCTGAGGCATTTATCTTTGCAACACTGAGAGGGATAACTTGGGAGCAATGTATAGTAGCCATGAAGATAAATAACACTGCAGGGCATAGAATCATTTATAAAATATTCCCGGCACTCTAGGTTCCATTTCATTATTAGATTTTTAAAAAGAACCATTTTCTTGGTTAGTTTCCAGAGCTAGCAGTCACAGAGGCTAATTTCAAATTGCTTGAGGCCTTGGAAACAAAGATGTATTTGTGCAAACACTGCCTTGAATGCCAGTAAAAAATGTGAGCAGGACACACTCAGCCTTGTAAGTGAATTATACACAAGACAGTTTTTCTCATCACAAAACCCCATCTCCCCCAAATTTTTCTGTCATGCACTAGCGTTTACAGGACAGCTTTCAAAGTGACAAAACTATTGAACAGGGAAAAGGACAGCTAACTTGGATGGCTAACTTATAAAGCTATTCAACACAGAGATAGCTTCCTGTGGTGAACACTTTATTTTGGTCAGTGTGTGAAGTCCTTCCTCTTTACCTATCTCCACTGAGATCTCTCCTGGATTATATTCAAGAAGGATGTGGGACAAAAGCAGGAAGTCCAAGGCAGATCAATAGGAATGGTTAACTCTTTAGGTGTCAAGGTTTGAAAGAATTTGGGTTTTTCGGCCTAAAGAAAAGGAATCTGGAGGGAGACCGTGTCAGTAACTGGTATACAAATCACTAGAAATATTTGCAGTAAGAGACAGAATTAAATATTCTTCATGTCTACAGTAAATAGAAAAATCTTAAAAGACAGTGAGTCAAGTTAGGTTAGATACCACGAAAACTTTTGCCATGTAAAGGTAGAAAAGCAACAGGATAGGTTACTGGAAATGTTGTGGAATTTTCACCACTGGAAGTCTCATGTGAGTGTTTATCTAGAGATAAAACGAGTGCAGTTAACATTGCTTTGGATTCAGGAGATAGACTGTGTAACCTTCTAAAATCCTTTCGGACCAAAGATTCTGTGATGTGTTAAAAAAATACTACATAATAAAAATATGCCTAAATGCTAGCAATACAAGTACAAATATGAAATAAATCATAATCGTTCAGCAGTGCATCTTATCCCAGAACTGTTAGCTTTTTTTTTTTTAGGTAATGGCACCATTTAGCAAGAGCATGATAAATTATTTATCCTAACAAATGAGTTTAGTTAGCTTAGACAAATGTGTTGTTTTATGGTTAATTCAGTATGTAGATTTTAAATCTGCTGGAGCAGAGTTTAAGCCCATTTCTATTAATTGAGGTGATCACTTGCTTTCCCTGCACCCTAGTTTTTCACCTGTAAAAGGAGGATAACATCTTTTCCAGACTTTAATTAGTTACTGTAGGAATATGTAGAATAAAAATGGAAACCAACTGTTTCCAGGAGTGGTCGTACACTTTCTTTAAGTAAACAAATTCCCTGGGAAATGGTAGAAAACACTCAATGAATGTTTTAAGACTAAAGCCCTCATTGCCTACCAAATTATGCTTTTTCTCTTTTTTTTTTTTTCAGGGTGGAATTGTTGGCAGTGGCTATTCCTTTCAAGCGTATCTTTTCTATTTCTAACATCATGTAATTATGGGATTGTAGCAAAGAAACCAGGGCTTATACCAGGTAACAAAATTTGAATATCTTGTATCTTCCAACAGGTGAAATAAATTATGTCCATTAGTGTAGCAGTAGACCACTTCTTTTTAATCAAGCAGCATAAGATGAAGTTGAAATGATCTGTATACAGCATCACGCATCAGGAATAAAAGGCCAGCATCAGTATAGGTATCATTTTATCACTGTTTAATAATTCCCCTAAACAACACAAAAGTTAAGGTTTCATTTTATGGGTAGCATTTTAATGAAGATTAGTTCTTTCATATTTCAGGAGAGCAAGCATGGCAGATATAAAGTTATTGAACCTGGATATTTGTTTCTTGCACCAAATTACTCTAACAGCCATCAATTTGTTGTGAATAATTGTTTCCAGTAAGATATATTTGAGTTTATGCAGCATAGTTGACATGTACTTTTCCAGAGAGGTGGATGGCAATTTAAGACCAGCATGGAACAAAAACAAAGCTTTCATGCCCCTAAGGAAAACCCCTCCTGAAATGGTCAGAACCACATCCTAAAAGTTTCAAACTGCCTCTTTACTCACGATCACTCAGCACACAAGTTTGGCAAACCAAGTACAAGCCTTCCATCAGTGCTAGACTCCCACTACCTAAAGACTGCAACAACCTATTAATTCCTCCAGTTCATTCACCTGAAAGTGCAGAATGTAAGAACTGGATCTCTCTCCCTGGCAGAGGAGGCTGTAGCAGGGACTCAGCTCAGACTCTGTTTGATCTCACCTGCAAGGTGACTGAAGTGCAGCACTCTTCACAGGTGAGCATTGTCTCTGTACCTCCTCTCTTTGGCTCTCCTGTGCGCAGCAGGCTCTGACAGAATTTCTCAATTTATTTTGTGGTCCTGTGAGCTGAAATTGGCCCTCCTTATTCTTTTGGTAGTGTTAAATGTCAGTTATTTGAGAATTTGTAGTCATAATGCGCTTTTTAGACTGTTGCTTTCTCTCACTTATGGTTAGAGGGATACGTGTTTTTAACTAAGAGTTATAAAACATAAGAAGACATAAATCTTAATGTTTTAGCTGAAATGCAATGGAAAAAAAAGAATGTCTTAAGACCCTAATTAAGAGCTTGATCTATTTTTCTAATACAAGATTACTAATAAAGTATGCCTGCTTGTGAAGTGTGATTCAAAAGAAAAGCATACTATTTTAAAAAACTACATTTGTCTCATTGAATCCCTCCCTCAAACTAGCAGACTCTTTTCCCAGACTTTGCAAGAAATAAAAAATGAAACACTTCTATTTGACTGAAAGATTTATAACTCATTTTGGTTTTGATGGACTTGCCATTTATGGCTTTCACATTAAGTTTAACACATTTCAGCATGTCGCTATGAGCCTGACATACAGAACAGATATAATAACATTTCTTCCCTGATGTTCAGTCTTGGAGCATATTCAATGACTGCTGTCATAGCTGGACCTGTGGTGTTGGGCAGATCACTTTGCATGTGTCACAAACCACACTCATGCCTACATATGTGCAGAATCCAAGATTGTAGAGAAGGCTGGATGACTCACCTCCAGTGCTCCTCTTTTTTTTTTTTTTT
>VZTG01007625.1:1106789-1154878 GCA_013397845.1 Melanocharis versteri
TTTTTGTCAGCTAGATTGAATACCGGGGCCTCTTTTTGTGCAAAGACTTCCAGGATCATCCTTCCGCCTCCTCTCTTTCTCACAATCTCTTTACTTTTTTTCCCTATATATAATTCATTCTATGTAGTTCATAAGTCTTGGTTTCATTTCAGTCATGTTGTTTTCCATGCCATCCTCAAGGTATATTAAAATAATGTTCATACATAAATTGTTTAAAGTGTGTTTTGGTAAAGTAAGACAAAGAAATTTGGTTCACTGATGCTCTGTCTGTGACAATACCAGAAGATCCAGATATTCTTCAGCGACAGGATAATCTGCCAAGGGAAAAACAAAACAAAACAAAACAAAACAAAAAAAGAAAGAAAAAGAAAGGAAAAAACCCAGCCCAAACTGCACTTAAAAGCCATATATGGAACTTTATATAGAAAGAACGCAAGAAATTATCACTAGAAAAAATTGTATTCTGTCTTGACAAAAATAAGAAGGAACATTGTTCCTACTTTACATGTTGAGGCTAAGAGAAACTCCAACCCAAAATCGGATGTGATGGATACTCTTTTTTTCTGTAAGTCATTGCATTGAAAACCATTGAATGAGGAAACAAATGGTAGGATAACATGCATACATATTCCAGAATCAGGAACATAACATATGCACATAATCTTCACTTTCAAGCCATGATTTTGTTCAAACAGATCACATGCATCCATACAGCTTTTGTGTGTCTCAAAACTAATATATTCTTATCGAGAAATAGGTAATAAAATATGTTTTCACAGTTGAATATCCAGAAGACCTAGTTTTATTAACTTTTGAATGAGCATGTAAGTTCAATTGTCTTTCTTTTTGCTTATTCATTGCCAAGCAATCTTTTGGTAGGTGTCCCGTGACATATTTCAAATACTTTGCTAGAATATTAAATAACTTTCCTGTTACTTGAATATTAGTGGTGAAATTTTGTGTATGTGCATATAGACTCTTTTGTTTCTCACAGTGCTTCAATACAATTTTATTGGCTCAGTTTTTCTGCAGGATGTCACCAACATTTAAGAAACCTTTTTACAAGATTAAAAGGGTGTTGTTTTTTGTGTTTTCATTTGTATTGTGGATATTACTATTACGAAAGAAAATCATGAAACAAATAAAAATGGTCATCTGATGTCCTAGAGAAGAATCAACAGAAAGGTGTATGAAGACAAGGTAAATTGTGCATCACAATTTAGAGAGTACCACAGGTTTCACCAAGTCACTGGAGATAGAACTAGGATCTTTTCCAGGTGGAAAATATGTAGACTCGTCAAAAAGTTCAGGGAAGTGAAGGATAAAAAGAATATTTAGAATTCAGCACGGCTGCTAGTGGAAAGTCAGAAGAAAGGAGATTGTGTCTTTCTAGAAAATAATCTTTGGAAAAGGCTTAATCAACCTAGGGAAAAATTCACTTACTGACTTGAGGAATGAAAATGTTTCTGCCTGAAATACAGGTTCTTGAATATGGCTTTCAGCCCATAAATTGCCAAATATAATCAGTGCATGATATTAGAGTAATGATGACACCATGAACTCTATCACATTACTATGAAATCAGTTTAACAAAGGACTTATTTTTTAGAGGCAGGTTGTCAATCACATCTTAGGGAAGATAAGCTACATGTGGGCAAACTTCAGAGACTAAGAGAGACTTCTGTAAATGAATGTGTGCAGGGTTACAATGAGCAGTCAGCCCTGTGACCTGATGCTGCTTCAGGAATAGGAGAGCCTCTTGCAGTCCTCTACACTCTTTGATGTTGTGGCTTATGTGAGGCTGCGGAGTTTTTTAAAAAATATTTCTGATAAACAACCCTCCTTCTGTCTTCAGGCGAGTATGTATTTCCTCATTCACTCTTCTTGGCTTCTGGCATTACAGCTTCAAAAACAGTGAGATTCCTGAAATGAGGAATTCTGAAAAGAAAAATTACTGAAGGGCTGTCCTACAATACTGGGTTGCAACCGAAAACAACAAGCAAAGGTGTGGTCGAAGACTTCCTTCAACTGAGCTTGGAAATGGAAAAATTCTTTATAGACACATCTGGAGCTGTACATCCAGCCTGCCTCACCACGGACTTCAGGGGAATGTGTCCTCCAGCACCTGGAGCATCTCGTGCTCCTCCTTTTTCACTGCTTTTGGTATCTGCAGAGTTGTTGCTGTCACATATTCTCAGTTTCCTTTCAGCTGCAGTTGTGCATCTTATTTTGCCCTTCTTACATTCGTTATCCCAGGGGCACTACTGTCATCACTGATGAGCTCAGCCTTGGCCAGCAGCAGGTCCATCTTGGAGCTGTCTGACATTGACTCTGTTGAACATGGGGGAAGCTTCTAGTTACGCCTGAAGGCCCCCACTTCCAAAATGGCCATGAAAACCCAACTCAGGACTCCTAATCACAAGTTCAATGAGTTCTTCTTTGAAGGCTATGGAGCCAAAGTTAAAATCCAAGCACTGGAATTCAAATTTCTAGCACATAGCCTTGCCAAAGATGAAGTTTTGATGTTTCTCCAAGCATTTTTCTTCTACTGAGCTTGATGTCTCAGGTGAAAAATGACATTAAGCCAGATGGCATAGCTGTAAAAATATGTGAGTAAAAAGAGACTCCTAGAAAAAAAAAAGTAAATTTAAATGCGAAAGAATAAAAATAGAAAAAAAAAATACAAAAAAACCCCCTAAACTACACTACAGAAAGGTTTGAGATGTGCCCTATGTAACGAGTAAAAGTCAAGCTAGTGGTGGACAGGAACTAAGACTAAGCAGGAATGTGCAGGGGTGGGCAGAAGTGGGTAAGGGATGCCACCATACTGTGGTTGGGGTAGAACGTAGAACACTGAAGACCCACCACTGAATATATTCCCACACTCTGAAAATCTACCTACAGACAATAACTTAGGGGAGAAATTTTAACTATACAGGGTATGATGCTCTGGCAGGTGTATCACTTGATTGAAGCACTGCCTGTCTCTACAGCGACAGCAAATCATAAAAGCAAGATAAGTATGTGAGTTAGTTGTACTTTAGGAAGGTACTTCTAATTTCTCTCCTTGAAACATAGCTATAGGTGTTTGATTTTTTAACACAAAAGGCAATCACATCCCAAAACGGAGATGAATGTGTCTCCATATTTCTAATGTGCAGGTGCTGAAATATTTCTTTCTCAGTGTAAACACACATAGTGCCTGATGTACAGCTAGTTGCAGCGAGTTGATGGGCATCAAGCAACACAAAGCAGTAATTCGTCAGCATTGCAGAGCTGCAGACTCGAGGCAGAGCAGCAGCTGCTAACAGGTGCCTTATTTTATGCACCAGTATTTGTGTTCCACCCCTTCCTATTCATTGCTGAGGAATGGAAAATTTGACGTTACCACTCCCTAAAAACTTTTCACACTTTGAGTTTCTATAACAGTTCCATTACGCTCAGCGTATGTTGGACTAGAAAGTACAACACAGAAGCACAGGTGTGGTATTTGCTGAAGTAAGGCAAAAAAAAGACAGAAAGTTATACAAGCTATGAGGTAGGTGTGGTTCATCTGTCACAATGTGAACAGGTCAGTGTTTAACAGAAAGAAAGAAAGAAAGTTGTGGTTTCACATGGCCAGGGATGACTCACTGTCTGAAAACACGGACTCTAATGGGGTTCTCTGTGAAAAGGAGCAGACACGAACCTGTCTTTGCCACTGGACCTGCACTAAAAGCACAAGATGAAATGTAGACATTACCAAACACTGCTGCAGGTTTCAGCAGGCCCATTCCTCTACAAATGAAATAGCAGCAACAGTGTTTAATCAACCCAACCTTATTTTTGACTTACAAATATTTGCCTCTGCAATGGTCTTGACTTTCAAATAAAAACAATAAAAGAGAGTAAACATATCAAAGAACCAAGGAGGACTATACCAAGGAGAACATTTTATTGTTTGTAGTTTGGTTTGGGGTTTTCTTTTTGCGGTTTCAGAAATGTTATTAAGCCTTCATTTTTTTCAAAGCGAAATACATTTTGCAAAATCAAAAAAAGCAGTCACTAAGAAGCACTAGACTCTAATATACAAGCAAGCAAATCCCATGGCAAGCATAAAACCCTGTCAGTTCATAGCTAAACAGCAGTATCAGCTATAAATTTGATCTAGCTTATTCCAACCAAACCTCTTGTTATCTCAAAATCGTTAAGCCCCATGTTGGGCTCTAAGAGGATTGTCATGGTTTAACCTCAGCCAGTAACTAGGCACCACAGCCACTGCTCACTCCCCCTGCAGTGGCATGGGGGAGTGAACTGGAAGAGCAAAAGTGAGAAAGTTTGTGGATTGGGACTGTGGATAAAGACAGTTTAATAGGTAATGCAAAGCAAAATAATGAATTCATTTGCCACTTCCCATGGACAGGCAGGTTCTCAGCCATCTCTAGGAAACCAGGGTTCCATCATGCCTAATGGTTACTTGGGAAGACAAAGTCATCATTTCAAATGTTCCCCCCTTCTTTTCCTCAGCTTTATAGACTGAGCATGACACCATATGGTCCCTTTGGTCCGCTGGGATCAGCTGTGTCCCCACCCAACTCCTTGTGCACCCCCAGCCTCCTGACTGGTGGGGTGGTGTGAAAAGCAGAAGAGGCCTTGGTGCTGTGTAAGCCCTGCACACCTTCCAAAAGTCAGGAGTGAAAAAAGAAGGAGATCATTAAGGTAAGCAGGAGCAAGCCGCATGAAGGAGCAGTGTAAAGTGATCCTCATAAATACAAGAAAGATTAAGCATAAAGTTTCTAGAACTATTTGGTTCTAGAGAAAAATTATAAATTAATTTGCATACCATTGGAAGAAAATTTATCTTCAAAAGCTCAGATATAAGGCTAATCAAGTAAACGTTTGTCTCACTGTCTTAAATCAACAGGTTTTTCATTCAAGCTAGCTTTCCAAACAAAACTGTGAGCAATATTAGAACACACGACAAAAGCCCTACACCATGATGGCCATCATCGAACAATCATAACCTTACTAAACCTTTTGATTTTGTCTTTATTGTCAGAAACTTTGAAGATTCCCAGCAACAAAGTGTCTGACCACAAAATAAAACACCCTAAAAATTCGCAATAATATAAACCGCCTTACATCCTCCAAAAGGACATATTTGGAATGAACTTGCTTTCTGTGCTTTCTTGCTATTCTGTTAAGGACATCATTGTCTCTTAGGACTCAACATTTTATGTATAATGCAATTAAGATGTAAAATCTTCATAGGTAATTTAATTAATTAGTTAATGCTAGCTGTGTAAGTTTTACCGTGAACACCTAGCTAGACATCTTATCATATAAGTCCTTTCCTATCCAAGAATAGAATTTTCCATTCCTGGAACAAAAGAGACATTTCCTGTGGGCTAAATATTTCATTTGCGTCCTTGAATATCTGAGTCCAATTCTCAGATTCTCAAGTGCATAGGTCCTTGCTGAAGATTTATCAGCTATTCAGTTTACCAGTTTCAGCATAGACTTCCTCAAATGACAGCTACCTTTGCACAATATTAAGCTGAAGTATTCTTGGGCTTGTTTTCCAAAAGATTACTAGAGTCTTTCTCTGTGCTTCCTATAATCCCCTGGAACTATTGGATTCTTATGGAAGCCTACAGGCATTAAAGTGGCATTTCAGTGCTTGTGTTAGTGCTTCATCTGTGATTAGCCTCTGCTACTAAAAAGTCAACTATTTCAAATTAAAAACACCGCGTTGCTTGAGTGAATAGATGTGCTTGTGGGCATAGGATTCTGGACTGGATATAAACTCTTCTCAATGGAACAAACTTAAGAGTGCAGCCTCAGGCAATTACTTAACCTCTTAAACTCCACTAACTCCATGTGAGGACTGGAAATTGTCATCTCTCTCCCCCACACTCTGTATGCCTGACCTGTTCCAAATTCTTGTAAGCCCAAAAAATCAGCTCATGTAAATGGAAGAAATTTTCTGACTCATTTCAGCATTTTTTAGGTCAGGTTTTGAGACACAGATGTTTGTGTGTGAGCCATTCAGACCTGTATATTGATTCACTGTGTAGGCGCTTATGCATTGAGGACAGTAAATCATCTTCATGGAGAGATACAAAAAAAACATTTTCTAAGTATTCTTTGTCTTTCTTCTCTATATGAATATGGTTGTTTCCCTATGTCCAGGTAACAGGAACCACCATGTCAGTTTTATCAATGCTCTGTTCAAACTATGAAAATGAAAGGGACTTGGTTCAGCACGGAAATCTGCTGCTATACAAGGTGTAATTACAAGAAGGCAAACTTGGTAGTGTCAGTTCAGTATTTATGCAGTTGAAAAACTGCTGGTGGGAATAAACAAGCACTGCCTAAGTAAATAGATACAAATATTTTAGTCCTATTTGAGTCTAGATATTGGAAAAGTCAGTGTTTCCACCCTCTGAAAATTTTGGAAACAGAGTAAACAAGAACTTTTTCTGGCCTTGCATCTCTATCTGCCATGCAATAAAAACATTGTCAGACAAGGGCAATCAGAGGTGAAAAGAGAGATCCAAATTCAGATTGTACATACTATGTACATTGTTAGTGGTTATTTATTCATTTATTGCTAAAATAGCTGTAGTTGGTATGATTTTGCCAAAGCTACAATACACATGTAGTCAATACCTCTCAATCCTACTGTTTCTGTTCCTTTCACACAATTACATTTGAGCCATTTATATGTAGAGCTGATGATGATTTTCGTGTCAATATTACTCAGCTCTTCACCTGTGTTGATGACACATGCTGATAATTAGAGTTTGAAAATTTACTAATGATTGATAAAAATCTAATTGGAGTCCATGAAAGATTTGGTGTTGATAAAAACATCAGATTTTTGATTCTTCCACCAATGACAGCTAATGAACACCAGCCTACAGAAGAAATTGCCCTTATTAGACTCCAAGGGCTTTGTGTTCATTTACTTTTGGGGACATAGCAAGATTATCTTTAATCTGTGTTCTATCATTACTGTGTAGTGGACTCACGCCTTCCTTTGTTCTTTTTATTTATACAGCTGAGTAACCTTTTGCTATTTGTTTAATTTCCTTCACAAACTCTGGCCCAGACAGGCTTTTGGCATGTCTCACATTATCCTCATACTACTTGATCTTCTAAACATAATTGCATTACTGAGTAGAACTTTTTCCTGCTCCTGGTAGGGTGTCTTCTTACTCCTGCAATTTTCTTTGTGGTTTTTATTCATCCAGTGAGACCCAGAGTCCTACCATAAAATTTCCCCTGAAGTTCAGAACATTAATTGTCATTTTCACACAATAAGATTGCACACCTCCAGTTGCTAGTCCTTGATCTGTTCAATACAACTGACTTCAGAAATCTTAACATGCTCATTCACATCCCAGGTGCCAGCCACCATAATACTTCTTTAGCATCTGGAAAACTTCTGGCCACACAAGTAATCAAAAGACAGAGTACCCTCTAAAAAAATCCATTCATCAGGCCATCACCAAGACAGCTCAACTTCCACCAGCAGCTTCTTTGTGCTGCCCACTTGCCCCAGCCTGAGGTGACTTGCCTCACAGTATTTGCCCCATCTAGCCTGGCCTCTTTGCTAGTTCTTGACAGATCTCATGAGTGTCACTGTTCAAAGAAGGATCCACAGACCCATAACTGAAGTCTGTTGTATACTCATTTATGAATCTTATCAAAGAAATTAACAAATAATATCTCCCCTTGTGTTAACAAAACTAGGAATTCTCCTTTTCTATATACTTGATCTTTCAAGTATAAAATTAGTGTAATTTAGGGTTTCAATGTCCTGTCAAAAATTCGTAAATTTTAATGATTAATTAATGCCATCAATTAAAGCTTTTTCTATCATATATCCTATCTACACTCAAACAGGACAAGTCATCATGCCCACAAACAGCAGACCCATTTTCCTGACAATCTCTAAGAAATAAGCTATTACTTATGTTTTAATTGGTCATTTTAACTTAGGTTATGCCAGTGAAAGAGGTTATATTAACCACCCTTGGGATGGTTAATATTAACCACCCCATAGTACTCTGACTGCTCTGCAAGCACACTCTGCCATACATCAGAGTTATGATGGGAGAGAGAGAGAGAACCAGTAGCTGCTCCCTGACCCCTCTAACACAAATCTTAAGTGTAATAAGTGCTTCTCCCTTTTGTTGATGCCATTTTTCTTGAGCACTCTCACCTGTTCTTGGTCTGATAAATGTCTCCTTCACCTCTTCACATTTCTTTTTCAGGCTTGCACACACAGAAGTCTTTATTTTTCATATGTGGAGGGTCCAGTACTTTCCTGCTGCCCCCCCCGGCTCATTTCCATGCTCCCTGACACCACTTTAACACCAGTTAACATTCTTTTGGCAGCTCCCACTGACATGCATACTGGTGAATCCCTCTCACTCACAGCAAACACTGAGGCCAGAAATTATCTCACCCACAGCCAAAACACTATGCAGAGCAGCCAGGAGTGAATTGACCCTTGATTGTTCTAGACCCCACGCAACATGTGTAAGTTGATGCTTAGAAAATGGATTGCACATTGGTCCATAATGTGAGGGGCACTGGAATGACAGGAGCTGCTCATTTAGGAGGGATAAGCACAAGAGGCTTCACAGTATGAGGGGCCACGGTGAAGGCAGGTGTTTAGATGGCCTGAAGGAGTTCACATGCTCTAGGATTGATGTGGAGGAATATAACTGCTGTGATGAAGAGTTAGGCTGGTATGAGGAGTAGCAGTGGTCAGGCATGCAAACCTCATTTCTACAACCATTCTATACCTGCAAGCATGTCTTGATTTCTCCAAATAAATGAGACAAGTCAGCAAACAGATAGCAAGGCTTCACTCTGCAAGAGAACAGTGGAAATAACAGCTGGAGAGATGTATGGCATGAAAAGAAAAATTTTGCAAAGTATTTTTAAGAACTTTTCTAGCAATGTATGCTGCTGCTTGGCAAAAGTACTGAACAAATCTTACAGCCAAACTTTGTTAAAATGTCATCATCTTTAATGCAAATAAGTTTGCTTAGTACACAACCTCACAAGAAGTGCAAAGGTGGATTATTGATTCAGAAAATAAAACCATTAAGCTTTGAAATGCAGAAAGAACATTAAAAAGAAAAAAAAAACCTCTGTGAAAATTATACTAGAAGAAGTACCTTCTCAAAATGTAAATATTTTTGGATAGTAAGTACTGCAAAGCTTTCATTATCAATGCCATTCTGATTTTTTCTGCTACATAAAGTCATCTGAGATTAGAAAGTACATGAAAACTACTCAGTGAACCCATTAAAACAGCAACATTATCTGAAAAGCAAATTCTAATAACACATAAATTTAAATCTCATAATAATCCCATAATAGGAGAAGAAGAACTATTATTTCAGTATAGACAGTGCTGGCATGGGGTGTAATTTAACTTGAATCTCACAGTTCTGTCAGACTAACCAATGCCCTGGGTGCTTTGATAAACTACAAGGAGCAGATGCATAATAAGATAACTCAGACAGCTTGCTGAAGTTTCATCTGCCAATGGAACCCACTTGGTACAGCCAGAGCCCTTTGCCAAGTCTACTTTCTCACTCTGTATAGATGGCACTGCTCCAGTAGCAGCTCTGATCTTCTATCCAGCTGCTACACACAATCTCAGAAAAGAGAGCATTTTTTATGCTTAGTTACAAAGGCCTACAAAGAACAATAGGACCTAACCACTACTCCTCAGCAGGTGGTTCAGCACTTTTAAAGGCCCATTTTTAAAAGCCCTAGAGGTGACAAAACTCAGCTTCCAGAAATGGTTCAGGGCAAAGTGGACCTTGAGCCTGAAAGAATGTGAGACCTCAACATCAGAAACCAGGCTTGGGATTTATTAAGTTCTAAATTTTTAGTAGAAAACTCTGACACTGTAGAAGTACTGAATTTCTTATGTGTAGTTCCTGGAATCATTGGGCTTCCCAGCTATGATACTGCAGTTCCCTTTAGAAGGTTTCTTTCTACATGTACATTTCCACGGCAGAGGTTTAACTCCTCGCTTGAATTGCTCTACTAAAGCTTGCCTAACCTTGAGGGAGTCATGCTCTGAGGGGTCGTCTGAGCTTCAAGTGAGTCAGAACCGCTGTCCTTGGTCATGCATGTCCGTGCAATTCCTAGAAGGTTCATCCCACAATTCTGTGCATTGCAGCAAGCCATGTCATTCTATCATGCCTTTGCTGAAATAGAGTAGCAGAACTTTTTTTGATGTTTCTAGAGAGTATTCTAGCTTCCAGGTTTAGCCTGGAGAAAAGAAGTCTCTGGGGAGACCTTAATGCAGCTTTTCAGTATTTACAGGAGGCCTATAAAAAAGATGGAGAAAGAAGCAATAATTTTAAACTGAAAGAGGGTATATAAAAGGATATAAGGAATAAATTCTTTACAGTGAGTGTGGTGAGGTGCTGGAACAAGTTGCTCAGACAAGCTGTGAATGTCCAGTGCCTGGAAGTGTTCAAGGTCAGATTGGATGAGGCTTTGAGCAACCTAATCTAGTGGAAGGTGTTCCTGCCTCTGTCAGGTCCTTTCCAACCCAACCCATTCTATGATTCTATGAGTCTATTTTTTGGGAAGAGGCACAAAGAACTAGCAACACAAAAATACCAGCTTCACCTAAAGAGCTGAATAACTATGCTAGAAGCATTTACATTAAGATTTTAAATCCTCTTTTCCTTCTTGTCATCTGTTGCACAAACACTCAATGTTGCTTAGAAAACAAATATATAGGGTCTTTGTATAGGGTAGCACTCACACAGGGATCAAACCAAAAAGGACAGTCAGTCACCTAAATGGTGCCACAAATCTTTCTTGCAAGGGTCCTTGCAATGGCCCATTTACCAAACTGTTGTGCTGATGAATTCTTACGATCCAGTGTTTTTTTCTGTGCGGTGCAGTAAACAGCCTCTTGGGGTTTGTGATGTGATGACCTCATTCTGCACATTTCTTACCAGATCCCATACCTATTTATTATGATTCCTCCATTTTGATATATTCCAAAATTGTCCTTCACACTTGACAGTCCCATGTCTCAAAAATTTGCAGATTCTTTTGGTATATTTTATGTAAAGGATGCATATCTTGCATGTTTTAATATTTCCTCATTAATCCTCTGATTGTTTATGGAGAAAACATTCAGCATTCCATCAGTCTGGAGGTTTCTTTTTATTGAAAACAAAACAAATAATTCCTTTTTATTGAAAATAAAAGAAATAATAGTGCAAATATTTATAGATCCTGATTATTCAGAGACATTCTTAATTCCTAGGAAGTAACCAAAATTCTTTTGATATTTTATATCAGTTAACAATCCTCTCTCTCTTGCTTTGGCTACCAACCACTTGTAAGTAGTAAAATTGTGAAATGGACTCTTTAGATGCAAAACATTAACTTCCACTAACAGACTTTTGCTTAAGTAATGAAACTGTATCCAAATACTCCATGTTTCTTATTGCAGCAAATCAGCTCTGTCCACACACTCAAACTGAAGATTATACAAGCACATGTGCTTATGGTTAGGCATCCTGAAAAAAACCAACTTGAATTTCAGTTTAGAGATACTCTACGGCCTTAGCTGGCTGCTTCCATATTTTAGGGGTTCAGTTTTGTGAAGCTGAAATGTGATAAACTGAATATAAACTGGCTCCCTCTTATAGATCGTTAATAGGGCAGGGACTTTTTTTTTTTTTTGGTAATGTGATTTCTACCCTACGGTGAAAGACGATGTTCTGATGACTTTCATGAGAATTTTGGTTCTGTAGCGACCATGGAGTCAATATTTCTGGATTATGGTCTCGGACATTACTAAATTGTGCATAACTTTTTATGGTTTCTTTTCCCCATCACCAGATTGGATTATCGTAGAAATTAATGATTTTCCTACCAGAACGTTGAAATCAAATACTGGTCAGCACATCAAAACTGAGAAAGCTTTCAAACCACGCAGTCTCTTTAAACACTTATCAACAGACTCCAGAAAAACAAGTTCTAGAACTTGAATATCCATGAAGAAAAAGTTCAGAAACAGATTGGGAAAAATGTTTTAGCATAGGATTTTTTCAGCACAAAGCCAGACATGTCAATGACATTTTTATGTCCTTTTCATAGTAAGTTGCAGAATGAAGCCAACCAATCTGCAAAAATTGTACATGTACCGCAAGTCAGCAAATATTCCTCCTGTTGCCTGGGCTGTTTGATCTCACAGTCTAGAAGAGCAGACCTATATTTAATGACTCTCGCAGCCAGAATTTCAATTTAGAAAACCATCCCTGAGCTCTATAGTCCTTTGAAATACAAAACCCTTCTCTTGTTTTCCTGTTTGGAGAGCTTGAAACAGATGACGGCAGGATCCGTAAATTGCTGACAGGTAGCTCTCTGCCAGGATTCCAGCCAGAAGCCAAATTCACAGGGGTCAAGGGTTGAGGTGAAAATTGCGCATCCACAGATAAGTCTTAAAACAGCCAAGTGCGGAAGAGAAGGCTTTTGAGAACCTCCACAAGGATATCAGAAGCAGTGTTTAAGCAATGGGGAAGATATGATTCAGTCCCTTGCACCTGCACGGTAGGTGATGAAGTCTATAACTGAATGAGGTCTAAGGACACTGTTAAGTGACAGAAATACTGGAGATATTTAGTCAATATCTGGATTACCAGGTCCACAAAAATATATTACTCATGGTTTGCTCATGCACTATATCACCATCCCAAAACAGTTTGTTAGGACTGGCTTTACTATTTCATTTCTTGGGCTGAATGGCAGATTCTTCTCTGCCACGGAAATATTTGCACTTTCTGTTTAAAAGAGAAGCTGGGGTTCATCACTGTAATGCAAGCAGCATAAATATTGATTCTTCTGGAATTTTGTCTTTACCTTTGAAGAAAAAAATAAGGAGTCTTCATGTAATTCCTTTTTTACCTTTGTGAGGGGTGAGATAATACAGAAGCCAAAGCCCCTTCAGGTGCTCCTGCCAAAGGAAAGTTTTACACAGGTTAATGTGGGACAGATGATAATGACAGACTCTGCAGAGCTGGACAAGAAAATAAGACAACTGAGGCTAGAACAAGAGTATTGCCAATAAAAAACAGAGTTTGTAGGCACTCAATGGAGCATTAGGAATGTGGATGCTTATAGAACAAAGCAGGAGAAAAGAGTAAAAGCTTCCACCAATATTCTCTGCAGAACAGTGATATTCATGTTGGGGTGGAGCACAGAAGCACTGATAATACGGAGTTTGCCTACATTTCCTATTTAGCATTCCTCCCTATTTTCCTCTGCTTCATGTTTTTGTGCTTAGAAAGATATGTGACACCAATTTATACTAGCCTGAACTTATTCCTGCTTTATCCATTCTGCAAGTAGCTTATTTAACTTGAAATGCAAAACCATTTCACATTCCAGGACCTAAATGCAGACAGTGTAAGGAGCAAGTCCTTTGCAGTTTGGATGATGGGTTGTGATTCTATAGGCATTTAGTGACAGGAAAGAGTTTGTATATATTCCTCTCCAAGTAAGGCATCTTAACTAAACTTAAAATTTCTGTTATAATATCCTTTAAATATGGCCATCTCTGTTTTATAAAGATAAACTTTATTTCCTGACAGTCCTAGGTGAAGCATTGTGTTTTTGTGGGTGAGGTAGGTATCTTGATTACATTTTACAAACTGGGATTTCTGTCTCTGTCACATTGTAACATAAATCACATTCCATGTATGAATGCATCGTTTAAAGTCACATAGGTTTATGGCATACTGTGACAGTTCTTTCTCTCAAGAGTCTGCTGGTAGTTTAAAAATGGTCTCAGACCTTGACATCAGTGCCTTTTGGCAATTGACCTACACGAGATATGTACCAGCAAATGATGCTGACTGTAGATAAGGGATAAAAAATACATGGTGAAGATAAAACTTCCTTCCTTACTAACAGGAGAAAAAAGTGGTAAAAGAGTGTCCTTGATTACTGATATACAGAGAACCTGAAGAACCAAAGGCTGTTTACAGTGAAATGGCAAAATGCTGATGGAAAATCTCTTTGGCAGCATGTGAGGAAATGGGGAAGTGAACAAAAGAAACAGTCCATGTGAAACTTCCTTCCTGCATAAAAATCCTATATCAACCTTCCTAGATCTACAGAAATTGCAAGTTAAATGTTTTATTCCTCAGATTTATTACTTTTAAGTGCCCAAAATTCATAAGATGTTTCCAGAATGGAGTGGTTGTTTATGCTAAAAGGAGCACAGCATGATGCTAATATGAGACAGGGAATTGCAGAAGTGCCACTGCAACAAAGCATTGCTGGAGGTGTCATTTGGAATAATGTGTGCTAGCCTGGTCATCTATGTCCAAAAAAGATAAAATTGAACTGGAAGAGAAGCAGAAATAATCTATAGAAATGATTAAGTAAAAAGAAAGACTTACAATGAGACCCTGCAGAGGTTGTTTAGCCAAGGTTGTTTGTTTAGCCAAGCAAAAAAATAAATGGAAGAGGATAAACGAGGACTCTAGAAATATGTCTTGGAGGAATAGAATGGCTTAAGATAAATACATGCATTAACATAAAATCAAATTACTTTAAATTGATAAATCTATTCTGGAAATTCCGAGTATCTGAGGAGCAAAATTTTAAGAGTATCCACATAGGCTCTGGGAGAAAATAAAGCTAAATTTGTTTTAAGATGGACTTCAGTTGATGTATAGGGAGAGCTATATAACAGAGTAAGGAAATGTCTGGACTTGGACGTTGGTGGCTCACTTCAGTCCCCTAGACAGCAGCAGCTAGTGCCATGTCCTCAGGCTCTACTCCTGGCCTCCAGCTGCCAGGCCACAAAAGTTCTTCTACAAGATCCGAGTAGTGTTTTCCAGACCTATGTGGATTTTTCAGCTAAGTTATAGTGTCTCAAATGGCATGGGGTGACCATCTTTAAGCTTCTGAGTCAGGCTGTGGGCATGGGCAATCAGACTTCAGATATGTCACAGGCAGAGACATGCCCTAAGTACCCAGAATTTTATGAGCTTGTATTGAATTTATAACGTGCTCTCAAGACATTCTACTTGTCACATGTGGAGGCCAGGGAGGATTTCCCCAGGTGGATGCTCTAGTTTCTAGGGGAGGCAGATTTTGCTTTCAGTTTTGAAACTGAAAAGTATTCACCATAACTGCATGGAGGAAGTTTACAAGATACATTTGAGGGTCATAGTGCATTATATAGATTCAGGCTGATGCTAAGGGTTAAAGAAGTTATTGGTCAAGAGAGGGGGTTTTCTCCCAAGTTTTACTTTAAAGGACTTTTTTCTCTTGCTTTTCTATATAGAGAAAAAAGTAGTTAGTCCTTGAGTGAGTTTTGTTTAACATATACTATGCAAGTAGAGAGATGTTCTCAGTTTCTCACTCGTGCTTCCCATGGCACAGCTGTGACACTTAGCCCATGTAAAACTATAAATTCAGTAGAGAGTGATGGAGATCCTTTGCAGTCTAGGGTATTAGTTACTTGTGGAGTCTCTACAGCCTTTGGAACTAGAGATTTTTCCTCAGTTGCCCACAGTTCTGGGCGTTCTAACCTACATGAACCAGACTGTCTACTAGATCATGACCTAGACTGTCTCTTCCAGCCATATGCTCCTATTTTTACGGCCATATTAGCATAATAATCAATGCTGAATTCTAGGAGAACTTGCATTATGCTGCCCTGAATTTTACATGAAGGCTAGCAGTATGTATTTTCACACTGATTTGCTCCTGGACATGTTGTTCCATGTGTCAGAATAAATAGATGTTATTTTATTTCAGATGTTCAGTGTCTTTGCTGTAGTCTGGCTCTTTTCTGGAATCATCTCAATGGCTTTTTAGAGGGTTTTTTTTGTTTTGTTTTTTTTTTTTAATAATGGTCTCAACATATTGAATATACTTGTAAATTCTTGGGAAGGTGCATAGCTACAGTTACGTATTTAAAAGTATCCACACAACTGTAAGTATAAAATAATATTATGCACAGAGAACATAACCTATAATATATTAAGCTGCAAACATTGCATGTGCCATCCGAATTTTCAGTTGTTTCCCCTGAGGCTGCTATGTGGTTATAACGAGGTGAGTATAAATGGCCAGGTAGAAATTAAAAGCAAGGAATAAAACATTTAGCAATACAATGTGGCTGTAAAAAAAACCTTCAACATCATAGACGAGAGATTAATGGAAACATGTTTGACTGACTCCTTTCTCCCAAGAAAATAAAAACTGGTGTCTGAAGCTCTCAGGCCTTGTATTCAAAAGTCCCCTTGGGAGATATTTTGGGAGAAAAATAACAAAACTACGTCCTGAGAGAGCAGCTGCTTCAGGAGGGGGCTGGGTGGGAATCTGAGTTGTCACACGAATGCAATGCTGAGTCAGAGTATTCTTGTGGGAAATGCCCCAGTTTAGGATGCATGGGAGTTTAGCAGGGACAGTGAGCCAGCATGTAAGCTGTGACACTGATCTACCACCCTCCTGGTCTGGGCACGAGGAAGCAAATCAGGATCCTGGTGCAGAGAGCTGTAGTTACTCTTTCCAGTATCTCAGTCATTAGTCACAGCTGTCGCCTGAGACCTGGGAGCTGACTCCAGGCCAAAATCAACAGGCTGGCTACAATCACAGAATGTATGAATATATTAAAGGAAGCAGGAATTACACAAGATATCACTATCTCATATTTTAGTTCCTTGCCCTGTCATTGGAAATAGAGGCTGCTGGAGCTGAAACCAGTGTACACAGGTACAAATCACAGAATCACTGAATCACAGAATAAATTAGGTTGAAAAGTACCTCTGAGATTATTGAGGTCCAACCTGTGACCAAACACCACCATGCCAACTAGACCCTGGCACTAAACGCCATGTCCAGTTTTTCCTTAAATACCTCCCTGGATGGTGATTCCACACCTCACTGGCGAGACCATTCCAGTGTCTAATAAACCTTTCTTTAAAGAAATTCCTCCTAATATCCAACCCAAACCTCCCCTGATGCACATTAATATTACGTCCTCTTGTCCTGGCCCTGGTTGCCTGGGAGAAGAGGCTGACCCCCACCTCACTACAGCCTCCTTTCAGGTGCTTGTAGAGAAAAACAAGGGCCCCTTGAGCCTCCTTTTCTTCAGGATTAGCACCCCCAGCTCCCTCAGCTGCTCCTCACGGGACTTGTGTTCCAGACCCTTCACCAGCTCTGCTGCCCTTCTCTGGACACGCTCCAGCACCTCAATGTCCTTCCTGAATTGAGAGGGCAGAATTTTCTTTCTGCTCTGCTGCATTTTAAGCCACTTTCAGAAAAGAAAAAAGCTTTTGGAAAAAAAGCTCTCTTGACCTGGACCTGCAATGAGCTAGAAGTGCACATTAAGGTCCAGAAGACCTCAGGTTCTTGCTTTCTGGTGCTGAGTTGAGATGGAGATCCTGACTGAATCCATAGGTCTGGGCTTTGCAGCCACTGACATGCCAAACCTGGATGCAAATTTAGCATGTTAGCAGGTATGTTGATGACTGAACTCAGAGCTAAGGCTCAGTCATAAAACTATTACAACTTCCTCTGATACAGAGGCAGGGCAGAGGAAGCCTGAAGGTGACAATAGTGTTTGGCTAACAGCTGGACAGTGCTGAACTTTGTGCAGGAAGATGGCAGTGTATAGACTGTGGATCATTTTACTGCTGTTTTCTTATGTAATGCAGTGTTACTGTGAACAGGATCTTGAAAAGGCTGTTCGTGCTCACAGCTCCCAAGAGCAGAACAGCAAGTAGAGAACATTTTAAGGCTGCTGAAGCAATCCCAGCTTAGCACACAGGCATCTGATATCCAAAGTCTCTTTTAAGTGTGTAAGAACCACTGGATTCAATTCCAGGCAAGTAACCTTTTCTAAAGTCTCATTGAGATCAGAGCATGGTATGGGTGGAAAGATTATATACTTTATTTCAGAAGTTCTTTTAACTTTGCCTTTGCAAAAAACTGGTAAAATTTCTGCTATCAAAGCTAACAACTCATTTTTAATGGATTCATTCTATATGTATAAGCTTTGATGCCTCCTCAAGGAAACTGGTGACACCTTCTATTTTCTTCATGATAGTAACACCAATTTTAAAGGAGCTTGTCCTTAGCATTGCTTCCAACTCTAATTAGAGCTTTTTTTACTATAGATCTTCTCCACAAAAAAACAACTTTGTATGTTCTGAGAATGTAAAAGGTTAAGAAAACCATATCTAACTCCAGAATCAATCTAATTGGTATTTTTGTGCATTCAGTTCACCAAAGCAATGCTATCAGGTGCTTTGCATCACGTTCAAAAGGGATCAAATAGTAGAATTCCCATCCCTTCAGGAATACAGAAACAAACAACAGAGTTCAGTAAACATAGGCTGGAGGTAGAAATAGACTTGAATTTCTGGAGGTATTCCTCTTTTCTTACATCTGGGGAGGTAGGAATCAGATCACACATAGGATATTTGTTCCTGGCCTACTCTATCAGCTAGTTCATTCTGTTTCTTCCACAGCTTGAATTTTTTTTCTTCTCTTTCATTATCCAGGGAGGTTCAGCCTGTCAACCTCAAAGTAGTGCTTACATTATTATTATTACCCTACAACCATGGGACCATTCAGAAGGATAACCATTAAAATCTTATATAAGAGAAGGGCACAGTATGGCTCATATTGTTTTTTCTGTATCAGCTAAAGCAGTAGAAAGACTTGCATGGTCTTCTCCATGTATTAGTGAAGTTGGAGTTTTATAACTTGAATTTGGAAACAGGCAAAGAAAAGAAGCCGTAACTCAGGACCTGGCAACACTTTGTAAAACAAAAGGGGGATCAAATGCAAAGCAAAATATCTTTGAAACTTAAATTTGTACTCTTGAATTGACTCCTTGCAATTTAACATCTTTCTAGTCCTATTTGCCATCATATGTCACAAATGCATTTTGTCCCTTAATAAAAAACCACAATCAATCGTGATTTAAATAGAAAAAAAAATAGGAATTTCTTATTCCATTCGGCAGAGCAATGAGTAGCAGGCTACTTACACAGATATAATCTCACAAGCCCTATTTTCTCAAATGCCACAGTTGTCTTCTACTTTAATTTTTATTTCATGGTACCACTTTCCTCAGACCTCCGTTCCTGGCCTTACTGTTTTGCCAGCTGATGGTTGCATGAATCAGCATTAGATATAAAAGGCTGACTTCTGGAGGGCAGAGTTATTGAGGACGACTGATGACAAAACACTTAAGTTAGTAGGTGTTAGTCAGTAAATTGTTCTTAATGAATGAATCCCACAACAGCAAAAGCAGCACTCACCAGACAGTGAGGAAAGTGGCTGGATGTATTCATGCAGTGCACGGAAATGACATGACAGAAAACACAGTGTTCTAGACTGAAGCAGCATCCACCTCTCCTCATTCTACAAAAGCTTATAGTGTTTACATTTATTACAACAAAAGTAAACACAGAGAAAAAAGAAAGATGTGATACATATGTTTGCTTCCACATGTCACAAATAAAGACCAGATATGAAATAAAACAGGGAAAGTTAGGTTGTATTGAAGGCTGACATCTCACAGACCTTAATTCATGCATAGGTGTTCAGGTCAGATCTCTTGGATCAGAGACAAATTACTGAATTTAAGTCATATAGGCTAATCTGAACTCTAGTGCATTTCAAAATAAGAGAATCTGGGAGATAGAAGAGTTGATGACAAGGATGTGATGTCCACATTCAGTTTTGAATGTTTTCCTAAAAAACAGATCTAATCTGATCCTGTTTATTTAACACCCATTAGCTGTTGGAGGGCAGGTATCCATCCTCCTGCAGCATTTCTACCAGTTTAGTTTCAGAAAGACAGAAATCCAGTCTGCATTATCCAAGTGTGAACTCTGAGGTCAGCAAGGGAATTCACACTCTTGCTCCTGATCCAAACTAGAAAACCTAGACATAAGGTCTATAGGTGTGTCTGCCTTATATCTATAGTGCCAACCCAGCGCTATCTTCAGGGCATTCACATTTGTGAGACTACATTCCCAGCCCCCTTCAATTGCATATAGACCATTATTAAGGTATTATGACCCAATAGTTCTTCCATTCTTTGGCTCTGATTCTACAGTAGCCCATAAAACAGTCATATCTTCCCTTCTGCTAAGGCACTGATCGAACACCTGCTGAACTTGTGTGAAAGTCTTTCTGATGACTTCAAACAATTGTGGAACAGCCTCCAGATAAACTGCTCACTCAGTTGCTTTGAGTTGGGTTTTTAAGTGAATTTAATTGTTATTCAGTAGTGCTGTTTTGTCTCAGAATCAGTGCAGGACTTATTTTGTATTGGCAGGAGCAGAGATTCCTTCTGCTGCGAAGACGGGAGATGGTACAGAGCCAGCTACAGTTTCTGTAGTTCCAGCGCTTTTCCACCACTTTCCAACATCAACACCTTGACAGCTGTTGCAGCAAAATCTGACCTTAAGCGCTGTATCAGTTTTTACATCTACTGCTCTCTGCAGTAACATCTTTTTTTTTCACTTTTGTCATGACTGGGTGTATTTTGTATTGCTCTTTTTCCTCTATTAGCCCAAGGCCTGAAAATTGTGTAATTTCACAGCTACTATGAATACTATTTACATTTAAGAAATAGTCAAATATTCACCTGTATGAAAACCAAAACTGCTCCATGATTCATCGTGGTCTGTCTAATGCTCTTCTTCCCTCTGTGACTATATTCTTACACCATTGCATCACGAGGCATGTAACAGAGTAAGGTACTGCCAGCAAAAGCCACATCTCTGTCCAGGGAACATATCCCTTTTCACTCAGCAATTTCTCTGCTGCAATGGGTATGGTTCATTTCCTCCAACTGAAAAGCAGGTCCCTGGAGGAAAGTGCCTGCTGCACATGAAAATACACTGTCAGGCAAAAATGATGCATTCTTTGGTTTTAATGTTTAATGTGATTCCATGATGACCCTCAGCCCACACAGCAGGAACTCTTAACCTAGAGGATATTGGGCAACAGAGAGAATCAGTTAAACAAATGTACTTTCTGTTCAGCAAGTCACTCCCTATATGTTCTACCATTAAGCATTTTTATTGCAAATTAGGTTTGTTTGAAGTAAAGCTGGCAGATAACTTTGTGATAAAATAATTTTTTGTCAGAAACTGTTGATGTGTCCGAAAAGAAAGGTATTACTGAGAAGTACTCACTCTACTTCTAAAGGACAAAGCTGGACTGCTCAAATTCAGACGGAAGACAGATGTTTGCTGACCTTAAAAGAGTTCCAGGCAGGCACGTGGGGGTAAAAATCCTACCATGACGTTCTTGCTTTGCGTATGTCAGTCCATGGATCTGAAACTCACACACCCACATACCCAGCAGGTTTTCTGTTTTCCGGACTATTTAATCATCTTCTCTTATGCTCTCTCCAAACGGATAATGCAGTTATCCATGTGAAGTGGAGTATCTCCAGCAGGAATGAGGGAGGCACAGGGATTTACTCAAAAACATGATTCAGGCAATTGATTAAAATCTACCATTTCAGGGTTCAAATATCTGTTTCAGCAATAGAAGAGAGAAAGAAAGAAAGAGAGAGAGAAAGAAAGAAAGAGAGAGAGAAAGAAAGAGAGAAAGAGAGAAAGAAAAGAGAGAAAGAAAAGAAAGAAAGAAAGAAAGAAAGAAAGAAAGAGAAAGAAAGAAAGAAAGAAAGAAAGAAAGAAAGAAAGAAAGAAAGAAAGAAAGGAAAAGAAAGAAAGAAAGAGAAAGAGAAAGAAAGAAAGAAAGAAAGAAAGAAAGAAAGAAAGAAAGAGAAAGAAAGAAAGAAAGAAAGAAAGAAAGAAAGAAAGAAAGAAAGAAAGAAAGGAAAAGAAAGAAAGAAAAAGAAAAAGAAAGAAAGAAAGAAAGAAAGAAAGAAAGAAAGAAAGAAAGAAAGAAAGAAAGAAAGAAAGAAAGAAAAAAAGAAAGAAAAATAATTCAATCCTCTGGCATATTTGGACAGAACAGAGCCTTTAACAGGCCCTAGATTTCTAGCATGCTAGTTGTTGAGATATTACACAATATGGACTGTCTTTTTTACTGGCAACTTTGAAATGTCCTAGTGCCATCTCAATGTCTAATATCCACACATGTCTCAAAACATCAAATCTGCATGTAAAAAATCACCATGGAAGATGGAAAAGATTTTTTACTGAGTTTAACACAACTGTCTGTACCACAGGAGTGGGAAAATCAGTACTACTTTGCACTTGTGTGATCCTTTGAGAACTCTTAATCATTTTTAATGAGTTAAGAAATTCATGTTCATGGATTCCTTGAGGTAGGTATTATCCTCATTTTGAGAAAAATGCAGTATCAAGGTAACTAGTTCTCCATACTAAATAAAAATTCATTGGCAGAACTGCAAAAAGAGCCTAAACATATCGATCTCAGCCTTACCTATGACCTTATCCTTTCCTAAAAAGTGTTCTTCCTTCTGAAGGTATCACAGTTAGAGTTGAAGGGAAATATGCTCTTTCAACCTCATCTATCCTGAGTTTTCTCCTTTTCTCCTGTTCCATGAGAGGCGTTCAAGTGCTGTCTATGAGGGAAAGGAGAATTACTTAGATCATCCAGTCCTCTGTATTTAAAGCGTATCCATAAACAAAGCAGTTTGAAGTAATTTGGCCTTGGATCTCCCTTCCCAGTGTTGAACAGATTCTACTGAACACTAGAGAAATTACGGTGGATTTTTTTACAACTTTTTCATTAGAGCATCACACTTCAACAAACTATTTCAATGAATCACTTTCTTTTTTTCCAATGAAAACACATTTTGCTGAGAAATTTCTAACCACTTGACTTCCAGAATAAGTTAATAACCTGGACCCAAATCCTGAATTCCTTCCTGAGGCATACCTCATCCTTTCAAGGGTTTGATCTGCCAAATTAAAAAAAAAATTGGGAGTAGTACTAGAAATAACAATGTTTTATCATTTGTATTTTGTTAGAAAAGCAATTTTCTTCATAGTGAAAATCCCCTGGCAAGTTTCTTTTGACTGCAGTGACATCTACTGGTATGCAGAAAATTTTCTGGACGTGAAGAAAAAAATCAAAATGACACTAGGTATGGGGCCCAGCAGATTGACATTTTACTTTTCATGAGAGACAGAAAAAAAGCAGGTATTCCAGAGTTCAAGCATGTATCCTCCCAAGGACTGCAGGCTTGCTCGTGTTTCTTGATGTCAGAATGCGTGGTTCCAATGGAGAGAGCGCAAATGCAAGTGTTTTAAAAGGCTAAGGAACTACATCACCTCATGCAGGAGGAGGGGACCACTGCTCACTTTCTATTCCAAAGTGAACAAAGGAAAGGAAAAGACTGCAATAGGGAAAAGAATTCAAGAATGCTGAGGGGTCTGTAGAAGCAGCAGTGCTGGCAGATGTAGCAGTGGGCATTAGCTGTCAGACATCTCCTCCCTGAGACTGAAATTACACACCAATCAAGTGAAACCAGCACAGTGGTTAGCTGAGGAGCTGGAATCCTGCACAGACCACCCTCAGGCATCCAAACCCCCTCTCCTGCTTTATTTGAGAGGTGCACAGTTGGTTACTGCGTGTACTCTCCAGGAGACTGTCCCCTCAACAACACTGGGGGAGTGACTACATCTTCCTCCTCCTCACTAACATAGTCCTTGTTCTGCCTCTACCTCTCAAATAGATAGAGCTTAAGAAAATACTACATAAAAGCTAAGGATTTTTATAAGATATTCATATAGCTATTTTTCATTGTAATTTCTCTCCTTCCATGTTTTTCTTTCAGAAGAAAGAAGCACATAACATATACTACATTCATGAGGTACTGTCAAACATGTCTTCGAAGCAACATAATTTAGAGTAATACCCTCAAAAGTTATTTATACATAAGGATGTTCCCATGTTCTTCCTCAAACAAACAGAAAATCTTGTATACTTTAGTAGAACTCTATGTGGAAATATGCACAATGGAGAAAGTATTTACAAATGTGTCCTTTCTTTAATAATGGCATAAGAGCAAATTGAAAATCAGTACTGTGCATATTCAGATATCAAATTCTTGCTAGATATTTCTGACATGACTGAGAAATGTATCAAGAAATACTGTCCAATGCCAATAATTTAATTCTAGTCAAAGTAAGAAAGCTGTCTGGTCCAATGTATTAAATTATTCTGTTCTCCTCTGCCCTTCAGTGAAAATCAAGAAGACGTACGTTAATGAGAGCCACCTCTCTGGACTTTGCAAGCTCCCACATTATCTGTGCCTCTATCCTGTAGCCATTTGGAGAAGCACTGGGAGCAAGTGAGTTATGAGTCATGGGAAGAATAAAAAGGCATGTCACAAATATTGAAATTAAATGCGAAGGGAAATGACAAGTACTGGAAATATGAGCTGCCTAACAAACGACAGAGTAAAATAGGGCAAAAGCTGGAAATGGCAAATAATACAAGAAGACAAATGCTGGGAAGAAAACACAATAAAATAAGGGAATGAAAACAAATATAGAACTAATGGCATCATAGATCCTAAGGATTCTTGAAAGGGTAAGACAAAAACACTGAAACAAGCAAAGCTTTAGGAAAGATGCTAAATTAAGGCACAGTACAAAATAAGAGATCAAAAGATTCACTTAGAGGTTTGATCAGAAGCTTCAGATTTGTCATTGATGAGTTTTTTGTCCCTTTTTTTTTCTTTTTTGTTGTGGTGGTGGTGGTGTAACTTCAGTATACTCTATTTCCTGGCATATAAAAGTACACTCAGATACTGTTTTCAGGACTGTGGAAATTTTTCAAGATCTTTGGCCATTGTTTTAATGTGGTCATTCAGACTTTGATTTACACCTTGATTAGTCTTAATGACTTACAGAAACTACACTTGCTAAGCAAAGAAGAAATTTCTCCAAGCTCATTTATTGATTCTAGAGGAATAAAAAAGAAGAGACCATGAAAATAAAGACGAAAGGCCACAGTCTCAGCTGAGATATACGAGTGTAGTTAGATGAGCTTCTGATTTATGTTACTTAGGAATTCACCTTGAGGTTCCGTCACTGGGAGAGAACTCCTGAGGGTGAGATCTGCTAACAGAGCAAGGTCTAGGGAGAAAATAAATTTGTAATTAAGAGCACTATTTACTTAGCCTAACTTAGGGCAGCTTCATCTGTTCAACAGCATCTGTTCTGAGTCACACTAGAGTGGACACTCTCTATCTGTTGACTTGGATGGAACTAAGGGAAGATAGAGCAAAACAGACGGTTTAGAAGAAGCTACACCAACACATTTATGAAAACCCTCACTAGTGTGAAACTAATACACAAACATGAAAGTACTAGAGACCTTAAGGAAAAAGTAGAACGTTGACTTACATCACCATGAAGATAGAAGTGGATAAAACAGTAGAACTCTCATCGAGACAAACACTAAAATTATGATCGTTAAATAAGTAAGAAAACTATAAGTAAGAAGACTACTGTGATAATTCAACTTCCTATATTTATTGATTTCTGTTTGATTTTCAGTAATATAATTTCTTCCTGAGTCAACACATCACCAAGAGAAGTTTGTAGGTTTTATTGCCACAATCATGGACTCTAATACCATGACAGCATCAGGTCTAATAGATCAAGACATTACTGAAAATTGAACTTTATTTTACTGAATTTTATAAAATTTGTCAAACTAGTGCATTCAAAAATACTATGTTTTGCACTGATTTATCTTTTACTTAAAAAGGAATTATCTATAATTGCTTAACAGGTGAATGTAACCCAAAATTGCATTAATTTCAACCCTGTCCAGGTTGCCTTAATCACAGGGATCTTTTTCCTCCCAAACCAATAATGAAATATGGGCTTCATTGAAGAGGGTGATTTCCAAGACTAAGAATTTACAAGTTTGCATAAGGAGTGAGTCATATAAAATTAATGCTTAGGCACAGGATTCTTGAACACATAAAACTTTTTGTCATCTGCTGAGTTTGCACAGCCAGATTAATGTACATGGAACTACTTGCTTACACTCTGAGTTGTATGATTTGTTAATAAATATATGAACAGACATGGCTTCAGTCATGGCCATGTGTAATTCCCACAACTTTCCTGCAGCACAAGCCTTTGAAAATATATCCAGAAAAAAAAATGGCAATATGCAAAATAACTGAAGAACCACATCTGAGAGCTTGCTGTAGTCTAATACGAATTTTGTTTGTATAATGACACTGATTATTTGTTTCAAGGACAAACTTTGAAGGGGGTAAGAAAACTATTAATATTAGTATTTTAAACTCAAAGGGAAGGTTACTACAATATTTCAGGCCACTACAAATACTCTTACATAAATGGTAATAAAGCCAAAAATTACAAGTCTCTGTATTTCCTAGTGGTTAAATCCATATGCAGAATTAATTCTAACCAAACCAAAGGTGGCATGTCAAGATAAAAGCATTTGTATTTTAGTCTTCCACTCTTTAGTGCTGGAAAGAACAAATTACCAAGTTCATAGCACCATGCTTTTTATCCAAAGATCTTGATGTGCTTCATAAACTTTAATTAAGCTTCACAGCATGACTACCAGTCAGGCAGAAATCTTATCATTTTCAGAAAAAGCATGGCATGGCCTTCATTCCTTGCACAGTTGCTCTGACTGCATACTGCATTTTGTCTGCTGTTATGTATTGTGGAAAAATATATAATAGCAAAGCAAAAGGCCCCAGAGTGCCCAACATCTATTAGCTTAATAATTTTTTTGCTTTTATTTCTTACTTTTTTGATAATAACTTACATAAACTGTTGTATTTTTAACTTTACCACTCAATCTGTGTATGTATATCTAAACTGATTTTTTAAGTTAGGAAGAGTTATAATTTAGGTTGCATTTTCCTCTAGAATCAACTATAGAAATTACAAGTGAGAAAAGCACACAGAGTCTACACAGATTTTTAAATGAATTGCTAGAGCAGTTGTACTGCTCAGAGCACAAATCTTTTTTTGCCCACATTCGCATGCATGTAGAGCAATACAACCAAATTTTCTTTTGGGATGCCTGAACCTTTCAATAAAAGAAAAGAGCACCATATAACTAAGTGATCCTTTTCCTTCTTCAGAGTGTGCCTAAATTTTTATGCTTGTTTTAAATACAGTGCTATGAAGCAAGCCACCAAAGTGAGAGGGGATATATTCATTAGCTTTTTGCTAATTAGAGCTGCAATTTTAGTGATCTTGTGATACTTCTGACCAAAAACATGTTCATCTGGATGCAAGCCATTTGAACTGACGTTTGATATTTTATATATAAATAAGAAAAACACATTTATGAAATGCTGGACTTAACCAAAGTGCAAATACCTTGAAAGAGAAACTAAATTATAAAAGTATATGTGATCTGCTTTCCTAGGTATCTATGGTTCAGAACAACAATTAAAAAATATGTCTGAAATATAGCATATGCAGCTCAGTCAACAAAATATAAATCAGAAGAAATACTGTGCAGCATGAAAAGTTTGCAATAAATTGTAATATTTGATAAGTTAGGGAAAAATTCTACAGGACTGTTCTTAAAGCATGGAGATGTGAGTAAAAATACAAAGCCCAAGGAGAAAAATGTTTGCCATAAAGAGGTCCAAGTATTTCACAAAAATACTGAGAGAGTATTTATTGTCCCAATTTATTTGAGGTACAGATGATATTAGCATTTAAAATTGAAGTGGAAGGCAATGTTTGCTTCAAAGCCAAAACAAAATAGGAGCTGGTAGCATGAAGAAGTTTCTGTTTTAATCGACCAAGTTTTCTCAAAAGGATAGTATAAACAGTGCTGTAGTTCCAGTTACCACAGGATCACTTCATGGGCTCTCCTGACGGTGAATGGTCAGGTTCATGCAGAGGCCAGGAGATGCCCATATCTGTGACCCTCCACAGTGTTATTCAGTGACGAGGTGAAGGCAGAAAAAGCTCCCTTTCTAATTTTTTTATGGAAGTACATGTATTTCAATGTTGATTAAAAAGTTATCTGTAAGAATTTTTAGCTTACATGTACTTATTGCAGTATCTTCTGAGAAGGCAGATGTATGCACCTCTGTGTATGTTTGCTTACATTATTTTGTCTGTTATGAACACTAATAACTTGATGCTATAATTGCTAAATTTTATTTTAATAAAAGATGTTATCTATAAAGCTATATATACCTAGCTTTAATCAAGCACACACAATTTTTCTGGCAGGATATATTTAGCCTTAGTCTCATTAGGGTGTAGCAGTATCTATGAAGTATGAAATGTCAGCAAAAGAGTGAATCTGTATTTTTAATCCCATTACCTACAAAGTTTACTTTATCACAGAATCACAAAATCACTAGGTTGGAAGAGACCTTCAAGATCATCGAGTCCAACCCATACCCTAACCTCAACTAAACCATAGCATCAAGCCCCACATCCAATCTCTTTTTGAACACATCCAGGGATGGTGACTCCCCCACCTCCCCGGGCAGACCATTCCAGTACCTTACCACTCTTTCTGTAAAAAACTTTCTCCTAATATCCAACCTATATTTCCCTTGCCACAGCTTAAGACTGTGTCCTCTCGTTCTATCAGTTGCTGTCCGGAGAAAGAGACCAACCCCCACCTGACTACAGCCACCCTTCAGGAAGTTGTAGAGAGTGATAAGGTCACCTCTGAGTCTCCTTTTCTCCAGGCTGAACAACCCCAGCTCCCTCAGCCATTCTTCATAGGGCTTGTGTTCCACGTCCCTCACCAGCCTTGTTGCCTTGTTTATAATGGAGCTCATGGCTGTCACAAAAACCTCTATGTTGCCTTTCCCGCTACTGGGGGTACCTGCACTCCAGTTCTGAGTGGTGCTCTATCAGAAGTGTCACTCTTATGCAGTTTTGCGGGCTGACAGGAGCTCGCTCCAGCTGCAGAGAGCCGCGGTGAGATGCTGCCCTTGGGGAGGAATGTCCCTGCGGAGGGACAGCTGATGGGCCGAGCCTTGCCCAGCGCAAGGCAAGCAGCTCCCAGCCCTGCCTCCTGCTGCAGCAGCCGAGCCCTGCCAGGCTGGGAACGTGCCCCGTCCTGGCTGCCGACAGGCTGTCACAGGGACACCGAGCGCTTGCTCAGCTGCTTTGCTGATGGACAGGGATGAGCTGGCAGCGCGGCCGTGCCGGAGCGGGGAGCGCGGTGTGCTGCGCGCCCGGCTCACCTGAGTGCGCCTGCACAGGGCTGCGCCCCGGCACCCCAGCACCTCAGCCTCTCCCTGCACTGCTGCGGTGACACTGAAACCGGCAATTAGAGAAGCGCCATAACCTCCCTTCCCGTAAGGCCTGCCTTCATACTACCGCAGCAAAAAAAACCCCACCAAAACAGACTTCCCCAGCCTTTCCTTTCTTTAGTTTTATGACATGAATGTTTTCTGCCTTCAGGTATTTTGTGTTACATGATACAGTCTGCCAAAACATTATTTTATATACGGGCCATTCACCTAAGAGTTGGATTTGATGGTCCTTGTGGGTGCCTTCTAACTCATGTTCTGTGATATATGAGTATCTATCTTATTTTAAAATTGTTTTGCATTATGATTCTTTTATTAGCTGGTTGCTTTCAGTCCACAGCATCTGAACTGAAAAATCTGCATACCCAGATTCTACATATATGCTATATACCAGCTTAGACTCGGTACAGATTTATTTGACCCTCTTAAGACCATTTGGCTGCTGAAGAGATAATAGGAAATCATCAATAATTTTATAATCTGCAAATTTTAAAAATATTTAAGAACATGCTGTCATGGCAATAACTGCTTGTGATAGCAGCTCCTAAAATACTCCTGAATTTATTATACAATTAGCATAGACGTGATTCCCAAAAGAACCATTTCACAGAGTACTTTTGAGGGCCTAATGCCAGTGCATTAATGTTTTTGGTGCTATAAAATCACTGGAAGAGAGTCTCTGTTATGAATAGAGACATTTCCTTTTCAGTGAAGGGAAATCTAACTGATTTTCAAGATCAAACCTTTTATGGCTCCTTGGCAAATCTGGTACCTAATAAAATTATATAGTAGGGGAAGTTCCCCCACACTGTAGTTTTTTATCAACAATAGTAAACTTTAATCTATTTCTATTAACAATGTATTTAAAATCAAGTCAGACATGGTTTCCAAAATGGTCAATTCAGCATTTAACTCACAATAGCACTTACCTGTGATGTTCAGGGAATTCTGCTGCTTTATTGACATAGAGGATAAAGAAAAAAATTGAGATGTCATTTAAAAATTGGCCTCCAAAGGGGTATTCTGATGTTCACCTGGAGGAGTATGGCATAATTTAAATGTGATTTTTATGTGCAGAGATTGAGTTTCAAAGCAAGGAATATAACTCATCATTAAATCAACATGAGTGCTTCACTCGTAAAAAGCTGCTTGCCTGAGCATTCTGTCAGTGGCTTAGTTATGTTCTTCTGCCTGACAGATGTGGAATAGTGTGTAACAATAAGGCACTGATCTAGCACAAGCTTACTCAGCACTTTTCTGGTGGCAAAGTGCATTAACGGTAGAGTTGTCACAAAGTATCCCGAGACAAAAAGGAAACTACAGCTCAGAATAGTGCAAGGTACATCCATCCTACATTCTTATATTGTTAAATAGAAGTGGCACTTCAGGCAACTGTTTAAATGTCTCACAAGATTTAACTGGATAAATTAGTTATTTTTTTGTATTTCAGAGAAAAGGAAAGTTTAAATTTCAAACAATATTTTCTTATTCATCAATCAAGGACATCAGCAATCATAATTGCTAATCAACTGCTTCCAGAACAGCAGGAAACAAGACAATCCTCTTTGTCACAGAGTAGCTGCCACAGCAAAGCCACTGCTGCATTTCATTGGAAATACAATACAGGGCCCCAGAAAATGTGTGCATGGAAACTAGGCTACAGATCTTCCAGATACTGCTAAGACAATAAGAATCGACAGTACTAGCAGGTTGTCAGTGGGCTATTTTAAAATTTTGTAAGCTCTTCTATGTTAATAATTAGGAAGAGAACCCAGTCTCCAAAAATTTAGTTTACCAAAAGCAAGAGCAGCAGTTTACATTGGCTGTGGAAACAACAGTTATAGCCCATTGCAAGTTGAATTATTTCACAAACTAAATATCCCTCCCATAAATTGTTTGAATTGGCATTGATTAACAACAGATTGAACTTACAACTTTACAGGTAGCAAGAAAATATCTCACTTCAGTATTAACAAAATTGAAATTAAACTTATTCTGAGCCCAGAGTAATCCAGAAACACTTCTCCTGTGTGAGTTTTCATTGCTTTATTGTATATTGTATATTGCCACATACTCGTGGCTTTCATCCACCAGAGAACATCTCGCATGAGTCACAGGGTGTATCCACGAATCTGAAATGACACAAATGTCATAAGTCAGGATTTCTCTTTGTCTGGAATACAGTATCAATGAAGAATCCAGTACCTGTAATAGGTATCTCTCTGCAAAGAACAGAGAGAACTATTACCATTCTTTCACTGAGAAATGCTTGACTTCTACTTTCTTTCAGGCAAAAGTCACTGCTAGAAACAAGAAGTTCAGACACACAAAAAAAGCACTGGAGAAAAAACACAGGATAAAACCAGAAAATAAAAGCAGTCACATTGCCATTATAGCACTACATGGTAAAACACTAAAGTAATTTATGTTAGGAAACATATTTTGCATTGCAAACATTAGGATATAATTCTCCTATTCCACACATCACTCTGGGTCTACACTGCTTGAAGTGCAGCTTTTTAAATTATGCTGCTTATTACTTGGAAGATATCATACACAAAAAGAAAGCTATTGTTTTTCAATTAGGTACCATTTGAAAAACAAACTTCAGAATCAAAAAACTACCAGCTACAGAAAAACATGAGTTTGGCCAGCACAACTGAAGGGGCAGCACCATTATGCAAAAAACACTGTGTGCTGATTTGAGAGAGACACAGCAGTAGCTAATAGAATGGATTCAAGAAGGCTAAAACCTAATGAGCAGTGCAGCCTTCCTCGGGAAGAAAAAAGAGCTAAGTGACTTGTTTTACCTTCCACCATTTCAACCTCTGTCTTCAGAAGTTCTGGCTCTTTGGCAATATGGCATTTCACTCTTCTCTCTTAGGTCTGAATGTTCAGGAAGCATGACACTCTTCTTTCCAGAAGGAGAGTCAGCCACAAGGATCACTCTCCATCTTCCATTTTCCCATTTTTCCTGTCTTTCTTGAATTACATTTTCATGTTCTTCCATTGGAGCATCCTGAGAGGATGAAAATGGAACATTCCTCCTTGTTGCTGTGATACTTGAAGAGTCTCCATTCTTTTTTGCATTTTCTTTTTGACTTATCTACAGAGAGACACGAGAAAACATAATCCAGAACATCACCAAAACAGTTCTTCCTTCAAAATGCAGCATCCTCATCCTACTTGACCAGCAAGGAAAATGACTACAGGAGCTCAAGTACCATTGTCTATTTCCTTACATATATCTAGAGAAAAAGTTGCAAATTAATGATGCCAATTTGCTCTTAGATATATTGCAGGCAGAGAAGGGGAAAACACTTTCATATAACTAAAAACTAGCTGAGAATTCAGAGACTGCCATGTACAACATTTCAGGCTTCGAAAGGAGCCATTAAATATCATCTGGGTCATCAAAGTCAGGGTCTTGTAATGTCAAGCAGCCACTGCACTTGAACTCTGTAACCACACTGAATGAATGACCTCTGGATTTATCTCACATTTTGAAGCACATTAATCCCTCTCTCATGAAGAACCAGCCATCACAGGAATCTCTTAGGTCACAGGAACATAGAAGGTAGCAGTGACTTAAGCACCTTGTTCGAGAAAGTCAATAAAACACAGCTTGCCCTCAGAGCAGAGTGTACTGGCATCCAGAGGCACTTGCTGGCATCTTCAGCTTTTCATGATACTTGGCTGTTTCCTTCCACCCAGGAACAGAGTCCTCCTTTGGAATGACACAGATGTAAGAGGAGTCATAGCCTGAAGGACTACAGCCTTCCAATAAAGAAGAGAGAGTAAAAAGTTGTGTCTTGCGTGGTTGGTTACAAATAGTGAAACAAATCTTAAAATCCTCAGCGTCAAAAAAATGTAGCTCTTTCTTTATGAGATTCTTTAATTTCTTGGCAGCATTGTTCAAAATCTTCAATGGAATATGCGGTATCTCTCAAAGAACAAGTTCTGTGCCTAAGGAGACAATCTGAAATTTTACACTCAGAAATGTTTTCTACCAGACAATGAAACCCTGTATTTTACTTGGAATTACTTTGTTCTTTTCAGAGGTAGGTTCTGAAAGGTTATCTCAGTGACTATTTTCAGCATAACAATAGAAAAGTTAGTTACTAAAACAAAAGCTTCCATGCACAAGTTATTTAATGCTACATCTACAAACTGGCATGAAATGCTCTCTGTGGGTGTTTAAAATTATCTAATCCCATATCTACTGTCCACAGATGACATTTATCAAGTTTTAAAATTTTTCCAAATTAGGGATAAAAAAACATCCTCACCTCCAGGACCTTAATCTGGATTGTACTCCAAAGCGTTGCTACAGCTTAGGTCAACACCCTTTAGGAAAATCTTTGGTATTGATGCAATCTTGGAGAGAACTGCCGAGAGATCCATGGGCTGTTTAATAACAGCATTATTATCAGGTGCCTAAAAACAAAATATTTGTGCTCAGACATTTGATGCAATAGCTACCAAAATTAATTAAATCCATAAAGTCAAATAAAAGACTTCTTAAAATCCCGAATATTCAGGGATAATCCAAAGATGGAGAAATCCAACACTTAATTTCTTGAAAATAAAAGGGCTATTTCAGCTGGCTTTGAAGAGACAGACCAGAAGAGGGGAAAAAAAGAAGCAAGAAGGTTAGAAGCATGTGTGGAGCAGAGAAGGGAACAGGCACCCAAACTGGGATTCGTTTCATTTCCTTTCAGAAAATCACAGCAAGGAAACCTGAGATTGTCTTTGTTGTTGAAAGCAAGAAAACGGCTGCAGAAATTGCACTTTTGAAGGACCTGTCCTAGGCATCTACTTAAGAATAAGACAACTGGATAAAGAGGTGACGATTTCTCTATTCAGGCCATAAAAGGAGTCTAATGACTAGTTTAGATGAAGACATCTATATTTGTTTAGGATATTCACATATCAGACTCCACAAGAAAAGATAAAGTCAGTGGATACTTAGGAGAATGGGACTTTGCTGAAAAGCAAAAATCTTAAAACTGCAGGTGATGTGCTCCTGGCTTAGGCTTATCCAATAAATTAAATGAGAAGTGTATAGAAGCCAAAAAAAGAGGAACAGCCCCTACCCAAAAAAAACCCCTAAAAAAACCCAAACCAACAAAAAAACCCCACCACACACAGAGCCGTTATGGTTGATCTTATCCTGAGGAAAGCCCCAGACAAAACTGAGAATAGAATCTGATAATTTATTTGACAAACTGCTGCTTTGACTCCCATTCTCACAGAAGCTATTGACAGCCAATTACAGAACTTTAAGTTTTATTAAAACAGCATATAAGTACAGGTTATAATTATAAAGAAAGAGATTTCCCTGCTTTTCAGTGCTGTAACATGCCTACTTATCCAAGCCTTTTCATGGGCAAACCGTGCTGGCATTTGTTGTCACTGGCACTTGGACTAGATGATCCTTCTAAGTATCTTCCAACTGAAATATTCTAAAATTTTAAAGGCTTTTTAGAAGGAACACAGGGCTTTCAATGAATACTCAAATAACAAACATTTAAGATCCTCAAGGAGTTAACAAAAAGAAAAGCAAAATTCACTTCCTGCTTCTTGGGAAATCAGAATAGTCCTAAAAACAAAGATAAACCTTCCTGGAAAGAACACACAAACACCAAGAAACACAAACACACAGAGACATTGCGAATACACACAGCTAGAATGGCATTACAGAGCAACGTTAATTGACCTCCTCTGGGCCAATGGGCTTCATAAAGGCTCTGAAACATCTGTCAATGACAAATCTATGAGTCGTGCCTCTTAAGTGATGCCCAAGTTCATGCAACATATCCTCTTCGTGCTCCTCCAGCTGTTTTATTGCTTCTGTCAGCTGTCGAGGCTTAGGTGGTGGTGCTGCAGGCAGCACTTCCAATGGATGCCAAGCTTAAATAAATCAGAACATTTTAGCCAATTGATGCAATTGCAAGCACATGAAAAGTCTAATGCAAGCACACAAAAAATGATTGACAGAAAATTACCACCAAACCAAGTACTGTATTAGCTATCAACTTAGGGTAACAAAATTTTATTTGTAGAATACCCTCACCTGCACTGTTTTTTGATGCAGGAGATTCAGCAGCTTGCTTCATTAATTGTCCCCCCCCAAAAAATCTTCTTTCAGCACAGGTAGGCCACAGGATTTTGAAAACTTCTTTGTGATCATTATTAAACAATGCTTTTATCTAAAGCATGAAGAGAAAAGATATTTCAGATGTAAGGCCGCACCATTTTTTTACATTTTTTCCAAAAGGATGAGTACCCCAATTAAACAGAATAGTCACCTCTATAAGAAAAGCTATGAAAAGTTATCTTCTTGGCCTTAAAAGGTTAGATTTTCATAGTGTGGCAAAATAAAATACCATCTTTAAGAAACACTTCCTAGAGTTTAAACTCCATGAAAAAAATGTAAGATAAACCAATGACAAAAGAGTGAGATTCACCATCCCTAAGGCTGCTTATTTTGTATTTACCTGTTTTGCTGTCCTTTAACTTGAATCTTTATGGCTGCTACAGAGGGAACAGGCACAGTTCAGCAGGCAAGTGTTGGCTTTTTGGCAAGGCGTTTTGGTTTCTTTTCAATTTTATTTTCAATAATTTAAATGAGATGTCTCAAGTTGTGTACTTCCAAGTTGTACTATGTTTTTCCATCTCTACTAACAAAAGGTATGGAAGGAATTTCAAACCTTATATTTGAAAGTCTTTAATAACAATATTAAAACTTCTGTTACTGAGAAAAAATAATCAGAGCAGCGTATTCATATTTTGAACACCTTCCTTAAATGCAGACTCTCAGACGTCTAGAAAGTTCAGCATGTTCTCTTAATGAATTTTTTTAAGGAATACAACTAAAAATTTGTTTCCAAGATATCCTTCAAGAGATGTGTTTCATCAAACTGCCACTTTACGTAGCATCTTTCCCTTGGTGGTTGTCCTTGTTTTGCCAGACTCTGTGGCTACCAGCTGTTCCGCCAGCAACCAAGTAAGTTGGAAAACACACAGAAAAATATCCCCCTCTTCAAGACAGAGCTTCCTTGGCAAAGGCAGCACAAACTCTCTCATACAAGCTTTGGCACCAAGGGGAAGGGAAGGACAGAGCCATTTTTTCCACAGATAAATAAGGTTCCAAGGAGCTCAAGCTGTGCTAAGAGTGAATATGTGTCAAGAAGTGTCTAGTCTTCAAGGCTTCATGCATTTTCTGTAGAGGCCATAAAAGAAATACCTGACTCAGAGAAATGTATGTCTGCCTGAAATTTCTTCACTCTTTGTAAAGTTCTTCAGGGATTTAGACAGTCATACCTAAACAGTTCTGTCTTTCTGGCACTTCCTCCCCAGGCTGGAACTCATGAGCACACTGAAGGAGACTTCTCTTTAATCTCTTTCTTGCCCTCTTAAACCCTCTGTGCTGACCTGAAGTTAAGAAACACAGCATTTGACCAACTAATGCAAAAGCTGATCAGCATTTACTTTGATTTTCCTTTCAAATGCAAATGAGACAATACACCAGGAGAGAAATAGTATCTGAGCAATTATTTTAAAATACTTTTCATATCTTCTAATACAATCATTAATAGCAATTTATGGCAGATAGTTACCAAAGATGATAATAATTTTGTCCAGTTGTTCAACCAAAAAGTCATGTGTTCTTCCCTAGCACTACAAAATGTACATGAATATTTAAAACTGCATCAAATAAACACCTATATAAAAAATTAAAATACTGAAAAATCTCTTGAAATGTGCTTGTGTATGAAGGATAGTCACTAAAAATATACTGACATGTAAAAGCTTCTACCCATAGATTTGTAATACAGATGGCACCTTAAATTAGCCTGTGTATATTATAAAGGGATTCTATAAAAAATAAGAAATGTAGATTACAACATTTTTTATACTTATATTCTACAAGCACTTGAGGAACACACAGAAGAAAAATCTACCCTCGAGAGTGTTTTAATAAAGCTGATTATTTAAACAGCTGTTTGGAAAGATGTGTCAAGCTGCTCATCTGAAGTGTCACATTCACATCCTCACGAATATCCAAACACAGCTGTCTGTTCACGTACGGATTTGAATGACAATAGTGACATCGAGCGGTCGTTGTTGTTAAATGTTGCTGTGTATTGGCATGAAACCCCTGCCGTAATGGTAACGCCAATGTGTAGACAACGTGAGTAGCAGACAGTACTGGATCAGCTCATACCGCTCGTACAGCAGCGACAGGGGTGAATTCATTACAGATTGTCAGCGTGCAGTTTAAGTCCACAGTTTGCTCTCCTGGACAGCAGGAGAGTGAAGATCACTCAGGGATTCAATGAACCACTCGTGGTTTTGGTGCACATTGAATCATGTTCCTCATATGTTGATTCTTTCTTCACTCCCCTCCCAGTGCCCATTGCCACAGTGAGACAGGACTAATACTAAAAATCCCCCATCTTTTTTACTTCTCTATTTTTTCATTAGCGTGTTTCATTTCTACATTTAAGAATGCTGCTTACACATAAAGGCTGTATGTAGCCTTAGCTGTGAGGGCAGACACGTTCTGTCAGTGACAAACTTCAGAAATCACTGGAACTCTGCACAGGTTTGAGTGCAAACATGGGGCTCTCATTCAGACCACGTCTCAATAGTATCTTCTGCACTCAAATACACTTCCATATATGCACACATGCCCTGCGTCTGCAGGCTGTGCCTTCAGCAGAAAGTTCTTCTCAGTATCTTGAGCTGTACCGAGGGAACGTGCTAAGATTCCAATGCAAAAACTTTGATCTCCAGATTTCAAGGAGGGAGTGGTCTTTTGCCTGTATGACATGTAACAGCTTCTGCACATGGTGTGAGACTTTGGAGGAACAGAAGAATAATGCAGAAAAGGAAAACCTTTTTATCATTGTAATTACAGCCCACATGAATAAGCAACCGCCTTCTCAAATCAATATGGTATGCACAAAACATTCTGTTTCATTTGCTTGTTGTTGTCTTGTTTTGATGCCCCCAAGTCATTATTCCCTGATATGCTACACTGGAAATAAATTATTTCTACAGCATTTCTGTAAAAAAACTAATTGAGAGTTCTAAACTAATGGATATTTACAGATGAAAAACATAGCAGGCTTTGGTACATACACAGGAGGCTGAGGTACCAGATGACTTTCTGCAACTGAAATGATTCCAGCACAGAGCTGCAGCAGTGCCCTTCCTGGAGCACCTCAGTGCACTGACAGAGATAACCAGCACAGGAGACAGGGAAGATGGCTCTCAAGCTCCCAAAGAACGCACAAAGATGTAAAACGATGGCAGCTGGGCCCGAAACATAGCCTGTTTTTAGAAACATTTGGAGGAGTGGAGGAGGCCCATGGAATGGGAGACTAATGAGTGTCTGTTAAGGGACCCAGGATAATACTTTATGAGGATCTATAAATCTGTACATTGAGTATAAAGATCATTTAAATATGTAGCACGAGCTGTGCTGATAAGAAGAGATTTCAGTAATGAGATTTAAATACAAAAGGATGGTTAGAAGATGTATAATTTTAAGAAATTATGTGGGACAGAAGCATGATGCAAATGGTATGGAACAAGGCACGGAGATCGTGTTGGGTGTGGCTGGAGTGGAGTTAACCTTCCCATGGCAGCTCTCAGTGCTGTGCTTTGTACCTGTAGCTAGAAAGGTGTCAGTGCCACACACGAGTGTTTTGGCTACTCCTGAGCACTGCTCCCACAGCACCAAGGCATCTCTCCAGCATCCCCCCACACTCCTAAAGGCCAGTAGGCTGAGGGTGGGCTAGAGGTTGGGAGAGGACAAAGCCAGGACACCTGACTCAAGCTGACAAAGGAGATATTCCACACCCAATAACATTGTACTCAGCAATAAAACTAAGAGAAAGGAGAAGAAGNCCGACCGTCCACCGAGACTATCCCACAGATTGGCGCCCAACGCTCGATCCCACAAAGAAGGAAGAGGGGCATTTGTCATTTAGATGTTTATTTCTAGAGAATCTACTATGCAAACCAAGGCCCTATTTCCCAGGCATTGGCTGGATATGACCTGCTGATGGCAAGTAGCGAATAGATCTTTTTGTTTCCCTTTGCTTCTGTGTGCAGCCTCTCCTTTTTCTTTATTAAACTGCCTTCATCTCGGCCTGTGAGTCCTTCTTTGTCCTATATTCCTCCCCCGGGCTCTGCTGAGGAGGGCAGTGATGATAGAGCAGCTGGATGGGCACCTGGAGACAGTCAATGTCATCCCATCATAACTTTATACCGAGCAAAATCAGCTCTTCCCAGCCAGCTCTTTCCTGTGAGAACATTACACGAAAGTACTTTTGAAAGGTTGCAGCCCAATTACAGCCCAATTTATTCTTCTATATATGTTTTTCTAGGTGTCCTGGCCATTTCCATCAATAAAGCAATTAATTATCCATATTATTTGTTTGACACCAAAATGAGACTGCTGCAAAAGTATCCAAAAGCTTAGAAGCAGGCATCTACTCAATAACGGGATAAAAACAAAATCTCAATTTGTACCCCAAAATGTACAATGACCATGTTTTTCAAAGAGGTATGGGACAATTAAACACCAGAAAAGACTGATTCTTTTTTTAACTGTTTTTAACTGTTAGGCAGACATAGTGCATAAAAAGCAGACACTTTTAGAAGAGCAACATATGATGATATACATTCATAAGCACAGAAATTTTCAGTGAGTTTATCACCTTACAGAAGCCAACCTAAAGCTATTATCTCCTTCCCGTCAGTCCCAGTTGATGGCCTTATTAAAAAAAAAATGGGCAGCTAACAGTTGCGTAATAAATGAATAATCAGAACACTGGAAGATTTTTTTTTTAATATCAGATGCATAAAACTCATCTTACCTTTCCCTGTCCTTGTTATTTTCTCTCTCTTTCCCATTTATCCCTTGTACTCTTCAATCATCTTTGATCAATTTAGACACTATTTAAGAAAACAAAATATATCTTTTGGTTTGTTTGTGTTATTTTTTAAGTATAAATATTTCTAACCCAAACTTAAGCCTTTGAATCCTAAAGAAATAATAAATAAAAAAGAATATTGAGTATTTTCCTACAAGAACTTTAAACCCTACCAGCCTTACAGAAACAGGTTAGACTCAAATTTCCAATCTCAACTTATCTCAGAGATCCTCACTTAACTGAAACTTAAATGAGATCAACTTCGCATTCTGACACTCAAGAAAGGTGCAAGAGGAAAACAAACTTCTTAATTGTTTTAAAAGTGCAGTGTTTTCTAATTTGAAAATATAACCCTTTTTTAGGTAGTGAAAATCTTCTGCAGTCATAACAATTTGACAGATTTTCCAGAATCAATTTCTCACTACAACAGTTCCTGGAAATTCAGTACTCCTGACTGAATCACAGTTGTTTCCTTGCCCATGCTTCTGGCTAGAGAGGAAAAAGATTCACATCCGGCATATTTCCTCTTTTCTTTTGCCTATATGTACAGGACAACTACTACAATAGAAATACCTTCAGCTTGAAGGTCATGTTCTAAACTAATTTGTATTTGGTGCTCTTAAAAGATACTCTTCATAAAACTTTTGAAAATTTAGCTTCAACAAATTTACTGAGATATGAATCTCTACTAGAGTTTTTCACTTGTTGAAAGTATTTACGCAGAAATGTATTTCCAGTTTACCAAATCATACAAAATTTCCCTTTTTCCTTGAAGCCCACAAGGTGGCATGTGAAACATACAATAATACTAACAACATACTAGAAAGAATACAGTAGAAAAGTGGTGTGCAGTTCTACCAGAAGACCATTATATGAATACTGAAACAGTTTTAAGAACCAGTCTAAATCTTTTGTGGGAGTTTGCCTTTTTCAGTCCAAGCTCTTTGCATTGGAAAAGGAACAAGATGTGTAAGCCTTTTATTAACAAGGAGGGATTATTCTTTCTAATGTAAAAGTATATTAAGGCATTCTAACAGACAGTGGGCCCTGTTACCCACAGAGTGATCAGAGTAAAAGTAAACTCCAGCAAATTCCTTCCAGGATTTCCATTTAGCCATAAGAACCAGATGACCATCAAGCATGCAGCTGTGGTGTGTTAAATCTTCATTTTAGTGAAAAAATAATTAGGAGGTTTCATTAAACATGGAACTGTATTTTAAAATGGAAAAATATGGAATCTGGTACTGTTTTGCTACTCCATGGACGTTCTGAGCCAGTTCATACTGATGTCTGAGTACAAAGAAAAGTTTTTCACTTATCTCACATACCTCTAAATTCAGCAGATTCAGGAGATGTCATTGGGATGCCTAAAGGACACCAAAGATGTAATGGTGTTAACCGTTAGGAGTGGTCGTTGGGGTATCTTCTTCTCAAGCGCTTTACCCAAGATGATAATATTACATTTTTGCCATTGCCAACAAAAATTGAATCATGCTGATGTGTCCAGTTTTCTGAATCGCACTCCAGAGAAACACCTTCATTCCTCAGATCACTTCAAATGCATTCCAAACTCGATCTTTCTGCCCCATCCCAACTACAATCTCAGCCCTTCCGGGTTATTTTACCCCGCATGATGGTGAGCTGTGGTAACCCCAGGCCAGTTAACTCTTTACTGGCATTTCCTATATTGACCAAGTGTCAATGAGTTCATGGAAGACTGACACAGAAAAAGTCCATCTGCTCCACTCTAAACACTTGTGAAAAGGTCATGTTAATGAACTGCTAATATCTATGGGCATTCAGACAAATTAAACCTGCAGGAGTGTTGTACCCTGTGTAAATGGAGTCCTCTCTTAATACAGGTTTTGCATATATATTGTCCATGAAAATATTCCACCTTCATTTCTGCTTTGGTTTTTTGGTTTGGTTTGGTTTCTTTTCACCTTTTTTTTTTTTTTTTAAGATATTTTCTAGAATTTACCCCACCGCAAACTATTACATTTGTTACAAAAATATGCCTTACATTATTCCCAAATGACACATGCTAATTGCTTATACAAACAGGAAGAGAGGGCCATGTGTTTATGCCTGAAGAAATGATTAAAGGTTGATTCATTTTGGCTTACTATAAATTCCTTGAAATGTAAGCACTGTTGCTGAAAGTCATAGACTTTCAACAGAATACTCATTAGGAATTACCTACTCCTAAATGAACAAGAAGTAATTGCACTTACTAAAAAAAAAACATACTGAGGCTTTGACTATCAGAATCACAGAATCCAGGCAAAATTTGACCTTGGAAGGTTTTCAAACATGGAGTTGGAAAGTGAGGCTATTATTCCTATTATGAATTCAGTCCTGTATGCTACTAAGCATGCTAAGTTCTTACAAGTCTTAACTCCTCATTTCATTTATAGATAGGCTGTATCTTAATTTGATTTCAAAGCACATAGGTGTTGTCAAATAAACACGCCAATTTTTCCCTTATTTAAGTGCCAACACAAACCACAAAAAAATACAAATGCAAACATATAGCATTTCCAACTCCCACTTTCCCACCTGGTTCTGTGCATCCACTAGATTATCTAGACCTCGCCTTGATGTATTGTAGTTAAGTAATAAATGTTGTTCTCCTTTATGACTCTGTCATGACTGACAGCTTGACAGCTATTTGGAAAGAATTGTAGCTATTCAAGCCAGAGGACAGAGATCCAACACATTATGTATTTCTGGGAATTGAAATTACAGACCTAGCAGATTTGTTACACTCTAGGAGGTGCCTTGAATCATAGAATCATAGAATGATTTGGGTTGGAAGGGACATTAAATATCACCTAATTCCAATCCCCCTGCCATGGACAGGGACACCTCCACTAGATCATGTTTCTCAGAGCCCCATCCAACCTGGCCTTGAACACTTTCAGGGATGGGGCATCCACAGCTTCTCTGGGCAACCTGTTCCAATGCCCACCACCCTCACAGTAAAGAATTTTTTCTGATATCTAATCTAAGCCTACTGTCTTTCCATTGGGTTTCATTTCCCCTGTAACTACATGCTCTTGTAAAACACTCCTCTCCATCTTTCTTGTACACTCTGTTCAGGCACTAGAAGGCTGCAAATACCCCAAAGCCTTCTCTTTTCCAGGCTAATCAAACCCAATTCCCTCGCCTTTCCTTGTGGGAGAGGTGCTCCATCCCTCTGATCATCTTGGTGGCCTCCTCTGGACTCACTCCAACAGGTTCATGCCATTTCTTTCCTGTGCTGGGGATCCCAGAGCTGGATGCAGCACCCCAGGTGGGTCTCAGCAGAGTGGAGTAGAGGGGCACAATCACCTCTCCTGACTTGATGGCCTTGCATCAAATCTGCTGCACTTGTATAATAGTTTAAATTTTAAAATAGAAAATAAAAGGGAAAATAAATTGCTCTAATTCACTGCTGAAAGAAAATTTTTCAGCTTTACCTCAGCTGAACTAATTTTATGGGAAACACAAAGAACATCAGCATTTTAGACTGAAAACCAAAATAAAGGTTAAAACCGAGAAGGAGGCGGAAGGGGGAAGCTGAAGAATTTGAGGAAATATGCAGCCTAACAAATGCACATAGACTAATCCTGAACACAGCAGACCACTGAATACCTAATATTACCTGTGCTTGTAAAGTTGGAGGTGTCAGGGAATGCTCCTAGGCCTGGCACTCATCTTCCAACAGGAGATAGTTCTGTGAGAATTCTATTAGAATAATACTTTTTGGCTCATGAGAAATACTACTGTCCTAAATAATCTCCATGGTTCAGGAACTAAAGCTAGGAACTACACTTAACAGGCATTTCTGATGCAGATTCTCTGCTTCAGATGGATGACAGTCATCCTATGCTAGTTGTCCTTGTTGCTAAGAAAAGGTCAAACACATTTTTACTGGATTCAGCACCTAGGATGGACCTACACTTCACCCATCCCCAGAGAATCCCAGTCAGCACATGTTAAGAAAGGTACAGAAGAGTACCACAGTGTTATTGTGTGTAAGGAGAATCTTTCAAAATCACTCCCTCGTTTCCTTCCTCCTCTGCCAAACTTTTGCCTCTGCATTACTTCCACACAGAAAGCTTCACTGGGTTCCTGCAAAGCCAGGGGCTAGGAAGAGAACCACCTTCATAAAGTTGCTCAGGTCCCACAAGCAAGTGGAGAAAAGAGGAAGTTCAGTGAAAAGAGCAAATAAACATTGAAATGATTCAAGTGTGGGATGGCTTTGTGCACTGCTAGTGCTGAAAGGAAGGGTCATTTACCTTCAAAAGAACTCTAGAGTTTATCCTGATATTACACTCATGATGTGTCATCACCACATGGGCACCAACAGTAGCACAACATGGAAATAAAAAATCCAGGTGACTCAGAAGCATCATACCCCCCCAAGCACTCCCTCCCTCCTTCCCTCCAAACTGCTAGAAAAGCTCTCAGCAGCTCTTCTCCTTGATTCAGTCAGCTGGATGTCAACACGTTGCAATAGCTGGATACAAGTACTTTCCTGCAGCTCTCTGAATACAAAATTGTGTCAACAGACATATAAAACCATAGGTAACAACTTCCAAAAGACTTCAGATGCTCAGGAACGGCCCACCTAGAGTGTGGAACATGCTAACAAGGAAGGGGTGGTTCCTTGTTAGCATGGCTGGCAGGAGAATACACAGAGGATTTCAAAGGGCGTTGGTTTCCATGGTTGTAGGACTCATTACTAATAGATCTGAGCAAGTGTATCATTACACTGCCAGCGTGACAGCAGGCAAAACAGGATCTCAGCCAGAATCTAAACATCTGATGCATTATTTCAGAAAAAAATATGTGTTTCAGTAAGAACAAACACAATCGAAGAGGTTACTACCAGAGTCCTTCATTCCTGCAATGCGGATAGCACAAAATATTCAGGCAAAATATTCTTTTTAAAAAGGCTATTATAAACCAAATATCCCTCATCTTTTTATGTAAAGGCTTGAAAAATCCACAAAATAAAAAGCAGGGACAAAGGCTTGCAGCTCCAAAGACACAACTAAAATTCAGAGACTATCAGGTGTTAAGAGAAAAAAAAAAAAGCCTTTTCCCCAGATTTTTCAGAATATTTGATAGGTAACAGAGTCCATTGTGTTTAAGTCCAACAGCAAAAAAATAGTAAAGTTGTTTGAGATATAAAATCATCGTCATGCAACCATAGCTTCTTTCAATCTGAACATCTTGTCTTGACAACAGATTCCTGCCATTGTGGAAACAGTCAATCTGGTGAATTGCAAAAAAAAAAAACCAAAAAAAAACCCCAAAAAAAAAAAAAAACACCAACAAAACCACAACTAGATTTGATGCTTAACATCCACAAAAATGAAGGTACTAAAATTTTTTGGTGGAGGAACAAGACTGAAACAAATTTTTTTAAAAAGAGTCTTTATATTAGTATAGACATGCAGGCAGTGTGAATTTTTAAAAAAATATAAATGAATATAAAAGGGTGCATGTATATCTATGTATAAGAGGTCTGTTTTTCAGGTGGATACACACAGAAAAATATATGTATTTTGTACCCTCTTCTCAACATCAGTGTGAATATCTGCTTGCAGTAGAAATCTAAAAGCTCTTTCCAGCCTATGCTGCCCACAGGGAAGAATGTCAGAAAGCAAATAGCACCTTAGTCTGGAAAGTGTGTTTAATTTTAGTTGTTACTTTACTTGACCTTTTACAGAGATACAAGGAATGGAAAGTGTTTTACAAGTCAGTATCATGATGTACCGATCACATAGGAGCTGCCCTCCTAGATTTTGCAAGCTAAAAAGGAAGACTAAGCCCATTGTCACAGCTTTCACACTTTCAGAACCATTTTTCCCATTTTAAATTCAATAAAATTACAGTCATTACAACACTAATCAAATCACTATGTATACTACACACACAAAAATATCCTCTTTGCTGTGGACTTTGCTTGCCTCATTATCAGTGGGGATCTTCAGGAAATTTCCATGTGAAAGGACGAGTCAGGTCCAACAATTAAAAAATGAAAAGGACTATGTGGGAAATATCACAAGTTAAAATTTCAAAGAAGTAAACCACAGGCAGCTGTGGCAGTTTATCTGCCACATGCTATTAACACTGTTTCTATCATTTAGAAACAGTATTTAACAAAACCTTTAGTTTTATCAAAAGTTTAATCTACCTTAGGACCTCAGCCTCACCCCCAAGCTGCCATTAGGGTTAGGGAGGGTTAGGGTTTGGGGTGTCACGAGGACTACAGCTCCAGGAACACTGTACCTGCAATAGGCATGACAAGAGAAGCATGGCACTGCTCCAACAGTGCTGCCTCCACATCCACTTTTAGAATCACAGTAATTTTCCTGGGGTTTAAGTCAGTATACTTAACATTATAAATACACATTAAATCAACACAGCACACAGTAACAAGATGCACAAATAATTTTTCAGTATAGTGACATCTTAATGGCAAAGACTGTAAGTATGTATTCACACAGTGGCTTTGAAATGCAAGCACATGGTAATTGTCCATTGCATATTATTTTCTTTAGAAAACAACATCTTCCTTATATGTCAAATCAAAAATTCTATGACTAATGGTACTACCAAAATGGTAAATACAGAGAGGGATATGCATAAATGAATACCCAAAACTTGCATATTGAAAACATTGCCTCAAGATTACAGTTTTGGGAAACCACCTAGTGTGTCTAAAGTACACAGACCAACTGAAAATTGAAAGTAGAGTAAGTCACCAGTTGCTTTATGAGGTGGCTCATACGTTCATAATGCTGAAACATTTGGAGGATATAAATCATCCAAGACACAAGAAAATTGGAAAAGCCACAAAGCTACTAAAGTGCTAGGACCTAGACAGAACTGAACAGTTGTTGCCATGTCTTAAAATGAACGCTGTGAAATATTGAACATATTGCAGTCTGAAAACTTAGGTCTTTGCCCTCATTCTCTGGTCCATATCCATGAGCGGGAGAAAAGAGGAGAGGTGAAAAGCCACAGGCGCTTAGCCCCTGATCCACACACATGGAAAGGCAAATGCGTTGTTCTATTTACCTTTATTTCATCCTGTGGAACTGTCACTCCTTGTGGAAAGCTACAAACCTCTAAATTAAAAAATTAAATTAAATTACTGTGTTAGTCTGTGAGAACTTGGCTTGGTGAACAGGCTTTACAAAACCTTCCTGCGCAACCCTCACACAAAGTTCTCATAAATACATCAGCGTATCAGGCAGCTTGCTATGAGCTGGGGCAAGGGTGAACTTGCACTTACGGGAAATTTCGAAATTATCTTTTTGAAACGCCGCTATCCTGAAAAATCTTCCTAGGACAAACACGGAGGAGATAAGAGACTGCATGAGACAAAGCTTTTCTCACTTCGCTTGAGCAATGAGCATACACCGGATGGGGCTCTGAGCAACCTGGCCTAGTGGAAGGTGTGTCCTGTCCGGGCAGAGGAGTTGGGACTAGATGATCTTTAAGGTCCCTTCCAACCCACATCATCCTGTGATTCTATGCAGTGAACAATTCACTGCGGCGATCTGCGCCTGGCTCCGGCATCCTGCATCATCTTTCAAGAGCAGAACTCACACACTCCGCCCGCCCCCGGACAGAGGGGGATGCCTACTGTCTGGCGCAGGGGGTGCTCCCCTGCAGGACCCCCTTCGGACCCGGTGGGGGGATGCTCCATCCATGGCCCGAGGGATGCGTCCCGCCTCAGCGCTCCTACAGCTCCTGGAGAGCGAGGCTGCTGCCCCGGCACAGCTCTCCAGGGCACCGCCGGCACAGCCCTTCTGCAGCTCCTGGAGAGCGAGGCTGCTGCCCCGGCACGGCTC
>VZTG01007625.1:1155255-1179047 GCA_013397845.1 Melanocharis versteri
GCGGCTCGCTCCTCCCATCGCGGCTGCTCCGCCTTCCCCGACCCGCGAGCCGTGGGTCGCTTTTTTCCGTGAGGAAGTGGCTTGTCGGTGGGGTAGAAGGAGGAGGGAAGTGCTGGCCAACTGGAGAGCAGGCGGGGCAGGGAGGTGCGGGGGGAAGCGAGGCGAGAGGAGCGGCGCTGCGGGCCGCGCTGCGCCCGGCCGAGTGCGAGCATGAGCGGCGGGGATGGCGGCGGGGGCCGGGCGGGCGCCCTCAGCTACGGCCTCCCCTCCATCCCCTCCAGCAAACTCCCGGACTTGCGTTTCATCAGCCGGGGCGCTTACGGGACCGTGTCCGCCGCCCGCCACGCCGACTGGAGGGTCCCGGTGGCCCTGAAATGCCTGCAGGGGCCGCTGCTAGACAGGTAACGGGGTGGGCAGGGGGCCGCCGGCACCGGGCATCGCCGGGGCACGGCCGAGCCTTTCCCTAAACCAGCCCCCAGAAAGGGGTCGAGGTGCCCGTCGAAGATGCCGGCGTGGGTTTCTGAGGTCTGTGGAGCAGATTGGCAGCCTTGCTTTAATTCCACGGGGAAAGGGGATCCCGCGAGGATGATTCAGCTTGGGCCAAGAGAAAGCAGGGACCGGCCCCGGAGCTTCCTCTCTTTCAATTATTGTAACGCGGTGGTTTCGGTCTCGGTCTGTGAGACACTAAGTTGTTTCTTTTGGAGGTTTTTTCTTTGCACTGTGTACCTTGAGCCCTCCTCAAGGTGGGATTGACAGAGTGGGTCTGTTGGCTGCTAACCTCTTTGCTGAGGTATCAACAGGATATTAAAGTACAGTGATTACTGCAGATTTGGTGTTTACATAGAGAGAGGAATATAGGGAGTGTACTGTTCTATCCATAGCAATTGCTTCTATCTTCTAGAAGAAGCTTCTCCGAGACAATGCAAAATTATTATTTCTTCCCAGATCTCACAGTACTGAGAGAAGCTGATTTAAAATAATATGCTTGCAGGCCCACCTGTACAACTGGTATTTTCCGTGTAACAATCGGGTTCTCTGTTTTCCAGGTACCCAAGTGGCAGCACATTTATTTCAGGAACTGTCACTCCGTGTAAGGGGGCAGCAAGTTGTACTTTTTCATTCGTCTCTGTCTTATTCAATCCCCATAGTTCCAATTTGTTAACATATCCATGCAAATTTGCCCCTTCTCAGGCTGTCTGAAGCCTACCTGACTGTAAACCTGCCTCTGGGTCTTATCTTGGTGTCTTCAAGCTTTATTGCCTCAGGTTTCTTTGATCTAGTGTTAGGCCTTTAGGCAGGATAGCTTTACTCAGAAAGGCTTCTAGTCTTGTGACCCAATATACTAGAATATAAGACAAGTTTTTTTAAGCTCTTTCACCTCTTATTGCCCAGGTTTGTGTATACACAGGCTTTATCTCTGAAATCTTGCCAGAAATGGAATCTCAGTTATGTTGTGTTTTCTGATAAGTTGTAGGGGGGAGTGTGAGTGTTGTGGGGTTTTTTTGGTGTTTTTTTTTGTTTGTTTTATTTTGTTTTGGAATTCTTTTTTAGTTTAAATGTCTGCTTAAATCCCTGCTAATTGGAAATACAGCATTTATCCTCAGCACTCAGTTGGGAGAAACCACCAAGGCTATTTTTAGCCTTGCAAGAATTTGGATTAGTGGGATGTCTAACCTGTGAAATTATGATTAAAAGGGCAAGTGAGGTAATCAAAATAATTCAGTCACCTACCATATATCATGCAAAGCCCAGAAACGCTATCAGAAGACTGAAAGCTGTAAATAATCCATTATACACAAGCCTCTGCAGCAGGTGCTTTGTTGGTTGTATAGTAGGCAATATAAAATGCCAGCCTCTAAGTGTTGTCCAGAAAAAGTGTGAGTTCATGGTGCCATTAATTCCCCAAGTGGGAAGTGTGTGCTGTGCATCCCAGAATGTGGTATGTGACCAGCCGAAGAGCAAAGCCAGTTGGGAAGCTGTTGTGGGAATGTACTCATGTAGGCATTACTCAGTGCCCTTCTGGCATGGAGCAGACAATGGTGAAGTCACTGACAAACACAGGAATAGACTTCAGTGTGTCGCAATTTGCTTCCCGGCCACAGCTGAATCCCATGCTAATGTGCCTTACTGTCTGGGAAAACCCCAAACTTCCTAAAATTTAGTCATTTCTGGAGAGAGGGAGGAAGGCATAGAATTGTGTCTTCCATCCCATGCTTTTCTCAAAGGCTGCCTTTTTACTTCTGTCATTTCCTAGAGTTTCCTGTAAGTCCTTTTTCCATCACATAGATAAAAGGACCTTAATTTTCCAGAGATTGATTCAAAGCAGGGGCTCAGTTTGAGAGAATGATTCATGCAAAAACAAAGCATAGGTAATTGTTCGTTTTCCTTCAGAAGTTCAAAAGTGCATCCCTTTACCCCTATTATTTTAGTGGAGATCAGGGTCCACTAAATTTAAATGGTTGGAGAATCATGAGTATTAAAATCTCCACTCTGTAGGAGATAAATATTGGGCCTGAGTGAAAACTCAGGGTTTGAAAGTGTTCAGTAAAGTGGGAGAAATGCAGCTGGTTGTTACCATTACAGTTACAAAGAATGGTGGAAGCTGGAAATTCTGACTGTATTCTTATTTACTGTAAACATGGATGAAATGTGTGATGGAGATAGATTTGTGAGGTACAACAAAAATAGGGAAGCTGTCTTGTCTTTGCATTTGCAGATTCTAATTTGTCTTGCACTGTCTTGTTCTTGAAACAGCATGGTAGAAATCAAACGGTGAAAAGGTGGGGGTACTGCATACAGGGATATAATTCACAGAGAATATAGTAAACGCAGCATTTGCTTTGAGTTTCCTAGTTCTGGTATGGTAATGTATTTTATTTGTTTGCTTGTTTTCTTTAAGCGATAGAAACCACCTTCTAAAAGAAGCAGAGATACTACACAAAGCCAGGTTTAGTTACATTCTGCCAATTTTGGGAATTTGCAACGAGCCTGAATTTCTGGGGATAGTAACAGAATACATGGCAAATGGGTCATTAAATGAGCTGTTGCATGGGGTAAGTGTACTTACGGTCTTTAAATACAATACCTGGCTGCTTCAAGTAGATTGCAATTTCCATACTTAATTAGTATAGTAAAGTATTTTATTTGTAATATTTCATGCTAAAAGACAGTCGATATCCCTAGAGTTTTTGGTGCTCAGATAGACCTTCTGTATCTTAAAAAGACACCTAAACTCAGCTGATTTAAGTTTTGTTAAACTTTTTCCTTTAATGTTGTGACCTATAACTAGCTTTATGTTGAATTATTACATACAGTCACTTTAAAAATCTCAGTTGTTCTCTAATTAGATTCTGAGATACTTATGCTTGCTTCAGTCTGGGTTTCTGAATTACTGTCAATACAAATATTGATTTTCTTTTTCATGAGTTTGAATATTAAAAAAAAAATAAATTGAAGATTTTTACTTGAGTTTATAGAAGCCAAATATTGCTAATATAAACAGGTATGAATATTTCTACCGGATTTTATTCTCTGGGTAACTTCTTCTGTGCTGAACTCTCAGTTGCTCCCATTAGCTTGGCCTGAACATACAGTGTTGCTCCTGCAAAGCTACTGCAGTTGTGTCTCAACTGCACTAAAGTGTCTTCTCCACATTTAATCAATACACATCTCCTGCCTTAGAGAGCTCAACTGAGTGTTTTTCGTAAAGGCATTGGTGTCAATATAACTTTTAAGATTTCAGTTGAGTTTTACTGCATTTTTCTTGCTGTATTATTATTTATAGAAGTAGTATTTTGTGCATAGTATCAGTACAGCTTTTTTTGTTCCCCAGTATCAGTTGAAGATATTATTTTTGCCATTCTTCATGTAGGACTCATAAATTGTGCGTTGCAAATTTCATGCAGAAGTTCATCTGTAATTCATATTTCCATATGAATGAGTAATGTAGCAAATGTTCAACATCATCTATAGCAGTCATGAACTACCATGTGAATTCTAGGGAATGGAAACATAGCACTGCATAATAGTTATTTTTTAATAATGTTTGGTTTAACAGCTAATGAGGCTTAATGCTCTGTTACAATTTTTTAAGGAGCTTGTGTAATGTATGTTTTAAAAGATTACTACTTGCCCAGGTCACTTTTTTCTTCTTATAAGATAAGTCTTTGTGTGTACTGTTAGATCAGAACAGAGGATTATATTCTGGTTTTGTGGTTTTATCTTGGCAGAAGGATGTATATCCCGACATTCCCTGGTGCCTCAGATTCCGCATTCTTTACGAAATTGCTTTGGGAGTAAACTATTTGCACAACATGAATCCTCCATTGCTGCACCATGACTTAAAAACCCAGAACATTTTGCTGGATGATGAGTTTCATGTCAAGGTAGGGTTATTTAATTCTTATGTTCTTCAGCATCCAGAATGAGTGAAAGTGTTTTTATTATTGTAAAGGAGGAAGGATGATGTTGTGGCCATACAGAGAGGATGTAATTGTATGGTGGACTTCTTCTTTTATCCTTGCAGACAGAACTTTGGAGTTTTTCTTTTGGAAACTCTGTATTGCTCAGTTGTGGATTTTATATATCTGAAAAGACCATAAAGATAGAATTGGGGCTGTTTCTGCTATAGCCATAGCTGATACTCAATAGTGATGACACTCTTGTTCGTCAGCCTTCCGAGGGTAGCTACATCTGGCCCTTCCTGAGAAGAAAATAGAAAGTGTTCCTGCCTGAGATGCTCTGACAAATTACTTCTGATAGGCAGTAGGTCAAATTCAAATGTTAATTCTCCATTTTATACTTATCATTCAATATGGACATATCTATCCTGTTGGTTTTGTATAAAAACAGGTAAAAAACGACTGCAAAATCTTACCATGTTGGAATGTGGCTTTTGTGAAGTTCCTTAAAACAAGCAAACATACATGCAGAAGTATCAGTAGTTTAAAACTTTAATTCTGCCTTTTAAAATATCACTGCCATGATGTGAAAAAGAGATTGAAAGTACTTCTGATGAAATGTTTAGATGCCTCCATAATTGCAAGAGCTGGGTTTGTTGTTGATTTTTTAAAAAGATCTTCTGTTTTTTTAATTGATAGAATATGTTACTCAAGTAAATGGAAATAAGAGATATTTTGCACTGAATTTATACTTGGAAAGTGGATGTTTCAGTTGTTACTATAAGATGAATCTCTTTGTGAGTCCTTTGAGCAAAGATCCACTGCTGGTTTCTTCTTTCTCCATTGCACAGAAATTTTTCTTGGCAACAAAGTTCCTCACGTGGCTTTGTCTCCGCTCACGCCCTCAGCAGGTCATGCTTCCTCCCACTCAATTGTGCTGGTGTTGCCATCTCTCGAGCTTCCTGATAAACCTGATCAGGGAACTAGTCCAAGTCATTTTTTTATCCACTCTCTTTTTAATCCCTAACAGTTTTGGTGTGGCCTGGTGCTCTGCCTGATCACATCTGAACAGTTTCTTTGCTGAGGCAATTGAAGGGAAGAGGTTAACTTTTGCATACCTGCCCTGCCTCCTATAAGGAGTGTACTTAGGGTTTTAAGTGGAGCAAGATTCTCTAAATTAGTACAGTTGACAGGAAATGCAAACAAGATTATCATGCATGCCAAATAGAAGAGATACTGCATATGTATAAAAGTAACAGCATTCACAGAGTGCTTCTGGCTGTCCCTGATCTACTGAATGAGCAAGTGTTAAGACCAATTATAATGAGGAAGGCTTGATGAGAGTGAGTTGTGGAGAAGAAAGGTTACTTTTCATTGTAGATTTTGATGGATGCTCTTCAGAAAGATTGTTCCTGTTACCTTAATTGCCACAGTGCTTGCACAGGCATCTTTGTTGAAAATGTTTTTGCTACCATGCAAATGTTGGACAAGTGCAGAGCTGGTAGCTGGCTGCTTATCTCCCATGTATGCCAGACACTGCAGCTCAGCCAGCAAGTGCATTCTGCTAAATGTTTGTCTCTCTGTCCATAACCTGATCTGACATCTGGCGCCCTGGCTTCTGGATGTCTGAGGGTGTAAACTGAAGTCAGTTACTTCTTCATGTAGATGCACTATATCCTGTAGAATGGTGCAAGGCCCCAGGCTGCACAGTAAAGAAAATATTCAGCAACTTTTTGCAGCACGGAATTTCAGCATATCAAATCTATTAATTCAAGATTAATACATCATAGTTTTGGGAGTGAGACGAAGTGCCCTAAATTTTTTCTGTGAGAGAACTGCCTCGGGATATTGGCAAGCTGAGGTACATAAAACTATTATAATTTATACAAAACTTGGGCTTTTTTCACAACCAGGGAGCTTCAAGTAATCAATGATTTTTTGTTTGCTTTTTTTGACACAAGGAAGTGATTTTCTTCATATGGTACAGCTATCTACAGCAGATTCCTCAGTCATAGTGTACATGAGTCCTTCCTTAAAAGAACAGGATAGGGCAGTGCCATAGGGATAGCATGAGTCATGACTTGGGAATGCTTTATGGACTGGAGTTGATGTTTCCTGTTGCTAGGAGAACCACATACCTTTTGTGTGTCAGGTTAAGAGCTTTGGGTGACCCCTTCTTCTGGGTGTATTTCAAGAATTTCTAACAACTGTCAGCAGATAAATCCAGTTTTTCTTCTCAGAACAACTGATTTGACCTTTCCAGATTGCAGATTTTGGCATGTCCAAATGGCGTGTCATATCCATGTCACAATCACGAAGTGAATCCTCTTTGCCGGAAGGAGGGACAATTATCTACATGCCACCTGAGGATTACAACCCCAGTCAGAAAACCCGGGCAAGTGTGAAACATGATATCTACAGGTAACTCCTGTTGTTCTCTAGTGGGGTTTGAAATCTGAACTCAGATTTGATTTACTGAACTTAGATTTTAACATATTCTCAGTAATTTTATTCTTTTCAATGATACTATCATAGCTGTATAGGCAAAACAAATTGGGAAATAAAGAATTGGGTGATAGCTGAATTTAATGACTCATTTCTTTTGTGCCATGACAAATGTAATGTTCCAAAATTAAGATGAGACTACAGAAGTAGGTAGGGGAGGCTGGTTTCTGTAAATAAGCGTAGACTTTCAGACAGTGTAGGGAAAGAAGAAAGCCATTCACACCATTAACTCAATGCACATACTCTTGTAATTTGTGTAATCAAATAACATAATTTGCAGAATGTACTTGGGGGAAAGAAGAAAATGTATTTTTGGAAAGGAGGTAGACAAAATCAGGATAGTAGGGTTGGAGAAAATAGTTATAGGAATCTACTTAAGGAATAATTTACTTCATGAAAGTTGTGGTAGTTTTGTGTTGGACAGTCCTGAGTAAAAGTAGTAGAATAGTAAATAGAGTGGTGGTGACCCATTTAACAAAACGAAATTGCTCTGAGGATACTGGGGTTACAATTGGCTGGTCTGAAACGGTTTGGAGAGCTCAGAGATTACTTGAAGGATTTTGGGAGGAATTGTCATGTAAAGGAAGGTTGAGGGGGCACAAATTGGCCAATCACTGTGACAAAGTCCATCACTCTGCTGCAGTCTACCACCTTTACCTTCACTGATCTCTGACACAGTTGTGTATTGGTGAGAGATGGCTCAGTCTCAGAGGGTCCTACTGACTTTCAGGGAGACCACTATTTCTCTTAATTATCTCTTACCCTTAAGAAGCACTCTTGACATTCCTGTCCAAAGAATACAGATGGCAACATACCTGCTCTCCTTACCCTTTGATGAGAAGATATGGATAAGGAAAACATTGAAAACAAAAAAAAGGGGTATTAAGAGGAAAGAAAGGGTGACTGGCGGCTTAATGAATGGAGATGAAAAAGACAAATGTTTGTTAGAAAAAACCAGTATTTTCAGAGGAATAACAACCAAACGGGAGAGAATAAGAGAACACATCAGTAGAAGGGTGTAGAAAACAGATGAATTAGGAAGGAAAGAGATTGTGTGAGAAGAAAGAAGAGAAACTGAGACAACATTGAAAAGACAGATGTTTGAGGCAGGAAGACATGAAGGCAGAGACAGTGAAGGACCACCAGAAAGGCCACACAGGAGCATCTGTGCTCACGATCAGGAGATGCTACAAAGCAGAAATAAGAAAGGAAAACAGGAATAGTGTAAATGGGAATTCTGCAGTGTTGTAGAACTGAGAAAATAATCTTTAACTGTGGAAAGATTCCAAACTGAATGAAGGATATTATTAAATATTTGGATGTTTTCTGGATGTCTAATTAATTGATCACAGCAGAGTGTTGTTGATATATTGAAGCTAATTTGTGGGGAAGGATCTTTCTTAGAGAAACAAATTGTTTAAACAACAGTCAAGCAGCATTAACTTCTATAAAAGGGATAATTTGCTTTACCAAAAAAATCAGCCTGCATGGATTTGTCAGGAATACATCAAAAGCAGACTTTCTAACAGGGAGGACTGATTTTATTAAAAGCTAAATGAATAAATTTTATCATTGAAAAATGTTAAAATGTAAACAGATTAAATAGATAGGAAAACTCAATTTATATGATTTGATTTTAAGCATCAGTTATTTGTTTCTTAATGCCTTTTTTTGAATTCTTACTTGGTAGCTGTTGGATGGTGCAGTGCTCTAAGGCAGTTAAATGTAACCTGTATGCAGAATTTGATATTTCTTAATGATGCAGGAAGGAAGCTCAGTACATTCATACCAAGGGTGGAGAGCAAGCCTTAACAGCAACTGATCACGGTGATTATTTTCTGGAATGACACTGTCACAATTCTGATAAAGACTTGGACTGAAAGCATGTAAATACACACTTGTCAGCACCTTGCATGTATTCTGAAGTTAAGGAAGCACTGAAGCTTTAGCCTGGATTGTCTTTTCTAAATCCGAGTAGTGGAACTGGATACTTGAATACAGTGGTGGGATTAATATTAGGACCTTTTGGGATAAATCATGGAATAGAGCTTCCTTCAGATATGGTAGAGTATTTGAGGAAAAATTGGAGAGAAGGACTGGGAATTCAATACTGCTTTTAAATGAAATCGTCTAACCTTATTTAAATTACAAAGTTGTTTAAAGATTCCTCTTTGTAGTATATCCTGATGGCTGAAGAAAGTGACTAGTTTACTAAAGATGGAGCAAGTTTGTACTCACTGAACCACTTGCCATTCACGTTGGTGTGAATGGAAAAGAAGGTCGCTGTTTTGAGTAAGCACCAAATGTGTGCTTGATGTGTGTTCAATACCCTGGCATTAGTTAGAGTAGTCTTCCCAAGAGTCTTCTGGAAAGTGGATGCTGTGTGTAAGTGACATCTCTCCGTATGGAGAAGATTGCAGATGTTGAAAGCATAATTTGGGGGGTTGGAGGGGGGGAAGCTGGAATGAGTATCCCAAGTGCAAGTTTATCTTACCTGTCTCTGTGACACTGTGTTGGGATAGAGCTGTGGGTCAAAGCCGTCCTCCCTGCCAATACCCAGCTTCCCTTGGGAATGTCAGGGAGTGTTAGTCCATGCTGGAAAGGTGCCAGAGTATTGCAGTTAGGACAGAGCAGTTGGCTCTCTGGGGCTCACTTTAATTTGCGTGCTGAGATTTAAACTCCATGTATGTAATTCACAACATATTAGCAGAGCCAAGTTAATACAGATTTGGAATAGGAGTTTATATGCCATGGATCTTTTCTGTACTTAATAGTATTAACTAGTTCTAGATGGAGTCACCCTCTAGTTTTCATATACTTATGACATCATTTTAGTTAGCTATAGTCAGTCCCATGTGTGATTGCAGGACCATTTTACCAAAATGTTTTAAATAAAATGTAAAGCTGAGCATATTGTTTTATTCAGTGTTGGTAGTCTAAAATAACATCTTCTGTGCTTTTTATACTGTAAACAGTTATGCAGTTATCATGTGGGAAGTGATGTCAAGGAAACAACCATTTGAAGGTAAGGCCATGTCTTCCTTTAATTTATTTTCCCTGCCTTACTTAGAGGTTAAACATGAAACCTGGGCTTCACTTTAAGGGTTACTTTCTAATAATTCAACTTATAAGCTTGTCGAAGGACACTTGGAAATACTTTTCAAATTAGACTCTTCTTTTAGTATCTTTTTCTTTTTTAATTACAGTGTTGTTTCATAAATTAAGAGTACCTTTTCGTTGATTAAGAAACGTAACTTTATTTTGATGAGCTATAAATTCAATGTCTGCAAACCAAAATACTCCTCCTATATAGTAAGCTCTTTATATTGCATATATTTCTAATGACTTCACAATGTCTGTTTTGACAGAAGTTATAAACCCCTTGCAGATAATGTACAGCGTGTCACAAGGACGGCGACTAGACTTGAGTGAGGGAAGTCTGTCAATGGACATTCCTCATCGAGGGCTTATCATAAGATTGATGGAAAGTGGGTGGGCTCAAAACCCAGATGAAAGACCATCGTTCTTAAGTGAGTTTACCTTGCCAGATTTCTTTTGAACATGGTACTTACAGAGCAAGGTTATAGTCGTGAAAGGGAAGTGTTAAAGATGTCAGGAGATCCATGTGCCCCGTCTTGTTGCTTCTGATAAGGTGCTTGGCTGCTTCCTTCATGTCTGTAAACAAACTTTTATGAATGGAATTATGTATGTGCCATAAAACCAGGTTGGTTGTTGGAGTCTTTTGCATTTACCATCTCCTAGTTTACCTGTAAAAAAGCAACATGCTTTGTTTAACTTCTTGTGTTTGTAGGTTTTTTTTTATTGTTGAAGATAATTTGGGCTTTTTAAGGGGGGGGTGGGAGAAATGAAGTATAAAATGAGTACTGTGGGATTTATGGCACCCAACCAACACCAATGAACCGTTGCACATTAGATAAGTTGTAGTGATTCCAACTTGTATTTGCATCTCAGTGTAAATCTTTCACTGACACTTTATCTTTTATTGTTCCATCTCCTTTATCAAGCAAGAGCTTGTTTTTTTTTTCCAAGCAAATAAACGTATCTAAATACAATATTTTCTAAAATCAGAAAGAATAGACACATCATGATATTTCCATACACATTCTTGTTTTCCTATGCCAATTAACAAAAAAAATAAAAACCAATTTACCTGTAGGGTCACACTGAAGGGAAAATTATCTGGGATATGTATTACAGTGTGAGCTAACTTGGATTCTCTTCTTAGTGCGATGTGTGTAGTAAATGGTCTTTGTAAAAGATAGTCTTTGAAAGAAAACATGCATTGCTTTTGCCTCTACTTTACTATCATAAAAAGAAAGAAGTTGCAAAACTGTTGCAAAATCAAGGGAAGTACAGCTCACTGATGGGGAATTTAAGCAATTACCATATCATAGGGACACAGACACACTGAGGCCGGTGTCATTTGGTTTCACTGGATGTGATAGGTCAGTGCCTTCACTATCCCATCCTCTCTGGCCTTGCATCATGCCTTAAGCATGTATTCTGGATATTGCTATGTTGGGGGGGTGTTTGTTTATTTTTGTGGAATAAATCTTTAACGCCTCTTCTGGAGTGGGAAGACAGCAACCCACTCTGAGGTCTTAGGGTGTTTGATCCCACTCAGCTAATCAGGCTTGGTGGGGCTACCTTAAAACACAGCGAACTCACCAATCTCTCCACTCCATGAGTGCGAGACTTGCGGTCCAGCACTGTCCTGGATCTCTTTTGATACACAGTGATAAGGGGACCAGATCAGGACAGGGTTTCTTTTGGTGGTGTGAATGGTTCTAATAAAAGCAAGCAGCTTCTGTTTTAGCAGCATAAGTCGTTTGATACGTGTCAATAGACAAATTATTTTTGTAAATGTAAGAAAGACACTTTAGTAAAATGACAACTTTCCACTTCAAACCATTCACCAAGTACTCTTCCCTTGTTTAGAATGTTTAATAGACCTGGAGCCAGTTCTGCGAACATTTGATGAAATAGCTATGCTAGAAGCAGTAATTCTGTTAAGGAGATCAAAGGTAAGTAGCTTTGGTTACAGTCATGACTTGGTTACATAAGTTGGTAACTTTCACTTCCTAAAAGAAATGTAATCTGCTTTGTCATTTCTCCTGAATCTCCTTTGTCTAATCTTGTATCTGGTTGAAACATGCGTTTGTATAGGGCTGTCCTCTTGTCTTATAGCAGAAATTTAATACGGGTAAATATTTCTCTTCCAGTCACTGTATGAATCACAAAGTATTTACAAGAGTGGAAAGAAAGCAAATGTGGAGCAGATATCTCTAAATATACCTCTGAATCCTGAAAAGGTAAATACTTTACATGTTGCATTTGGTATGTCTGCATCCTGAGAGCTTAAAGGAAGGTTATTTGCTAAGAGGAGTTGTTCTGCACTTCACTTTCCTGTGCAGTCAGGAAAGGCATAAAATGCATTACTTGAGCCAGTGTGTAACAAATGCAAAGCCATGTATGTGAAGATAGTAATGGGGAAGTGTGCAGAAATTAGAAGGCATGTAAATACCAGAAAGCTCTAAATATGGCATGAAGCTGTGCCAGGGGAAGTTTAGATTGGATATCAGGAAAGGTTCTTCACCCAGAGGGCGATCAGGCACTGGAACAGGCCCCAGGGAATTGGTCACAGCACCAAGCCTGGCAGAGTTTAAGTGTTTAGACAATGCTCTCGAGCCAATGGTGTGACTCTTGGAGTGGTCCTGTGCAGGGCCAGCAGTTGGACTTGATGATCCTTGTGGGTCTCTTCCCACTCTGCATATTCTGTGAGTCTGTGATCCCCTCAAGGGGGAATGCAGCACACAATGCATGCCAATAGTAAGAGATTGTCTACTGCTCCCTTACACCTCTGCGGAGCCTGCTTATATAGGGTCAAATAGATTTGCATTGATGTTTTGATTCTTAATGCTGCTGCTTTTGGTTCTTACTAGTTGTTAAACTTGTGTACAAAATTGCTGTCATCTTTAGAAAAACACAAGTATTTGGATTCTATAATTTCTTCTGATTTACCATATTTTAATTGTGCTGTCTATTGAGCATTTAGATAGCAGGTAAAACACAGTGATGGCAAGGTTCTCTGTAAAAAATTGCAACGTCGTATTTGTTTAATGTGCCTGTTCAATATACACCTGGATTTCTTTCAGCCAGCATATTCTAGCTCCGTACAGTGTGATGCACTTCCCCTTCGGAGCATCTCTCCAGATATATCAAAACTCAAGTCTATTCCTCAGTGTAATATCCTCTCATCAGGTGAGATACTCTTGACTTTGTGTAAATTTAAGTTGCCACTGCAGCTTTACATTCACACTGTGAGACTGCATTTGTGTAGTAGAAAGTTGGGTCTCTCTATGTCAGAAAAAAATGTCTTTTGTAAACTTTGTGCTCTAAGTAAAAATCTGGAGTTTTTAAGCTCTGATTTTCTGTCCCTGTCACTTGAGAAATCTCTACAGCTCACAGGTTCAATTTTCCTGCTCAGATTTGTGAGGGCAGAGGTAACATTATCTTGTCCCTTCAGACTCCTGGCAGTTTAGTAGTTTAGTTAACTGCCTTTTTTTTGTTTTTGTTTTTTTTTGGTGAACTACTTCTGAATATAAAAAGGCTACACATTTTAAGGCATTCTAGAAGCTGAGTAAACTCAAAGTTTACAGTGCAGCCCAACCTATAGATAATTTTTAATTCAATAAATAAAAATGGCTTTAATAGATTGCTTTGTAAAAGTATCTGCACAGACCATTTGTAGCTGTCCCCTTTTATGAATAAAAGTTGGCAAAATTCCCTGAGAAAACTCAATTTTGAGGTTTTGCTGACATCAGGAGCCAGAAAAATGTGATGGAACCCAGGTGGAATAGCAATACATTGTGAAACTAAAACTGCATTTAAGTTTCTTCCCTTGATGGAATGTAAACATATTTCAAAAGAATGGAGTGTTCTCTGGCATTGCAGGGACCAGGAGTATGAAAGCAGACAAGACTATTGATTTCACTGCTATAAAATAAGGACGTCAAAAAGTATTCTGAGGTGCTGCAAAACCAGAGATACTCTGGCAGAGGTAGGAGAGTACAGGCAATTTCTTTTCCAGCTCCTGTTTGAACACATGCACAGTTTTTAACTTCTACTCAGTGTACTACAAAGGCATAAATGCAGGAGGAATTTGGGTAAATAAATTATGGGAGGCCTAAGGGCTTTCAGTTACTGGAGAAAATGGCAGAAAGCAAGTGCAGGGTACTTTGGCTGTACCTCAACTGAAGCATTTACCTATACAGCATAAAAACCTCAGAGATGAAGACTAACTCGTATTTACCTAGCTTAATAAGTATGTTGTGATGAATTTTATAACATGGAGTATTAGTTTGAACATGAGCGTGGACTGTAAGTGTAATCACATAAGATCATGATAAATATCAGCCTTTCTTGCTGCTGGTTCCTGTTATAAATTGTTGTGTCTGCCTGTGGAGGGCATCAATGAAAATTTGTTGGTACAATTAATCTGATTGATCAGGTGGCGGTCATTTTATAGAGTCATGGCTTAGACTTTATTGTGTTTATGTGTAGATACTGTAAAGCTTGTGAAAATAATGCCTACAAAACCCTACTGCAGACGTGTTTGTTATTACTTTGCCAATAGCTGCATCAGGTAGTGTTGTAGTGGAAAGCAAGACTGACATTCCTCTTGCTTTTCAAACTCAGATGCAGTTGTTCCAGGTGAAAATTCTATTCCAGGTAGCAACAGCTACGGCAAGAGAGGAGTTTGGCATGGCACCAAGGCAGAAGTTAATGAGTGTAGATTCTAGCTGAGTTAATGCTATAGATTCTTGTTTTTTCCACCAGTGCAATTAGAATACTTTTTCAGAAAATTGCTTCTTCAGAGTTAAGACTTGTCTTCTAGCCTTTAGCCGTTCTTTTTATCTTTCCTTTTTTTTTTGTTCCCTTCCCAAGTGAGCTTTTTTTGGGTATTTCTTTAAACAGCTCTTTTCCTTCTTCTCATTTCATTTCTGATACAGAGAGTAATCCTTTAATATGTTTTGTTTGGCTAGATGAACAGGATGCACTCTTTTGAAATCCCTGTGTAAAATAAACTTCTTTATTCTCATAGTATCCTAACTAGTCCTCCTGGTGCATGTTCTAACTTAAGTCATTGAACTAAGGCTACTTAGTATTATGAAAGACATGACAAATGGTTTTTTGTCTACAAAATCCCCTTTACTGAGTATACCTTAGAATTTTATTTTGCCTCTCTCACAAGGTCCTTCATTACAGAATAAGCTACTTAGGGGTTGTTTTTATTCCTCATCTCACTTCCAATCATTAGCTCCAGCTTGAAATAGAAAGTCTAGATCTCATATTTTTCCTTCTGAATTTCCAGTTCTGTTACTCCGGTCTTCTAGGTCACCTAGGTTCTTTTTTAGTAACTTGAGTCAATCTATTTTTTTCTGAATAACATCTGAATAACAAGCATTTTTTTTGAGGGAACTGGGGTTGTTTAGCCTGGAGAAAACAAGGCTCAGAGGAGACCTTATGGTTCTCTACAACTGCCTGAGAGGAGGTTGTGGCCAGGTGGGAGCCTCTTAACTGACAAGCAATAGCAGCAAGCAGTAGGATGAGAGGAAATGGCCTTGAGTTGTGCCAGGGGAGGTTTAGATTGGATATTAGGAAAAATTTCTTCGTGGAAAGAGTTGTCAAGCATTGGAACAGGCTGCCCAAGGAAGTGGTTGAGTCAGCAGGCCTGGAGGTATTTGAAAGAAGTGTAGACGTGGCACTCCAGGACGTGGTGTAGTGGTGGACTTGGCAGTGCTGGACTCGATGATCTCAAGGGTCTTTCCAACAGAAACGACTGTGTGATTTTATGAATGTATTTTTTATGGTGTAGTCACTGGTCAAGGTCATTTTCTCATACCAGTACAATCCCAGTAGTTTTGTCTTTATGTTATTAAATTAAATATATCTGCCTAAAAATGTATAACAATCTATTCCAGCACAGCTGCTTGAAATACTTTTCTGAAATGATCTTTCACTCACAGTGGTTATCTCCTAATCCCTTTTTTTCATGCGGTAGATAATATCTGCTGCTTCACACTACATAGGTCTGCCCAACTTTCTCTCTTGTTCATGAAATAAAATATTAGTTGCTATGAGTTCTAGTCCACCATTTTAAAAATACTGAGAATGGAGTTTCTTCCACATTTTCCTATTCCTGCTCTGTGTACTTACAGACATATTCTTCTACAGGTCAAGAAAGAGCTGGGAATACACCTTCAGATTTCCCCATTGGACAGGTAATCTCAAATTGTCCATGGGGCTACCTCACTGTGTCTTTAGATGTCCATCTGAATTCTTGCATCTCTGGTTCTTAGTTAACATCTTAGTTATCGTGTCTTTATCAAGTGACACAGTGAAGGTCTAATCAAAGCTATTTACAGAGTTAGGCACGTGTCCTGTAGTTCATTTCTCATCAGCTGTTTGTCATCTCTTCCTTGAGTCATTCCTACTGCTGCTTTCATATCTGTCATCCTTTTCTAACATAAAAAACCCTAAAACTAGAAACTGGTAAACTTCCCACCTGATAGAAATCCTTTTTACTTTTCTTTTCAAAAGTTTACATTAAGCTTTCATGAAGTCATAGCCTGTTTTGATGGACTACAAAAAGCTTCCATTGGCCTCCCACTGAATGTTAACTTCTCCCACTGCTCTTCATGTCCTTGTCCCCTACCTGAATCTTTATTTTAGTATTTTCACCTTTGTTACACTGCCAGACTTCATCAAAATAAATTAGTCTGCTTTCCTGCTGACTTCTAGTTACCTCTTGAAATACACAAAGGATATATTTTGTTCTTCTAGTCCCTACAAAAATTTTCTGTCAAACAGAGCTTTTTCATTAAAGTTCACATCTACCAGATTTATACTCCCAATATTCCTTTAAAATAAAGCAGGACCCCAAACCCACTGTCAGGCCCTGGTAAAATATAAGGGACATAAATGTACTCAGAATTTGAGTATAAGGACTAATTTGTTGTATATCATGTGAAAGTAGTTGGTTTATGACTTCTTTTGTGGAATTGCTCTAAATAGTCTCTGATGGCTGTATGTTACTTGAACAAAGGAGTAATACAGCTTGTTCTTTTTCTTTTCCTCCTCCTGTTTTTTTTTTGTCTAAGATGGAAATTCTGGGTGTCTACACTCTCTCAGCAGCCAGAGCACGGATGGAAACCTCTCTGTAACTCAGAGTGCCAAACTCCTTGTGCATCCATACAGTACTGTTCTCTCACCTGACAAGAGTATTTCAGATGCCTCAAGTTCTGCATCGTGTGTGCTGCGGTCACCACTGATTGCTTCAGGTACAGCAAACACTATTTAATTCCAAGATGCACAATAAGTGTTCTAACATTGAATATATGTCTGTATGAAATGGAAACTGGAACCGTTATTCACCTGCAAAATGAAAACAAAATGTCTGCAAATTAAGAATGCAAAATTAAGTCATTCTGTCCTTGTAGACTTATATTACAAAGCAAAACCAGTGTAAAATGTGACCAAGTACCTGTAGCTACTAGCTTTTTCTCTGTCCTCTTAATCAAATTCCTGCTGCCATAGGTCTTCTTTATCCCATTTCCTTTGCTGATATTATTTCTCCTATCGCCTACTGCTGTAGCAGTGCTACAGTCCAGCAGAACAGGAGAAGAAATTTGCTCAAACTTAGTCACCTTGTTGTCTGTCACTTCTCACTTTTCAGGCTTTCCAGTCTTCCATTTAGTAATGATGGAGCAGAGAGAAGCAGCAACTGTGTCTGCATCTCACCTGTAATGATCCTCTATGTCAGTTGAGAGCCCATTACATTATATTCTTATGCATCAAATAACTGTTAAAAGTTAACACAAAAGTTAACAAAAAGAAGCTTTAATGATGAATTATTCAGAAATATTTTTTGAGGGGCCACATTATAACATGCAACTTTATAAAGATCTACTGCATCATCCCTCTTCTGGAAATATGAGAATCAACATCTTTTCACTGTGTGAAAACTCATCTTGAGAAAAATACCAGGTAACTACAGGGATGTTTTCAGTAAACCTCAATAAAAATCCCCCTGGAAAGTCAATTTACCACCTGTCTCTTTTTAGTACCAGCTCGGGTTGAACACTGGAACAGGTTGCCCGTGGAGGCTGCAGAAGTACCATCACTTGGAGATGCTCAAAATTCAGCTGGACAAGGCCCTGAGCAACCCAAGTTATCCTTGAAGTTGGCCTAGTTTTGAGCAGGCCATTACACGAGATTACCTCCTTGAGGGTCCCTTCCAACTTAAATTATTCTGTGATTCAGATAGAATACATACTCTAACCACCAAATTTGTCAAACTGGAACATTTTAACAGCTTTTTCTCAGCTTGTTCTTTGTTCTGTGGCAATATTTGTTGACCGACAGTTACAATCCCTTCCTTTTTTCTAATCCTTTCCAATCTCAGATTTTATATTGGAAACCATGCAACAGAATGTAGCTCATCAGTGGATCCAAAGTAAAAGAGAAGAAATTATTGATCAGATGACTGAAGCATGTTTGAATCAATCACTGGATGCTCTTCTATCAAGATTTTTACTCATGAAAGAGGATTATGAACTTATAAGCACCAAACCTACAAGGACATCAAAAGTACGACAACTGCTTGATACTTCAGACAGCCAAGGAGAGGAATTTGCCAGAATTATAGTACAAAAGTTGAAAGATAACAAACAGCTAGGACTTCAACCTTATCCAGACATTGTATCTAATTCTCAAAGACTGCATCTTTAATTTTATTCTTTCTTTATGAAACCATGTGAATATTTCTTACAATATGATTCTTGTTTCTAAATAGTATTTTACATATATGCAGCTTTGTCTTTACTGTGCCTTTGTAGAGTCTCAGAAATGACCGAGTTCATCTAGCCTGCATTTGGTGAGTGACCAATTAGTAAGTTGGAGTGAAATCATAAAGCCAAACACTTGACAGTTCTTGACTAATTTTGTAAAAGTATTTTGTTTATACATGACAAAGAAAAACATTAAAGGTTCACCATTTTACAGATTGGCTTTTTTACATTTACATATTTACGTATACACAATCTTTCCTTTCACCTCACAGGACTGAGACAACTCATCTTAACATGGCATGTTTGTTTTTCTCCTGCCATCTGCTCTTTCCCACAGAGCAGGGGAAAAAATCTAGGTGCTCTATTCCAGGGCTGTTCTGCTGTGTGTATACTAAACTTTCTTTGTTAAGCCATGCTGGTGTACATACAGGAGAAGAGTGGTAGGTGGGAGGAAGTTTACATGGCGTTTTTAGAGGATTTTTTACTGTTTTGTTTTGTGGTTTTTTCCCATTTTGTTGCCAGAGCAAGTGCCTCAGACCACCGCAGAAGAAGAATGTCAGTCCAAAGAGGAGCCCAAGGGCAAGGAGGACATCATCTAAGTGTCATCTTTGTTCTGCTCAGAAGTGATATAGTAGAAAGGCTGCAGCTATAGCATTTTACATTGTGTGGTTATAACCACTTTAGCTATTCTTGAAATCATAGTAGGATGAGTTCCAGAAAGAACTAACATAAGGGCATCCTCAGTTAATACCTCTTTAATATTTCCTTGGTCATCTGCCTTGCCTTTGTCATCTGCCATCTTACCACCCCCTACCTTTGTCATCTGCCGTAAATACTTCTCATGTCATGTTGCTGGATCAAACTTTTAACTCAGTTTTATTTTTGGTATTTACATAATGAACAGTAGTTGGGTCTGTACAAGGATCAATCATGCCCTGCCTTGGCATGCTGGAATTAATGTGCCAGGGTCTCCTCTGCTGTGACCTGCCTTAACCTTCTCCAGATCACATCTCTTTTTTGTCTGAAGGATGGTAACGTGTTGCGGCACAAATGGGGCTAGCTGAGAGGAAAAGGTAAGTGGTATTTTTTTCAGTTCATTTCACAAGACCTTAGTGACTTTATCTAGGTGACTTCAAAACTAGTAGAAAAAATTACTTATGTTAATTTGTCAGAACACAGCACAGGCAGATTATTTTTGCAAGCACTAATAAATATTTACGATTTCTGCTCAGGCTATCTAAAATTTGGGAATATCCAAACTCCACGTACAAGAATGGTGAAATCTACCTAAATTACCATATAAAAAGGAGACAATAAATGAAAAATCCTAAGTGATGGCTGTTTCAAAACCTGTGGAGATGTGAGATCTGCCCCATTTCAGTGATTCAAGTTTCAGTGTGTGGATGCTGAAAGCTTGGTAGCGGAGAGATTTTCCAGCATCTGCCTGTGTCTGTGAGCATTCTCACTTTCTCACGGGGCTAGCTGAAAACAGCTAGAAAGCTTTTGTAAATAATTCTTCTATCTTGCCCTTGTGAGGTGTTTTGCACTTTGTTATTGTTAGTCTGAAGGATTGTTTAGGAAATGGGTGTTTTAGGATCTAGCCAATAAACCTGGGGGGTGGTTGGCTAAAGATCCAATGACTTTCTATTATCCCAAACGACCTAGGGTATAAAACCCTTCTGTATATAAATAAATAAAGGCATTTCTATCTAGTTACTCCTGAGTTCGGCTATCTCTTTTCTACCCAGGCTGTGTCCACACTGCGACATCAGTGTGGTCATTACTAGTTGCCAACAGCTTACTTTTTTCAGTATCATTATGATTTTGTGAACTGAATCACAAGAATACAATGTATAGTTTATTGGATAGGAGGGGTTTAAAATTGTTTTTAATAAAGTAAATTTTTGACATAAACTGGATATTTGCCTTTTATCCTGCTTCTCTCTGGAGGCTGTAAAATTCAAGTTAGATAGCTGAAACCAGGACCATGGTGCAATGAATGGCTGTGCTTTTTCTAGAGCAGACCTAATGATGTCTAGCAGGGAGAGGTCTGAGGAAAGCTGCCAGACATGCCAGTAGGAGTTTGGTGCCAGAACTGTGTGTTTCACTGCACATCACATTTTAAGCCACAATTGTAATTACTGGTGCTTAAAATAAGATTTGTGTCATGCAAGGTAGTAAAGTAACATTTCTTCAATGTGTGTCCAGAATTCATCATGTATTTGGAACTTTCCTGGGGAACCACTGTAAGACACCTATGTGAGGGGAAAGGAGCATCCTGCAGCTTTTGGAGTCTCCCTGCTGACTCTTGCCTGTCAGTACAGGACTGGCTTGGAGTCCCTTAATTAAAATGATAAATGTGGCCTATGGAGTCACATTCAGGAATGGTGCTGTCACACTGCTGCAATCACTGTGGGCTGCTCCTCTTCATGTGCCATCACCCAGAGGTGGCACAGCTGCAGGAAAAGTAATTTTCTACCCTCAGCCCTGAATACACCCACGTCTGTAAGGCCATGAGCATTCCAGCCAAAGCCCAGCCCTCCAAGGAAACCCTGAGGCCACTCAGTAGAAGAACTCGGGCCTATCTCCCTCCTCTTTCCTTGGACCCTGGGCCTCCCTCCATGATGGAGTGCAATCATAGAATAGTTCAGGTTAGAAGGGACCTGTGCGGGTCAGCTCGTCCAGCCCTTCTGCCATGAGCAGGGGCACCTTCAACTAGATCAGGATGCTCAGAGCCCTGTCCAGTATGGCCTTGGATGTTTCCAGGCATCAGACACTACCACTCTGGGCAACATCAACCCTCCCTCTCCAATTTGTTAGGCACACACCGATTTCCTTGAGTGAAGTTGGGGCCTGAGGGATACAGACCAAGGCATAAGGAGAATTATTTGGGGTAGGCATGGGGGAAGAGAGGTGGAGGTTGTGTGCTTGGCCACGCAGAGTGAAGGGTGCGTGGAGATGACAGACATGAGAGTCAATATGAACTGAAGTCTGACGCTTCTGTTGTTTTACAGTTGTTTTAACAGTATTTTGTGCATTCCTCACTTCCTCATTGCAATTTGTAGCAGATTTTTCTGCTTTTTCACTCCAAGGGGAAATGCTGCTGCTGTTTCAGACTGACAGTAAAAGCTTTTCCCTGAGTCATAACAGCTCACTGAAAGCCTTTCAAAATGTGTGTGTAGAAATGTCTTTTTACACGTACGCGGGGGAAAAGAGAAAGGACTATACATATTACTTTGCATTTGTTGGCATTAGATTTTTTTATGGTATTTTAGCACCTAGTCACTTAGTAGTGGCTGCTCCTCGTGTTCTGCTCCCATACCTGAAGTTAACATGGTTGGAAGAAGTTTGTTGGTCTGTGAGCTATGTTCTGTCCTGCAGAAACTTCAGGGAAAAGTAAGTAAAGATCTCATTTTACCAAGATGACACAAATGGTGGCCTTAGTTTGTCATTCAGAGTCTTGCAGCTAATAATGGTAGATGGTGTTTGGCAGTGTGTTTTCAATCAGGGTTCAGTGTAAGTGCATCTGCTGTGGATGAGGACTGTAGGGGCCTGTGCTGGCTGGGGCACAGAGGGTAGAGTTGAGGAACAGGAGGAAGCAGAGGACTTGGCAGGGCTGTTTGCAGCAGTTGAGCAATGGTATGAATGAAGAGGGCTCTGGAAATAATTGAAGTAGTCTTGTTTCCAGTGCAGAGTATGAAAAGCCTTCCTGAGCAGTAATGGAAACGTGGGCAAGAAACCAGAGGATGCCACAGGTTTATTCAGGCAAGCATGCCTTGCTTTGCTGTTCCATAAGGAAATGCACGTTTATGTGTAACTAAGACACACAGAAGAATTACTGTGAACAGTAAGTTGGTACAGGAGAAGCCTTGCTGCATACATTCTTATCAAATCCTGAAAAACTGTAAAAATTAATAAGAAAAACTTGTTTCAAAGGCAGTCACAATTCACTTCTTTACATTATCCATCTTGCTTACTTAAAATGCAGGATGAAGTGTAATCTTCCTTGGCAAAGGAGCTAGATTTTGTGTTTACAGAATAAATGTTCAAGAAAAATCCTTTTCATGCACAGTGCATGCTTTATGATTGCTCAATATCGATTTATGTGCTATTCTTGTAAATCTATGGCAAATGTCCAGTAGTGTGTAACCATGAGGGTCAGACCAATAGAAATATGGGAGGCATTAATGGAGAAGAGACTGTTTCATATTCCAACATGCGGCTTCTACAGACTTGAAACAAAGGGCTGAGGCTGGCTCAGGAGCGGTATATAGGGACAATATGAAGGTGGCCCGATAGCAGAAAACCTCAGTGTAACACACAATCAGAAAACCAGTTTGGTGCCCCAAATCAGAAACAGGACCAACTCAAGTTCAAATTTCAGAGTGAAAGTAATTATGTATTCTTGAAAATATGCATTCTGGGCTTCAGGCTAGAGTTTGTTAACATTGCCTTGGCAGAAGAAAAAGACTTTAAAATGACACAGGCTCCAATTAAGGAACATGGTGCTCAGCCTCTGTTTGTCCAACAAGGAACAACATCTCTGCAAAAAAATCCTGTTGCCAAAATGCTTCCTGCTACATTATAATGTACATAACCACAAACTTGCAGGCAGCTGGAATTGTGCAGTCTTTTCAGGCAGACTTAGAGAGCTCTCATCCTTCATAGATAAAACAGCTTGAAAGCTGTTTATTCAAAGAATTTGTCTTTTGCCTGCTTTGAACAGGGTTTTTAAAAAGCACAGTGTATAATTAACTGTTTACCTGTCTCAGGCTATCACAAAAAGCATGTTTATAAATATCATGGGTTGAGCATGAACCAATGGTGAGGGTTGGACACGCCTCCAGATCCCATATTTAAAACAGAGAAAGCCACAAAAATCTCTTTTTTACTTCCGGCTTTCAAGCAGGTAACTGGGAGTCCGTGTGGTCCAGCGAGGCCTGCCCAGCCCGGCCAGGGTGGCCCAGCTCCGGCCCGGCCCCGGCCCGCGGCGCGGCTCGGCTGAGCTCTTGCC
>VZTG01007625.1:1179513-1229631 GCA_013397845.1 Melanocharis versteri
GTTTCTTGTGGAGAAGTCTCCATGGCATGGCAAGAGAGACTTTTCTTTCTCTGAGTGAACTAGGAAAAGACTGTTTTAGAAATGATGCACTGAGAAGTCCAAGTTTGGTCTCTTTACGTTGTCAGTGGGAAAGGAAAGATGGAAGTGGGGGGAGGAAAAGTGTTTTGAAGGTTTATTCTGATTCTTATTATTTTCCTTTTAGTTCTGTTAATAAAGTTTTCTTTATGCTTTTTAAAGTTTTGAGCCTGGTTTGCCTCCTCCTAATCCATATCTCACAGCAAAAAATTGAATAGATGGTTTTAGTGGGTGCACTAGTGTTCAACTAGAACTAAAACCAAGACATTAATTGGTGCATTGGCTGGGAAACTTGAATTGGCAAACTAAACCCACTACACTTAATTGGTGTTTCCGCCCGGGATGAACTAAAACCACTACAGTAGAAGATGTTACTTTAAAATGAAGAAATAGGAGGAGCACTGGCTTATAAAGATTCGTGTTGGTTTATTGTTCCTTTTGGTTACTGTGGGTTACAGAATGGAACGTGCAACATGATTCTATGCTTGTTTTCTAGTTGGACTGCTCAGGCGTATTGGAGGGATATCTGTGCTTGCATTAAAATATTTTACTCTCTCCTGTGTGGATTAGTGGTCCAGTCTGATGAACTGCTGTTATCTGGTGCCTCAGCTCTAGTGACAAGACTCTTGACCTGCTGGATCAGCTCCTTCCAGATGCCCTTTGGCACGTGAGTACATCATTCTTCACGGAAAACAAAAATCCCAAGTTAGTACTCTTGCATTCATTAACTTTTTGCTCTCCCCAGAAGATTTTATTTCCTGGCTGTTTACTTGTTTCAGTAGACATTATGCTGTATACCATACTAAAGGACATCATTGGACAACCTATTATTTCAGAAGACTAAGTGAATACACTAGGTAAGTAATTTCTTTATTTGCTTATTTTTATCTTAGATTTTTTTTAAAAGCTTATTGAATTAAAATAAGATCTTAACACCAGATGAGCCTGTTTTGTGTCTCATGCATCATATCATAAATTATTACAAAAGCCACAGATCTATAATTCTGAAGATGAGAAAAATAATTGAGTTGATAAATATTTAACAATGCGTAGATTAAACTTAGAAGAAAATATAAAAAAAAAAACAGAAAAAAATTTGGTTGTTTGAAATTAAATAATACCTGTGATTTCCAGTGAACTGCCACTCTTTGCTAGTCTACCCCCTCTGAAAGTCTTCTGATTTGGCAAGTTACGCCACGAGAATAAACATATTTTTGTAGCGTTAGTAACAATCTCATTTGGGCTTTCTAAATCGGCAAGAAGGAATTAGACTGCATTAGTTATTCGTAGTTTCAGTGACGCATGGATAAAGGATTTTTTCCCCCCCCAGCTTTCCTTTTGTTTTATTTCTATCACAACTTTCTAAGGAATAGAGAGAAGCAGTTGCCTGCTTCTGCCTGCCTTCTAATGACCTCAGTTGAGGCTGTTTGGACAAACCTCATTCCAGGAAAGTCTGAGATCTTTCTTGAAAGCTCTCATTGATTTTAATATTCATGCTACTGTAATAAAAATAGCAGGTAAGGCAAGGCTAGACGGAGAGTGAGAGAAGAGGCTCTCTTCATAGCATAAGGGTGTTAACGTACCCATCCTGGTGAAACAGAGGTGTTTATTTAGAGCAGCAGCCTGAGAGGCACTGTTCTATTACAGCAGCCTTTCTGCTAAAGGAAGCAAGCATGTCACCTACCCTCCGGTAAGCTGCTAACTTCTCTTTTTAATACCTTCCTTAGATTTGGGCTAGAGTAGCTTTTCTCTCAGATCTCCTCTGTGATTTGCTTTGGGGAGGGAATGGAGTGCTGGGGGCGGAGCAACTCCTTTCTGTGGGAAAGCCAGTCTATGACTGCTGTAATGCACTCGGAGCATGTGAACCAATAATCCATTAAATATTTTTATAAACATAGAATTTGAAACCCAAAACGAAACATGCTTGTTTCCTATTGAGTGAGAAATGTTTGCTTCAGATGAGATCAAAGTGGATTTTTTCTTGCTGTTGTTTGAGTTTTTAGTATTATAATTTCTGAGAGTATTTTATTTTGTGCTGTTTCCTCATACTGCATAATCTTGTTTTGTTTGCTTTCCTCATTGGGAAGTGTCCAACAGTACAATCTGCCATGAATACTCCCTTTGAGACCTGTTGATGCTCATACTCAGTAGGAGTGTCTTGGAGTTTGAACTACACATTTTTGGTCATGTTGAAAACAGCTTGCTCATCTGATTTCATGTTCCAGTAGCTATTAATATAAATGCATATGTTTGGGTTTTTTTAACTTTTGGTCAATCTTCTACAAGCAGGAGAAAATTGCCCAGAAGGTACTCGGAGAAAATAAGAGATTGCTCATGACTTTTACAGTGGCTTTCTGCATGCATATTGATTTCTAATACACACATAATTAAAATGTCCTAGATTTTAATATTAAGTGGTAATCTCACTAATTTTCTGACTGAAACTAGAAAATATTGGGGGTTTATCAGTTTTCTTAGCTGGTTTGACTTTGCCTCATTCATTGGTGGCATAGCACACTGTCATTATTGAGAAATTATGTGGAGGTAGACAAAATTCACCAAAAAAAAGAACCATGAAATGAGGAGTAAATTTGTTGTCCAGCATGTTCTAACATCTTTCATAGGAGTTGGCTTTCTAATCGCCCTCAGCTTCCAAGGCAATCTGCTGAAGGCAACAATAATTGGTCTCTGAGACCTTATCGATTTACTAATATTTCTTGAATTAAAAGGTGAGAATTGCAAAATGCTCTAACAAATAGAGACACCTCAGTCCCTCTGGAAGGCTATGGAGGGTAAGACTTCACAAGTCTGCAAGTTCCTGTGGAAGTACATAAGCACTTCCCTGACCAAGCCTTGCTGAATCATTTGACAAAGGTGAATTACCTCCTTAAGAAGGAAGCAATCACTCATGAGGTGTAGACCCCAGAAGAATGGGAAGTGTCAGAAAATCCTGCCCTGCCAAACCAGCCCTACAGTAATTTATGGAAGAACTGTCTTTGATTTCAGCTCTAGTTTTCAACTACTATTAAGCTGTCCCTTCTTCCTTCACTTTTCTGTATGACTTTTGGCAGTGGCTTGAGTAAGAAACTAGCTATTGGGAATGACCTGTATATGGTGTTACTGTTTTCTTTAATTTCTCAGGTGTCAGTCTCCAAGGTCCTTTCTGTTGCTCTTTGCACATACAGCTGGGAGGTAAACATGAAGCTGCAAAGGATTCAGGGCCATTATGGCTGTCTGGGCTCTCAAGGCATTGAGCTTTCCCTGAGAGGAATATTTCCCTCCGTTTATTGAGAGAGCCCCTAAGAAAAAGGGGCATGAAAATGCATGAAAATAGGGTTCTGAAGTTGTGTAACAAAGCTCACTTGCTGACACAAGGCAGAGGCGAGTGTTGGCAGCTGTGTCATTCAGCCTGCTGTGGCCTCTGAGGCACATTGGCACATTGATTCCAGAAACCAGTGGCTCTTTCTGCTTGTCACAGTCCATGGGACCAAGAGAGCAAGGGCCTTCCTTAGCATCAGAAAGCTTTTATGCTTTGCTAAAGGGTTACTAAAATAACTGTATTGGTAATTTTGCTGCCATAAAGTTTTATCATCACAATACCCAACCATGTTAAAGCAGAATGCAACTAACCTCAGTTTTTTAATTACTGCATACATTAAAACTTTTTGGTCTCAGGAAGCCTCTCTGAACGCTAGAAGATTCACCGTAAGTATTTGTCACCTATTATAATACAGGACTTTACAACTGAAAATGGCCACCCCTGTAAGAAATCACCTTATTACATCTGTGATGGTTGTCCCCAGTAAGCTCGCTCAGTTAGTAGCTTTTGCTGGCTCTCACTTGGATTATGTGCATCCTCAAAATGTGACCTAAATGTCCAAATGATGGAGAAGAGCTATTGAAGCATTCTTGAACATGTAAGCTTCTCATCTTAAGCTTCTTGGCACACCTGTTTGAGGCAGAAGCAACAGTGTTGGTCCCAGAAAGGGGAGATGGTGACATGAGCATGAAGTGATAGTGACAACAGTAGGACAGGGCTATTGGCCAGGTTCAGTAGGGACAAAATAGCAGGAGCTATAAATGAGATAAAGAGTTAGACAACAGACACTGAGCATATCCTCGGGTAGTTTTCATCACTGCCTGGAATGTAACAGCAGTAAATACTTTATACACTTGACAAAAAAATTATTCTTTTGCTATTATATAGGGAAATCTGTACAGGAGACCATTTCCTATATTCCACTAATTTTCCAAATAGCCTGAAGGTTTTGCTGAGAGCTAGCATGAGTCATGACTCAGTGAATCTTGTTTATTTAAGAAAGACATAGTCCTGAGTAAAGAAATCGGTAACTGCTTCAGCATTGTGATGGCACTGAATAAAATCAGTGCACTGTCAAAGCTGCTGGAAATATTACTGTTGTCTTGGTGGAGAAGGACAGGCAGAAGCTGTTTAAAATATTTTGTTCAAAATTTCTACTTTCAGGTGATATAAATTAATTACAGTGAAGTTGCACATCTTGGTTATGGAAACTGAATCTCTTACCCTTTGATTCTCAGGCCATACCTATTTGTGGACTTATCTCAGGGTCTGGGTGAAAGTTTTGCTAATGTGACATCTGTCAAAGTACTGAATTTTGAACTGTTTCTTCTAATTGCTTTTCTTTCATAATGGTTTCATCTGCAGTCACTTATTTATGGAAGAAATACTTACCTACACAGTTCCAGTTACACATTTTTAGAAATCGGAAGTAATTGTTTGGTAGTACAAGAGATTAGAGAAAAATATGCAAAATATTGTGTTCCTTAAGAAAATAATTTAATCTTTACCTTTGTGCTCTCATGAAATTTGCAGACTGTAAAAGTGCTACTAGGCTTCAGTAGCATTGCCAGTTTAAATGATCAAATTCCCTTTAGCTACCAGGCCATCTGTACTAGACAGCAAAGTTCAGGTTTGGTACCACGTATGCAAGTTACCTGTACCTACCAATTACTTGATGTATTCCTTTTTACAGGAAAATAACTGTATCTTACTTACCAGTGAGACTTCATTTCAGGAAAAGTGACAGCCACTGGGTTTGATCACTACTTGCATAGCTCCACGTTCACATCACCTGGGTAACAACTGCATTTTAAATTCCCACACCCTTTCAGCTGCACTGACTGAAATGTTTGTGCATTTCAGCTCACAGCCAGAGCTCACATTTAAAAATCTGAAAAAGAAAAATTTAAAAATCTTAGATCAAGCATAAGAAGCACAAGATGATTTTAAACTAGGTATGCTGAAAAAGTAGTATTGATACAGAATTACGCCCAGATTTTTAGCGTGCTGCTATCATGATGAGCTCTCCAGATGGCTGCCATCATGGGAGGGGTTTCTGCCAACATTTCATGTAACCATCAAGAACAGAAATGGAGTCAGGAGGTTCTGGAAGTATTGACCTGTATTTTGGAGTGGGGAAGGTGACTTTTTCCTCCTTTCTGTCACACAGAAGGAAACGGGTAAGGCTTATCAGGAATTTAAAGGAAGATACATGAATGGTGTATTGGATGCATAAAATTTCTCCCTGCAAACCAGGATGTTGTTTTTTATTCATAGAGGGATGATGTGAGAAGTAAGAGGAGTCACTTGTGTGTGTGAGGAGGAGGTCAGAAAAGAAAATGGGAGACTGCAGTCATGCTTGGACACTAGACAAGAGTTAATATTTTACTTTATTCCAGTGTTCCCAGTGTTCCTGTGATTAGAGGAAGTGCCAGTGGGATGAGAAGAGCATTTAATCTTTAAAGAGAGTTCGGCATCTTTTAATTTTTAATACTCATCAGGCCTTATTTGCTATTTGATCAATTAAGAAAGTGAGTTGCATCAAAAAAGCTGGGAAGAAACACATAGAATTATAATATATTCAGGGTTGCTGAAACAGTTGCACTTTACAAAGGAAAGCAAACCTTTCAAGAAGTTTGGGGAGGGCAGATTGTTTTAAACTGGCCATTAACCCACATTTTAACAACATAAATTTGTGAATCATGTGTAATGTGTAAATGTAATGTGTAAACATTTGTAATCAAATGAGTTTTGCCTGTGTTGCATGGATGAGCTGTGTTTTACTCAGGGAACTTGGATCTTGGTCATAGGATTTTGAGGAAGTTATCTTTAGAAGTGCTTTAGTGTGTGTGTGGAGGGGAGAAGGGAAAGAGAAACAAATATCTTTTGAGAAAGGCACCAAAAATTAGCTGTTGGTCTAAGCACCCTTATAGATCAGGAGGACCCGAGAACTGAGACAGTCACTGCAGTCCTGGGTTCCTCATCCCCAGGGAGCCCAGCCCCAGAGCTGTGTGTGTGTGTGCACAAGGCCAATTGATCCATGGAGTTGTGCAGTTAGGTCATTTTTCACAGCTTTCAGCATGCTTGGATCTTGTCCTGCCAGCACCAGAGGGAGATGCTTTTACAGGCATGTTTTGTTGGACTCTATTATACAGAAATGTTCCAGGGACAGAGTGTTCCAAACTCAATCCCTGTGAATGTTAGTGGCTTCTCCTGAGAAGTCAAGTGAGGTTAATAGCTAACCAAGCTGCGTTATTCACTGCAGCAGCAATCTCATCTCTAGGAGCAGCTGAAACTCTTTTTTTACCCTCATATGAACATTTACCTTGTGAGATTAGAGGTTTTGAGGATCTTTTTCTGTCTTTTCTCTGGTATTCCCCAGCAGAACAGTTTTCAAGTGAGTATCATTTGATGAAACAAATAATAATGAAATAAAATTCTTTGTAGGATAAGAACAAAATTTAGCAAGAGGTATTCTTGTAGAGGACACTACAGCTTTGTTAGAACATGGTTCCAGGGATACAGTGTCTCCTTCTTCCTTAAAATATTTTCAATAACATAACGTAGAATTACAATTCAAGACAAATAATCATAGTGAACTGAGAGTTAACAAAAGCTTCAGAATCTATAACCAAGGACAGTGGCCTCATATTTATCCACTGAAAAGGTATGCAACTGTGAAAGTTAAGAAAATGCACTAGTGTGTGGTTCCTGGACTGCAAGATAAAAACAGGCAAAATAGTTGTTCTTTGTATCATTTATGCCTTGTATGTTAATTATCTTATCCGTGTCTCTGATGCCACATGCATTACAAAAGATGTTCTCTCCTCTTGTTTTCAGGTAATGTGATTTGAAGATGCCACCCCCTTGGCGAATATGCTGCGATAAAAAATCCCGAGCTAAGAATGCAAAAGCTGAAACGGACAATATGTCAGAGACAAGTGAAAAAATGCAGATGAAAAAAGAAATCACATTACTAAATGGAGTGTCTTTAATTGTTGGGAACATGATTGGCTCTGGCATATTTGTATCACCCAGAGGCGTTTTAATGTACAGTGCTTCCTATGGACTCTCGCTAGTCATCTGGGCGCTTGGTGGGATTTTTTCCCTCTTTGGAGCTTTGTGTTACGTTGAACTGGGAACATCCATTGTGAAATCTGGAGGCAGTTACGCCTATATCCTGGAGGCATTTGGGGCCTTTGTAGCCTTCATCAGACTCTGGTCTTCCTTGCTAATTATCGAACCAACGACTCAGGCAGTGATAGCAATCACATTTGCTAACTATATTGTTCAGCCAATTTTTCCCCATTGTGAGCCACCGTATGATGCAGTCAGGTTGATTGCAGCTGCATGTATATGTAAGTAGTGATTGCTAGAAGTTAAGAACTGTAACTGCACGTGGCCAGAGGAGGTTTTTCTAAATTTCTATTTCTTTGCATTCTGTGAAAATGATTTTTACTTATCTAAAACATATTCTTAGGAACTAATAATCTTTTCTTCCGATGTATTGTGTTTGGGGCTGGGATTACTAGAGGGGAGAGGAGATTTACAACAATTCAGCAGGGAGAAATTGTGACTGCCGATTTAAGATACATGTATGTCTGTGGTTCACTGGCCTAACTGGCTGACAGGACACTGTCACATACACAGATTCATTTATGAAAATGAAGGCAAGAAGTTCTTTGAGCATGTGTGGTTGCATGCTAGTGCCCTTACTATGTAGAATGATTTCTAAATTACTTTCATTTTGAGCATTACAAAACCCTTTTTCTTTCTTTTAAAACTGAAGTATAGATTATAGGCAGGTCAAGGAAACAGAAGTGAAGACCAACAAGACTTCTAGGTAAGAAATAGCCCACTTTGATCTATGCTTGAGAGCACTCTAGGTCACCACGCCACATTTGTTCTGCTCTCTTCTCCAGCAGCTGGGCTTCATACCTGGTGCCAGTGCACACCATTACCTTTCCTCATCTATCTGTGTTTTGAGTCATGGGATTGCAAGAGGGAGAAGTCGCCTGTGATGCCATGTGTGTGTGCTAGAGTGAGAGCAGATGGGCACATGGCTCAGCCCCGGCTGGGCCTGCTGCCAGCCAAGGGACAAACCGGACTGCAGAGAATATGGCAAAAGGAGGAAAGGAAAACAGGTTGATCCCACCCGCTCTCTGCAACCAACTACTTTGTTACTCTCAAAACTGGGAGTTGAGGGGACTCTGTAAGTAGGTGCTGGGCAATCTTCAGATTCAGGGCCAGAATGTGAATGACACAACTTCTAAGCCATAAGCACAGAGTAACAGCATGCAGGCTTGCCTCAGTTCAGTATCTTGTCCACAGCATGCAAACTATTTTTGTGCAGAAGTTGTCCTTATCCTGTACTGAAACTAGAGCTTAACTCAGCATGAAGAAATTTGTGATATACAGGATATAAAGAAATACTATCGTTTGCATGTAAACAACTCTTGTTGAGTTTAATAAAATTTAAATATTATTTAAAAGGAGAAGGAGTTAGTCCTAAAATTTAAAAACTGGTGTGTTTTGTCTTACCTACTGTCACGAAAACAGTATTCTTTAGAAAACCATTGTATAAATTTTAAACCAGGTATTTCGTCTTAATAAATCTGGGTGGTCCTGAAGTGGTGAAATTTGATTCAGTTTTACTCCTTGAAAGAGGAGTTGTATCTGGAAGGATGGATTTGAAATATGACTTAAATGATGTTAAACATCCAGTGCTTCATTCATGCATATTCTTTTTCTCTGCAGGTTCCTTAACGTTTATTAACTGTGTTAATGTAAAGTGGGGTACCCGTGTACAAGATGTTTTCACATATGCAAAAATTATGGCTCTTATCTTGGTGATATCTGTTGGCCTTTACAAAATTGGTAAAGGTAAGAATAATTTTCATTTACCTAAATTCTATGAAATGAACCATATATGAGTTTCAAAATCCATGCAGGGCGATCCTTAAGACTTACATATGAAGTGTTGTTTATTCGGGGGAAAAAAAAGGCTGCCATAGGAAAATCAGGTGCATTTTATGGCTTGTTAAGCAATAGGGGGTTAATTATTCAGGCCAAGTCCTGTGCTGTTTGGTCTGAATAGCAAGTAGCAGCTGAATTAACATCACTTTACTGCTGACTAGTTTAAAGTCAGCTTCGGTGTCTGACTCATGCTTTATTACCTGTCCTGTAGCAGGACAGTGAAACAGAAATTGCATTGCTTCTCACAGTTCCCCTCACCACCATTCTCCCCCCACCTCACGCCACCAGCACCACCCCCCAGCCACAGCACCCTGCTCAAAAGAGGACCAGAGAGGCTAAATCATAGATGGGATTTGTGGGAGGGCGTGTTTGTTCCTAGAAACAAAGGAGAAGACTGTAACAGTGCAGTTCTGTGAATCACTGTGGTATGGTGTTACTGTAAGGCATCACAGGGCACATGAGGCACCTCCTATCAGCAATAACTGGACTGAACTGAACACACTGAAAAGCTGGAGAGTGGTTTATTCTGGTGCTACCTCAGAGCTTTGCATATGGCAATAGATTTGGTTTTATTAACTTGGGCTTCTGGCACGGTGAAGTCTCTTGCAGTTCTAGCTCTGCTGCTTAGATTACTAAGGTTTTTACATTTTCATTTCCTTTGAAATTCTTAAATTGCATAGCTATTTTATCTTTATTCAGTTGAAATAAAGCTGGTTTCCCCTCTTCAGTTTAGGAATCTTTTTCTCCTGCTAAATTAGCTTATAAAACCTAACAAGCATGCTTGCTTTTCTGTGTTTGCTGGCCTCCTCCTTTCCTTGGCTGCAGTTGCATCAGCTGTTACACTGTAAAGCTACACCAGACTTTAAGAAAGCTTTTTTGTTTAGCCATTACCTGTGCATGCCAGTTGTCACTAGTTGGTTGAAGTCTAAAGACCCGGACAACCAAACCCAGTCCTAAGGGCAGGGACGTGAAGATTCAGAGAAGCAGCATTGCTTAAGGGTCACAGTTGCATGAAGGAGTAGTTCCCCTCATAAAACTGCTGCAGTTTCGCTAAGGTGTGATTCTGTGACGTTACCTCTGTAGCAGCGTTGCCCCTGCTTTCAAATTGCCTCCTTCAAAACTCCCGTCCCTCTCACTGCTGTGCTGTTGGACACAGGGGCTGCTCCCTCTGGTCCCACATACAGCCCATTTCGTTTTTTTCTGCTTTGCTCTGAGGGGTCAGGGAGGCCTAAAGCACAGAGGAAACATGGTGAGGAACACAAAATGCTGAGAGCTTTTACTGGTAGTAAAGGTCTCACCTCGGCTTTGTTTAGGCAGAACCGAGCACTTAAATACAGGAAGGACTGGGAGGAGGAATGATGTAGACTTCTGGAGGAAGCTGTGGTCAGGTCAACAGCTCATTTAAACTCAGCAGCTGTTTTAATGAATAGAACAGTTATGATGTTTTAGCCGTGCCATATTCTTTCTGATGTGCTTGGATACACTTCTTGTGTTAAAAAACTGTACATATATCTGATTTTGAATATGAGCTGTCTTTAGCAAAAAAAACCCCAAAAAACAAAAAAACCTTTTCTCGATCATTTTGGGTTTTTCTTTCTTTTACGTTCCAATCATTTTCTTCTCTAAAGCATGTGTACATCTCATAGCTTCTCTTCTTTGGTTCGAACAGTCTTCTGCTCTTTGATGACTGAATTGCTTTTGTAGTATCTATAAACTCCCTAGTTGAATCAGTGCTTTCATTTTACAAAAAAGACATTACTTTCTTTCCTAATTGAGGTTTCAGCATGTTTCTGTCTTCCCTTAATACTTAACCCACTTCCATTTGCATTAGATAGTAGACTTTCCGTCTGCAAACTCAGTAAGGCCTTTCTTCCCCTTTCCAGGATGGCAGTGAAGGCTTATGCAGTTTAATTAACATTTCACCTATTTTGCAGCATTCTGCAGGTTGTCATCTCAACCAATGGAGCTAAACTACAGCAGAATTTTGAAAGGAAAGATTTTTAAGTCACATCTCTTAGTTTTGGGGAACACCCTTGTGGGTCAGAGCATCCCACTGAAAACCGTGCCTAAAGGAGGTCCCCCTCTAGTGGCCACTAATTCGTCTGGTGAAAATAAAAGCACAGACATTAGGAAGAAATGAGAGACAGATTCAGGAACTGAAACTGGGTTTGCCAAGTACCTCATCCTGGCTGACAGGGTACTGCATGCCCTTGGTATGGCCCCCTCCTTCAGTAGGCTCGGCAGTAATGCCAGAGGAGGACTCCGTGAATTCTGGTAGGATTACAGAAGTCACACCCAGACAACAAACATGGGAAAATGTGTTCTGTTTTCTTCCTGTGCAAGTGTAGCTGTCTGAACATCTGACTGAAGCTCTCCTGTTTTTTAAGTAAAAATGTAAGCTGTGCACTTTTAGATACAGTAATGAAACCTGGATGCAGTGGGGGGTTATTTCCTTTTGGTTAGCTGACACTTCAGGTGTAGTGCCCTTCTAAGTTGCAATCCTTGAAATGTAACAGGCAATTGGCACCTGCCATTTGTATAGGGGAAACAGAAAACCTGAGAGCTCCGTTCGAGGGCTCGGCAACAAACCCCGGGATGATCGCCCTGGCTCTCTACTCTGCCCTCTTCTCCTACTCAGGATGGGACACACTTAACTATGTCACCGAGGAAATGCAGAATCCTGAGAGGTAAACACATGCTTTTCCTTTGAATCACTGACAGGTGATGGCAGGACAAGCCACTCTGTATTTGTTTCTGATTGGCAATTAGTCAAATTATTTTCTCTTCAAAAACCTTTTCAAATGGGGGAGTAAGTAGGAGAACTCTTTCTGATTATTGTGCTAATTCATCAGTTGTATCACACTAATGAATCATTTATCTGTGTATCTGTATTTTACATCTTACACTTTAGACTAAAATTTTTAAACGAGGAGAAAAAATCCCTGCTGAAAGCAAGGAAAAGCAAAGGTCCATCTAGCCCCCTAAAATTGCCTACTTCTTTTCAGTTAGACAGAATTATTTTTCCAAGACTTTTTTTTTTGCTACCAGTAGAGTAAGACCGTGTCAGATTGATGGCTTTTATGATGTGATCTTCAGCATTACTGTTTATGGGCAAATATCATCTCCTCCCTTCTGTAGGGATGTCAGCCTTGTGGGAGTTGTGTGCATCAGCCACTCAAGCTGATATTGTGCATCTTGTCTTGGGACACACATAGGTTATGAGCCAGGGAAAAAATGCCACAATCAAGGAAATACCTAGTTGTGCACTTAAATCTCATTGTTTGAGTGCTCTCTTAAATGGCTTCATATAAGATACAGTATATTAAATTTACATGTATGAATCTTGTAAGTTTTTTTTTTCTCTAAACTTGCGATAGATACACAAGCAACAAACTAAGCTTTTTATGGAATTGTTTCATATATGGCTGCATGTAATTTTATAACCCCATGACTCAAAATTATTGGTTACAAGACATGATGGAGGTATCCATTTACAAATGTTTGAATCTGGGAACAATCTTCTGTTTAAGTATTTCTCATTTAAATAACATGAAATATTTTTCCGTTTTCCTTTTGCAGGAACCTACCTCTTTCCATTGCAATTTCAATGCCTATTGTAGCTATTATTTACCTGTTGACTAATATAGCATACTATGCAGTGTTGGACATGTCAGCTCTCCTCACAAGTGATGCAGTGGCTGTGGTAAGTTGTGGAACATAACCCAAACAAAAGACAGTACAGGAAAATTTCAGGTAGCATACTGGCAAACAGCTGAAATATTGTCATGCTGATGGCTGCTTAAAACATTTTTTTCATGTAACACTACCAATATATTAGAAGGTGCGTATCAAGAATGTATCCAATAAATCTGCTCTTGAAAAATTATCTTGTATACTCTGTAAATCCTGCTCCTAACACTTCATCATAGGAAAGATGTTTTTGCCAGGATCAAAGAGCTATAGAAAGTCTGGGGGGTTGGAGAACCAGGTTTTTTTTTGTTATCATTCTAATGTACAGTGTGTAATGTTTAATGCTGCAGGACCACAGCAATATTTCAATGCAGAAGTGTGCACTGAAATGTTTTTTAATACCTTATCAATATTTTATACAGAATTAAAATGATCATTCATGGATTACTACAGTTGAGATTTTTCAGAATACTTTAAAGCCTTCTTTCCTATCATCTTCTTTTCCATCATTGAAGTAATCTAGGCTTAGAAATTTTTTTCATATTTTTTAAAGTATCTGCCATTTTTATTTTGATGCTGATCAGCTTTTCTGAATTCTAATTTCCCAAGTCATTATTGAGTGTCATAAAAAATCATGGGCTATGACACTAATTTGGGATGTTGTGTTTTCATGAGAGTTTCTCAGGATTATCCATATACTTAAAATAGTGGGCCTCACCATTTTTTTCTGTTACAGACATTTGGAGACGAAACCCTTAGTCATGCCAAGTGGATAATTCCTATAGCAGTGGCCATGTCTTGCTATAGTGGCTTAAACTCATCAATTATTGCAGCATCTCGGTATGAAATATAAGATTTATTTTAAATAATTGAAAAGGAATTATGCATTCTTAATCTGCATTCTTTACTACTCTTTGGTAAAAGTGACACAGTTAATTTTTGTCATGCAAAGTCGTTCATTTATGATGGAGGGATTATTACAATCAGACATCTTCTCATGGTCAGCAGCATTTGATAAACTAAAGCCACTTAAGAAGAGAGCAGCACTTACAACAGAGTAATAAAAGAATTATTTCTTTGCTTTGTCAGGAAGCAAAAAGCTATTCCTTGGCTGTATGGTTGAGTTTCCTTAGTCTTTTTTTAGGCTTTTCTATGTTGGAGCCAGGGAAGGACACCTCCCTGTCAGTCTGAGCTTGATTCACATAAAGTGCTTCACACCAGTCCCTGCTCTCCTGTTCAACGTAAGTGACACCCCAGCCTCGTGCCTGGCTGGGGCAGTTGGGGTTTGGACCTTGGGTAAAACATCTCTGCTCTGCCCTGGACTTCTCACGGGCTTCTCCTGCCCTGGAGAGATCTTCTGCAAATGCCCACAACTTCTAAAACTCATGGAGGGAGTGGGAATGGTGTTATTTTGTCTGATAGGTTTTTTTTTTTCCAGTGGAAAGAGAATGGCTTGATTCATGTTCATATGCTCTCCAAACAATATTAGTGAGAAGTACAATAACATTGTTGAGAAAACAGGGGATGGCTAAATATGTAATGGCATAGCCAGGAGCTGTTTAAGTCTTTAATGTGAGCTTTTAGAGTGTCACTGGAAGAGAATATGTCAGGAATATCTCTCTGATCCTGCCGCAGGCTGATGTTCCACAACTCTAGTTATAACAGGAGTGACTAAGCTCTTAAAATTAAATTTCTGCCATTGGATGCCTATAGCCCTGTTGACTTTTTTCTGCTGTCACTATACAAATGAGATCTTGTGACACAAAATTGAGCAGCCGTAAGTTATAGAATTAGTGGAAGTTATTTTCATAAATAATCTATGTATTTGAGCGTGCATTTTATTTGGTGTCTGCCATTGCCCTGTGTTACATATCATTTATGAATAGATTATCATACTGATCCTGTTTGACATCAAATAATTTACTAAAACTTATAATCTCATTATGAAGACTCTTCTCACAGGGATCCTGTTTGCACTAGTAAGATGATCTATACTCTCTTAATGTACCATCATTCACATTTTTCATGTGGAAAGTGGAAGTTTTTTCTGCTCATCTGTTAAAATAGACATTGAATTCCTGGTGCTTTAAGTCCTTCTGTGCAGGCACTATGGCACACCTGCAGGGCACAAAATTTACTCTATGGTCTCAATTTATGAGTGGATGGGTCCTTCTTTTAAGGACCTTATATCCTAAGCCCATACAAATAGGCTGGAAACAGGCCAGTTTATAATTTTACTCTGTCTTTATTTTCACATTAAAAAGTCTTTGTTTTTATTATCTCTAGGGCTTAGTGACTTTGCTTTATCTCCTTGTGGAAGATGTTTTCCTCCTTATTAATTACTACTGCTTCAACTACTGGCTCTTTGTGGGTCTATCTATTGCAGGATTAATATATTTGAGATACACTCAGCCACATAGACCACGGCCTGTTAAAGTAAGTAAAGACGACAGGAAGAAAGCTCTAAAAGCCAGCTACTGCATGTGTTTGTATGATCTTTAATATCACAACCATAACAGTATCAGTGATGTTACAGGTTATTTATTAGCCATATAAATTCTTTCAAAATACAAGATGAAGGAGCAAAACCCATCAGAGTCCAAAACAACATCTGTTCTTGTAGTTTTGATGTGAGATTGAAATTATGTATCCCATTTATTCTTCCTTCATTCAGACTTATAATAATTTTTGTTTCAAAACAAATAAGGAATAAATAAATGTCTGGGGTTCTTAGCCCATCCTGGAAGAATAGCAGACCTCAGTAGAGCTGGTGATGGAGGCTCTAGAGAGGTTAACACTCTGATCAAACTGTGTGATTTAACAAACACAGCAAAATCTCTCCAAAGCCCATAAACGTCCACAATTCTGCTCACACAGAAGTTAGCTTAAATAATCAAATATATTTTGCATGTTTCTTCCCACTGCATAGTGGTCATAGACAGTAAAATGCAAGTTTAATGATTGACTTGGAAGAGTGTTTGACTATCAGTTAGGTGAGGGAGACTGCACAGAAACAAAGTGTGCCTAAAACCTATTTCTAATTTTAATCTCGTGATTGTCTAGGAAGCAAGGATAGAAACACACAGCAGGCACACAAAACCATGCAAAACTGGCTCCTGTTTGTTGGCTCCATGGCCTGCATTTTGGCTCTGCAGTGATGCAGTCAAAATTAAGAGAATTACAAATTAACACCCAACCCGAGCATTTCTTCTTTGTCAATCTCTCTTCCTAAACTCCTGCATCATTTTTACAAACAGTTTTTATTTCCATTTAAGTGTAACATTCTGATTAATTAAAAGAAAAAAGGTTCAAACAAAGGCATAAAATATCCTAAGCACCTCCTGCTAGGAAACTTCCCAATTTTCCACAGCAGATCAAATTTTCCTGAAGCATGTTCACACTCAATTTCCGAACTCTCCCACAAAATATGTGGAAGATAAAGATTAAATCTTGCTTTATTGGCAGTTTTGTGTCTGACTCTACTAAAACAAGGATTACAGTCACATTATACACAATGACTGCTTAATTCATGTCGACATTTGTTAGCTTAATCAACACCACAACTCCACGTACACCGTTTCCTTTTCTGAAATAAAGCCATTAGTTTTCATCAACTTACATTTTTAACCTTTATAAGGAAAAAAAAAGTATTTATACCAGTAAACTCTCACGTGTTTCAGCTGGAATTCAGATGTCAGCTCCTGGACCCTTGAGAAGGCTCACTACTAGAGACAGTAAAAAAAAAAAAATTAGTGAAAAAAAATTCATAAAGAAGTTATTGAAACTTTCATAGAATCATAGAATCATAAAATGTTAAGGGTTGGAAGGGACATTAAAGATCACCTAGTCCCAACCATCCCTGCCACAGGCAGGGACAATTCCCACTAGACCAGTTTGCTCAAGGATTTATCCAAACTGGCCTTGAACCACTTCAAGGGTTAGGGCTTCCACAACCTCCCTGGACAACCTATTCCAGTGTCTCACCACCTTCATGGTAGAGAATTTCTTCCTAATACCTAACCTAAATTTCCCCTCTTTCAGTTTGTACCCATTACTCCTTGTCCCATCACTACAGTTCCTGATGAGGGATCCCTCTCCAGCTTCCCTGTAGGCTTCCTTAAGATACTGGAAGGTTGCTAAGAGATCTCTATGCAACCTTTTCTTCTTTTGGCTGAACAGCCCCAACTTTCTCAATCTGTTGTTGTAGGGAAGGTGCTCCAGTCTTCTTATCAGCTTTGTGGCCCAACTTGCCTTATTTGTGGTATGATATTTGTTAAGTGCCCACACAAAATGGTTGTAAATCAGTCCATTAGTTCTACAGTTTCAAGATGGTACTTGAAGGTCTAGTGAGCTAGTTCCCAATCAAAATTACACTTAAAAATTCAGAACTGAAGTTGGAGAGAAAGCTACCCATTACTGCTCAGTTTTAAAGTACTTCTTTCAAAGGTTGACCTTTTACTAATTGTAAAGGAACTGAGTTAATGCAGGCCTGAAAAAAAATAAAATAGTCAGATACTCAGATGTGTTCCAAATAAGAGGCTCTCAGCAGTGTACACAGCAGCTAACAAATTATGCTGACTGTAAGCAGTCAAAAGATTCAGTACATAAATTTATTATTGACATGTCTAACTTTAATCTGCAAAGCCTGAACTTTTACAGTAGAGTATTTGTTGCATCTTTTAACAAATTTTTTTTTATATTTTTCTGTCTCCACAGCTTAGCCTCTTCTTCCCTATTGTATATTGTTTGTGTTCCCTTTTCCTGGTCATAGTGCCTCTCTACAGTGATACAATCAATTCCCTTATTGGTGTTGGTATTGCCCTCTCAGGCATTCCTGCATATTATTTGGGAGTCTATCTGCCAGTTGAAAAACGACCTAAATGTCTGCTTTGGCTCTCTGGTAAGCAACATCATTTCCTAGTCACCTATGTCAAAACCGTGACAGAAGAAAGAGAGAATCATTTTCCCTAAAATCTTTTTCTTTATGAAGTCTTGCTATGCTTTGGTATGTGGCATGGCTGAAATCATCTGCTTCATCAGATGGTCCTGAAAACAAAACCATGCTTGCCTGTACAAAACAGTCCAATAGGTGGATGTCATATGATCATCTGACATTTGTGGTGTTGAACCGTTTCAGTGTGTTGGCTCAATAAAAGCCATGTAGGATTGCGAATACTAAACCTAAGCTTTTTAATACCCTTGAAGGCAGAAATACCAGAACATCTTGGCTTCACTGTCTGTCAAAGGAATGGAACGATCCAAATTAGAGGAGTTTACAGATTTTCAGAAACAATGAAATAATTAATGATTGTCTTGAAGGGTAGTTGCCAGTCCTCAAATTCAGGCAGTCTTGAAAAGCAAATCTTTAATATTTTTATTCACTTTGAATTCAGCTATCAATTCAATGAAAATGTCGTTGAAAAGCTGATTAAACAAGAATTTCAGTTTAATTATTGACTTCTTTTGCCTTTAGCTATTTATAACATACCCTTAATTCTATTGATTAAGGTGTTTTAAGATTTTCTTAATATCTGTGTAGTGTTTTCAAATCCTCAAAATCCAAATGTATGTCTACAATACATTATAACTTTGTCTCACCCATTTTTGCCAGTACAGCTACAACAACGAAGTATGTTCAGATGCTCTTCTACTGTGCTCTGTCGGACCTGGACAGAGACGTGGAACCCACAGCAGCTAAGAGTAAATAGAGTTGCCTCAACATTGAGAATTGTGCCTTGACATCTCCTATCTGTAACAATTTTTATCACCTGAAGTTCTCCCCATATGTTCAGTTATACTAGAGCACTACCCACTGTACTGTGCATCAGTTTGATGTCAGTTAAGTTGTGATGGTTTTATAAAACACTCTGTTTCACAGGATTTCTTCTAAAAATTCTGTTTGTTGATAGTGTGTTATCATGTAACATTTTGAAACTGTAAAGCACTTAATGAACAAACATTTATTAGTAGATAAGTGCTAAATATTAAAGGCAAAAGAAAAGTAAAAAATATTAGATCAGAATTCTGCAAGAGTCAGAGTCAGAGTTTGAAAGTAGAAAGCATAGTATTCCTCTAAAAATATAACTAAATTCCTAGCCAAAGTGAAAAAAAAATATAATTCTTGCTGGTAGACATGCTTTGAGTCAATGTAATATTAGTGCTAAATTATTCTAATGCATAATTCCTGGCATACATAGTTTACCAAAAGCAGAAAACCAAAAGGTTTGGTCATTTAAGTTCTGTGAGAAATTCTCTTTTGATGATAGTCCACATTCATTACTCCTTTGTAGAAAAGGTATTTCCAACAAACAAATGATACCATTGTACTGAAGTACTTTTGCTTTCCGACAATCTGCCATGGAGAACCTCAAGGCACTGGGTCACATTCCAGCTAGTGAATATTCAGGGAAAACATTTCATCTTCTCAGGCTGTCGTTTGCTTGCCTAGAAGTATCAAAAGTATGATCCCTTGAATCATACTGATTTTTTCCACAGTGGAACTTACTTAAGAAATTCACAAGGACAAATTAAAAACTGAAGTTTTTCAAAATTCCTTGAGCCTCTGCCTAACCCTTGAGACCTCACCAGTTTCTGCTGGCAAGGTAACCTGCAGGTCTCCTACTGCACACGGAGAGCCTCCAGATAGGTCTTCACACCACGTAGGTGCCTGTTGCACAATACCCAGCACAGACACTTGCACTGGACAAGTGCACCCACCACTGGGTGCCATGAAAGAAAAGGGCAGTTAAGAACTAGGGATGTTCTCTTGAGCATTAAATTTTTCAGTGTGGCACACAGGAATGTGCGACTAGTCCTAATTCTTAGTCTCCTGAAATGGAAAAGACAATAACATGCCTCAGCTCTAATATGGTTTGTTGATATGCGGTACCATTTTTAATCCTTGTTGGCAAGTCATACTTCCTTTCTGTTTTTATATTTAAATGTAACATGCATTGTTTCTAATTTGAATTTCACCATTCCTCTTTAATTAACATTGACTAAGGTAATTTAATCTTATACAAGTCCCGGTAGCTTCCAGAATTGTTGTGTGTTATGGATGTCTGCTCAGAGAAAGAGCAATGGAATAGGCAACTGTTACTACTTAAGCCTCTCTTTGTTTCCTCTCCACACTGCAAAGTCATTTGGAGGATTGCAGTTCCATGCATCTAGGGTGTAGTTTAGTTTGCCCAGCTCAGAACATCCCCACCTACTCTTCACACGCAACATGTCTCTGTTACAGTATAGCACCCGGTGATCCTGCCCTATGGTTGTACAGAAATACTGCATTTTCTCCTCGTCTCTTATGAAGCACTGGTTAGTGACAGAGCTGTGGTCCCAGACTGTGTCAGGGCACAGAGAGTACAACCCCTCCAAGCTGGCACCAAACTGAACGTGATGGTCTTTGCCTCACAGAGTTCAAAGTCATGCTTGGTGCTGAGCCACATGTCACACCAGGACAACACTGTACCATCCTCTGAAGTTTTTCAATGCAGAACCAAAGTTTCTAAATTATTTGAGACACCTGAGTTGACATCTCAGGTGGTAACAGCAGGCATTACAGGGAGTGTAATAAGAGCTACAAAATAAGACCATTTCCAAAATTCTGAGCTGAGAAACTTCTTTAGTTGTCTGTTCTTTGCCAAAATCTTTTTTTGCATGAATCTGTGTATTTGGTCTGGCTGAGGTGGAGTTCATTTTTCCCACAGCTGCCCTCACAGTGCTGTGCTGTGCCTTGGTAGCTGGAAAAGTGTTGATAACACAGCAAAGTTTTGGCTACTGTTGAGCAGTGCTGGTGCAGCATCAGCTCATTCTCCCCAGCGTTCCACTCCCAAGCAGTAGGCTGGCAAGATCCTGGGAGGGGACACAGCTGGGATAGCTGACCCAAATTAACCAAAGGGATTTTCCGTACCATATGACATCAGCTTAGCTATAAAAGTTAAGTAGGAGGAAGGTGGGGCATTTGTTAGTTGCAGTTTGCCTTCTGGGGCAATCACTGCCTGTGCTGAAGTCCCGCTTCCCAGGACGTGGTTGGACTTTGCTCGCTGATGGAAAGTAGAGAATAAAATTCTTTTTTTCCCTCTTTGTTTGTGCACACACAAACTTTTGCTTTTGCTTTAGTAAACTGCTTTATCTCAATCTACAAGTTGTTTTCCGTCTTATTTTCTCTCCCCTGTCCCACCGAGAAGGGGGAGTGGTAGGGCAGCTTGGTAGGCACTGGGCATCCAGCAAAGGTCAGCTGAGCACAGCCTTTTGACTTTCTGGGCATAATGTAAGAGCCTTCATTTTCTTTCTGGGCAGAAGAAAAGTAATAGTCAGATACAAGGTTATAAATGTAAACCAAATTACTGAAATTCTCTGGACATTGGAATCTCGGAAATGTTAATGTGATTGTTGATTTTTCACTCCTTGCAAATGTAAGTTATTGTCAAATATCCAAAGCAAGTCATAGATGGTGCAAGTGTTTAAACAAATAAACATTTGATTCTTGGCAAAGGCTATAGTTGTGTGGCTTTAAAGCATAAAAATATTACTGTGGGAGAAATTTGCCCTGCTTTATATCTCACCAGTTGGATTGTCAGGAGAGAAGTTAGACTAACTCTTCTTTGTGTTCTCTATAAATCAATTATAAAAGCATTTATGGGAGGAAAAATTTCTAGTTGCTCTCAGATGGGACATATAAGCAATTCAAGCACTTTCTTGCTCTAAGAGTTAATGTTTTTTTTCTACATTATTCACAGATGCTCAATTACACAGAAAGACAATAAACCACTTCACTTTTTCAGAGACAGCCTTGGCACCTAGGCTAAGTATCTCTTCATTAAATATCAAAATATTAGGAGGAGGCTGTTTGACATTTAGTTTGCTGGCTGGCATCTCTCTGGTGGAAGGGACTGCGATGTGGACAAGACTGGAAGCCTCTGGAGGATGCAGCACCTGGAGGTGAAGGCTGCACTGCAAGATATGTCAGGCTGCAGGGACAAGAGACCCTGGTGAACAGCCCACCTGCAGGGCTGGGGAAGGGCCTTTCAGGAGCAAAAGCCGGGGTGATACAGTACAAGGGGATAATACTAGCTCTTACTTAGGAATTAAGAAAATACAGGATTCTTGCTTTTTACAAAAAGTCACAGTTCTTTAAATAAAAACAGGAGAAGAGGATTGGTATCAGATGCCATTTCTGTGTCAGCAAAGGAAAACAGAAGCTGCTGTTGATAGAGGAAACGCTGTCAGCCATAGCAAGTCTGAAGATGTCTGGGCTTTGCATGAGCCTGAAGAGCCATAAGGGCTGTTGTGTGTTCCCTGGATACAGAGGTGAGGAAATGCCTTCATACATCAAGTAGGATGAGGATATAGAATGGTGAAACTACTTGAGAGTTGCACAACCAGACACTGGGACAGGTCACAGCTCTGTTATACTGTAAGATGAAAGGCCTTCACTATATGTGAGACTTGAAAGTGAAGATACTTCCTAATATATTTCTTGAAATTTACCTTCATTGTGTAACAGAAATGTAAAAAGTATTATTGCACAATTTTTCAATCTGTTGTACGAGCTTTGTCAAGTCCCTGTTCTGATAAGCTAGCAGGTTTTGTAAATCTTTCCATTTTTTTCTGCAGGACTGATTTTTTTGACTTACGGCAAGTGGCAGCCAAGAACTATGTGAAGTTCCATAATTTTGCAAGTGGCTCAAAAGCTCTAAAATTAAAAGAAAAAAAATGTGGATAAGAAAAATAAAATGCAAACCTAAATAAGATGCCACACAGTAAGGGGAAAATTAGCTACTTTGTTTTGTACATCAAGAGCCTTGATTATTACCACAAGAAAAAATTATAAATACTTTTTTAAGAGCACACATTTAATGTATTGGATGTTACTGAAAAACATAAAAGATAAGTGGGCTACTGAAATGTCTGGTTATTAGCTACCTTGAAAGGTCAGTATTAGAGTCAAAAGAATGGACTGGAATTTCAGTTACATGGCCATGGGTTTGAAACATCAGAGGTCAACAGTAAAGCAAATGATCAAGAGTTGATCTTGGGAAGAATAAATGAGAATAAATTGGTTCATGCTACAATTCAATAAAAAAATCCAGTAGAAATTAGTAGGTGTTTAAACAGCTGTTCATCCAAAATGTTCTGTCTGTGAAGTGATCGAAATGAATGCAGTTCAGCATACACAGAGAACAAAGAACGATTCAGCAATATATTTACATAATGCTCAGAAATGTTCATTTCCCAGAGCCAAAAACAACTGTGAGCCACACCTGCTGGAGGGAGGGATGGCAAAAAGAGTTTACACTGGAAGAAAACCTGCTTGGTGATGTTTGAGAACATTCTACCTACATGCAGAGACCAGAGGGAAAAAAAAACAATAAAAGAGCAAGCACGGGTTTAAAACTATAATAAATCCTCCCTCTACGTAGAAGTGCAAAGAGTCATTTAGAAACAGCAGAAAGGCAGATTTGACAGTGATGGCCGTAAGTTAAAGGACAAGCTGCTGAATCAGATGCCTCATGTCCAAAAGAATTTCAGAATGATTGCAATGCACAGCGTGTGTTAGGGTCAAAATACTCTCTTCATAGGATATTAGTTATTTCTGATTAGACCTTCCTTTTGCCCATATTGTGCCATCATATGAGGAATCCTGCAAATTACATTCATCTTCTTCTTGCTATCTTAGGAGTTAGGTCCTGTCTGTCTCAGAGAGTGGTTGATCGTGGAAGCAGAATTTTAATTTCCAATGGAGTTACATTTGACTCCACAAGAGGGAGAGCTCCTCTGCCTGATGCTCTCAAGAAAGAGAGCCTGCTTTTTCTAGACCTTCTGCTCGGAGCGGTAGAACCAGAGCGATGTGTATATTCCTGCCCTGAGATGTACAGGCTTAACTCCAGTGAAAAGTGTCAGCTACATATTCTGAATAAAATATATGTACAACAACCTGCTGCAAATTCCAATGAAGATGAGGTTAAAGTTCAAACATTCCTCTTTCCTCTTAGGATTGCCTTGGTGTCTGTAGCAGCAGACGGATTTTTTTTAATTATGGCTTTTTCCAATATGTAACAGCATGAATGAAGAGGATCGGGGACATCTTTTTCAGAATTTCCACATTAAGCATAAATAATAAATAAGTTAATCATAGCTAGTAGATAATAAATTAGCTATTTTATGGAAATGAAAAAAAATTGTTCTGCTTGAATGTCTGAGTAGTTCTCCATCCTTATACTCCCCTTTTTTTCTTCTCTATCTTTTTCTCAGATAAAACTTGTGAAATATCCAAGTCTCTCTGCTATTTGGTAGTGAACAACTATTTATAAAGACATTCTTTGGAAAATACAATGCTTTTATCAGTTGCCTGTTGACCTGCTGCTACATGGGCAGCTATGGCCTTTGTTCTATAGTTGTTATTTTTCCATATTGCTCTGTTGAATTAATTTCCACTTTAACTGCCTGCTAGAGCAATCCCCTAGCTCTGCCCACTTAGTGGAACACCAAGCCATTCTTGCCTTTCATCTCAGCTTATGATATCCATCTGCTGCCAGTAATTCTCTTGGTACATGAAGGTACTCTTAATCAGCTCCTGCTAGTAATAGCTGCAAGTAAACAATACGCACAAAGTGGGCGAGATACCTGTCAGCAGTTGCCAGCAAAAGGTAGCAAGTGGAGAAGGGTATGCAGATTTCATATTCTTTTCTTCACTTTGCTTGTTTTACTCTCAGGCAGAGCACCTGTATTAGTTGCAGTGCTTGCTACAAATCCAGATGGTAAAGAGATGGGAAGAGTATGGGGATGCTTCCCGGTTTTGTATGGGTGAGGTCAGGAAGGCCAAGATGCAGCTGGAGCTGAACTTAGAAAGGGATGCAAAGAGAAATAGAAGGGTTGCTGCAGGTGTGTCTGCCAGAAAAGGAAGCTCAAAGAAAGCCCCATCCTGGAAACATTAAAGAGCAGCTGCATGGGGCTCTGAGCAACCTGATCCACTTGAAGATATCCCTGACCATGGCAGGGTGGTAGGACTCTTAAAAGGCCCTTTCCAACCCAAATTATTCTACGATTCTAGAAGTCTGAGTCTATGATTCTTCATTATGGCTGAATTGCAGAGTGGAGCAGAGGGCACTCTGAGCTCCTGCACTGTAAGTTTTTCATGCCGTTGATATCCATGGCACTGTATTATTAAGTTCCGGGTTAGAGAAAGGATGGGGTCTGACAGCAGCTCAGCCTCCTGTGTGACTGGGAAGATGTATCAGCACAGGCCAGGGTGGGGCAGTGCAATCTCCTGAAACAGCACAGGCAATCCATTTCTGCTAATGGCTCACAGCAGGGTGCTTTTGCAAAATCAGTTCCCTGGAAACAGGACATCGGGCAAAAGTTTGCGACGGTGAGTCACCTTCAAGGCTTCAACACCCTGGGCTCAAGCCATGCTGGTTGGCAGCTGCTCTGTGGCTCTACCACATTGCTTTGGCAGAATGACCAGCATGGGCACTAGGAAATAATCAGCTGGGAATGATTTCTGTGTGAAGTAAGGCCACAATGTATATTTCTCACCCCTAAGTGCACTGTAGGGCACTGTGAAAGAAATGCTGTGCTCTGGCTGAGCACAGGCATCAGAGCAGTCCTCTGGTGCCAGGGAGATCTGAGGATAATTGACAGTGGCTTGAGCACAGCTGAAGATGACAGCCAGGTAGACAGGGCAATAGCAGTGCTGCAGATACGAAGAGGGGCACAAGTAGCTTTCTGCACAAGTGGGACAGACACTCAGCGTCCTTCAGCCAGAACAGGAATATTCACACTCTGACATCGACCAGGATATAAATAATCCTAATGAAGTGGCTGCTGCATTGATAGACTGGAGGCTGCCAGCCTTTAAGTGGTCTGAGCTATGTGCTTGTGCTGTTCTCTCTGCGAGAGCCAGCGTGGCCGGGAAGTGCCTGTGGGGAACAAGGGAGGACAGCAGCAGGTATTCAGGCTCTCAAATTAGTAAACCTAAAAAAAATCCCTGAGATCTAATAGAGAAGTGTTGAATTCTTTTCTGTCAGGCCTTTTAGTTTCTCTGTTTATTCTTTAGTTGCGTTTCAAACCTTCCACTGCAATAATGAGGCATGGAAAGGGCATTTGTTCAGGTAGGTTTGTTCTTGTATTAGTTACTTTTTGGTTTTAAAAGGAGAAAGTACTATAGAATCAAAAGATTCGAGTTAGGATATAACCAAAAATATGGAACAGTTTAAAGTAGAAATGCAATTAACAATTGCAGGATGCAGAGAGCTGATATGGAACAAGGGAAGAAATCAGCAATTGGTGTGGAAGGACAACATCAACCTTTCTGCAACAGCTACGCCAGCAGAAAGCACGTAACGATTCTAGAACACCATATGCCTGTTTTTTTCCTTTCTCCTCTCATATACCAACAGTTTACTTATTTTTATTTTCTTTGCCTTGCTTTTTCCCCTACTCTTCCTTTTTTTACTGCTTCACTGCCATAACTAGAATTCACTTGAGAGTGATTTTACTTTGTACAGAAGTATTAAGGACAGTGATTTCTCATTGCCTCCTTTTTCTCGTCCTCCCCCTCAAGATTTGCTTTAACGACTTGTCCTAATTAAGTTTGAAAAAATTCTTTATTATGTTCCCAGATTTTCTGTGGTGTGATCACTTAACCTGTAAATTATAATTGCAGATTTGGTATCCATGCAGACTGATTATTATAATTGGTACCTGCTACATCCCTTTTAGCTTTCATTATATCTTTGCACTCAAGTAAGCTAAGACAGTTCCATTTTACGAATAAACAAATAAAATATTGCTTCCATATAATATTGTTAACTATTAAAAAGAGAATCTGCTGAGTACTATCTGGGTATGGTAAGAATTAGACCACAGTTTGAAGTAAAAACAACACTTCTGAGCACATTAGAAATGGACCAGAAATCAAACCAATGTTTGTGGGGTCAAAACGAGCCATGTTACCTGAAAACTTGACCAAATATATTTTCAAAAGCAGCTCTGCCTTGCTGTTGCATTGATAAATCTAGTGCTTTTCACTGAAAAGATGAGTGATGGATGGTACAGGCCTTCTTCCAGTAACTTAACTTCCTTGCAGTCTTCCATATAATGAAGAGAACTGTTTGAGATCTGAGCTAATGATTTTGTAGGAATGCCCTGCAAAGCAGAAAAAAATCAAAACAATTTGATCTGAGTTTGGACTAGCAAGGAAAGGATGAGCAGAAAAGTGAAAGAAGGCTCTGAAACAGTCAAAATAGGCTGGTTGACAAACAGCATTAAAATTGCCACTTCTTTTTCATAAAATTTATGCTTCTGTAAAAAGTGTCAGATGTGAAAATTTAATCCAGTAATCTTCACAGAACTTGGCTAAAGTTTTAATTGGTGAGCATTTAAGATTTTTTTTCCTTTCATTTACTCTGAACTGGGGTAAAAGGGTAGAAGAAAAGTTACTGAATTAGAAAATTATTTTAAGCTGTGATATTTTTTAATTACCAGCACATCACTGATGCTGGGTAAAAATAGGAGCCCATTTTCATCTGCTATAAATGGCAGAAATTAATACAAATTGACATTACTCTCTTGCCACTTAATAATCTATATATCCAAGGCACAAGGATTTAATTTATAACATTTTTTGGTTTTGTATTTGATGCTTGTTTTATCTCTTGTACATTACCATTTCATTTACAATAGCACTTAGAAACCAGCTTAAAGGTTTTAAAATGTCATTGCCTTTGTTTCTGTATCTTCATTGACCTAAGTCAATATCCCTAGACTTTTTGCTCTGGTTTAATTCCAAACTTTTTCTTTATCCGACCTAGCCTGACAATCTTGCTCTTCATTCTCATTCCTGAGAATGTTTTATATTTCTGTCCATATTCAGTCTTATGAGGTGCAGATTTGCCAATGGAATGGAGAACTGCAAAGGCCTCCTATGGCCCTTGCCAACACATTGTTTCCAGCATCGGGTTTCTCTTACTTAGTTCTGTGCAGATTTGATTCATATGGAGCTTTTCTTCCTTAGAATGAGAGAATCATAGAATCATTCATGTTGGAAAAGACCTTTAAGATCATCAAGTCCACCTGTTAATCCAGTACTACCAAGTCCACCACTAAACCCTGTCCCTAAGAACAACATCTACCATCTTTTAAATAACTCCAGGGATGGTGAGTCCACCACCTTCCCTGGCAGCCTGTTCCATTCTCATCAAATTAAAATGCAACGCAAAATGCCTAAAATTATAAAAGAAGATAAAAGAGAACTACACTACTACAGATATGTAGTACAAAAATGTACTAACTGTTTCTATAAAAGAGAGATATAAATAAGATGTAGAAATAAATTTCAGCTACTGCTATTGGGCAAGCCATTTAATCCTACTGGTGAAATAGTTCTTGGTACCAGCACTAGCTCTGCCCTGCAGCTGTCTTAGGTAGTGTATTTGCAGGCTAGTACAGCTTTCTCAGTGCAATCATAACAGGGACGTTCTGCAACTCCTCCAGCAGAGCCCAGCAAAGCAGTACTATTTTCTCCCTTCCACATTTCCTTTTCTATCCACCTATTCTCCCTTCCTAGGGAGCTTATAAGGAAGCTTTACCTGTTTCTCCTACCATTCCCGTCTTGGTTTCCTAATTCCTCCTTGCCCCGGTTCCTGTCAGCTATCACACCATTCTCTATCCGGCTGTATTTCAGCCCTCCTCCTCCCTTTCACCCAGTCTTGTTTATAAGCTCTGTGGGATGTGGAAGTTCAGCGTTTGCACAAAGCATTGCTTTTGTGATTGTTGCAAGTCTATTGTTTATAATGCAGGCAGTCATCTTAAGCTATTTGCAAGTTCAAAATTCACTATATTGTTGCATATTCACAAACTTTCAGCTAGAAAGCATTCCTGACTGTTGTAACCATCAATTCACACCACGGGAATATGAAATCACCTCGATGAAGCAAATTGTTTCCACTGGTGATCATACTACTTTAAAAGGATAGAGATCTTGTTCTATCACAGAATATAGACCTATTATGGACACATTGTCTAGATTAATTTCAAGCTGTGAGAGTATAGACTGTGTCAAGCTTTTCACAATGGGTAATGTGCTAAAATAATAAGAATCAGAGTTAGGAGTGAAATCTGCTGAAAAATTTATTTTAGCTGTTTTTACCTAAGGGGCAGCCATGTCCTGAAAAAATCAGTGCTGTGGAGGGGGCTTTCCTACAACCACTGGCACAGAGTGGAAAGTCACCTCTGCAAGCCAGGGAGGGCCACTGCTGGGATCAGATGAAAGGGAAGTTATGGCAGCCTGGAGAGGCAGGGGGGAAAAGCCCAACTGCCAGGGGAGAAGGAGACACGGGGCTAGCAGGTCCCCACAAGTGAGCCACAGAGCCATACCAGCCCTTCTTGGAAATGGGTGGCCATCCCAGTCCAGATGAGAGCATTCAGAATGGATTTACACTCTAAGAAGAGCCATGTTATTTAAAATGAATTAAAATACTAATTCATGAAGCCGGACTTGTGCTAACAAATGGTAAAAAATGGCTGAGAAAGGCCTGATATCCACTTGTCTACAGTAGAGTTTCCTTCAGAAAGAAGTAGGCTGCTAGGTCATGGAGCTTGGTTTACTGATTGTATTGATGCTGGCTTACTCAACTAATTAAAATCCTCATTAGTGATCTTAACTGAAAACCTGCTATTTTCAGGTCAGGCTTCTGCCTGCATTCATTTGCCTGATCCTGGGGTTAAAGCACATGGACTCAATAGCAGAAAATAGCTCTTCCCAGCTACCTCACCCTCTCCTGGTGCGTCCTTGACGAGAGACTTGATCTGTTCGACTTTCTTTACCAGGTTGTAAATGTGAAGGCAAGAACTTTCCACTTGTCAGACACACAGAAGCTAATTTCTTAGCCTTTGAAAAATAAGGTGTCTGATAAAAAGGCATCAGCTGTATTTATTAAGTCACTGATATTGGTCTGAGCAGTGTGTGAGTATAATCAGGTTGACTGGCTAAGTACCCTGAAGACTTTGTGTTGCAACAGACCTTAAGCTGTATACACACAAGCTGCAACAGCACTCTGAAAACCCATGACTGAGATACCCAGCAGTAATATTGTTGTGTGCAGGTAATACAGACCTGCTTGGTTAAAGAGGGAGAGTGAAGGATTTGCACACAGAGGTGTGCAGGATTGTATATGAACATTGCTGTGAGTACTGAGTTATCAGCTTCCCCTAAAGCACACCGATGAAATAAGTTTTCCACGGCTTACTATATCTTTAAAGGTCTGAACAGCCTTTTGTTCTTCAGGTAATCAGTTCACAGTGCAGCGTGGCTGCAGTGCACTTCAGGATTTCTGCCTTTAAAGAGATTATTCTGAGCCACATATAATAAATACAACTGCCAAGATTCATGCTGATTGAAAGAAATGAATCCCTGTTAAAGCTGAATGTAGCTACATAAAACAGAAATGGTACACTAGAGTTTATGCCCTCTACCTCCTCCTCATTCTCTCATGAACAAAGATTAAACTGGGTCTAAGAACATTTGAAAAATTTGTTTCTGTGGTGAAAATCTTACCCTGTTATCTTGTCACCAAGGATGTTTCGCAGTTTCACCCATATTTGAATGTGTCCACAGTTGCAAACACAAAAAACAAAATATGAAGAAATCTTCCCTTATTTTTTAAATACTCTATGCCTATAAGGTGCAATGTCTCTTTAAACATTGCTGATTAATACTTCATTTTCTACATTAGAATTATTATTAATTATTATTAATAATGGCAAAATGCTAGTGTAGATTGCACTTCTAAGGAAAATTATTTTTAACAGTTTCTTTACTGTAGAATTGCATAGTATTCTCAGCTAATAACAAAACTACATACTCTCTGTTGTTTTCTAAACATGGGAAAAAAGCTCTTTTCCAGATGACAAATCCTAATGCTTTATAACCTAATATGGGGTCATCTGGAATGGAACCATTTTTTTAAATGTCATGTAGGATATAATCACCTAGACATATTCTGAATCACGATTTTGTATTCTGACTGATGATTTCATAGACCAAAGAGAAATGTCACTCAGGGAGAGGATGGAAAAACATCCCCACCTAAATGAATAGAATATGCACTTTTTTGCTAAGTTAAATGATGTGTTAGATAAATTATTTTCAAAAGAACAAGATTAAGTGTTTCCTCAGCCAAAAATTTGTATTTTCTTATACAATATTTCAAAAGTTCTAACAGAAAACATTAGATTTTAAAAGCTATGGGTAACATTATAAATGCCTATATTCTGTTTTATTTTCCTTACAGAGTATTTTCTACTCATAACCTCAGACAGAAAACATCAGTACAGCTGCATCAGTCAGGCCAGGGACTGCTTGTTTGCTTCATCTTCCAGAAAGCACTAAGAATTTATCTCACGTTATATTTTGTATTAAACATACACCATTACCTCTACAAATGGTTTTCCACAATATACGTCTCTATCGGGAAAGAATGAAACAATTCTGGTAGAGCCAGATGGAAAGTATAGAAAACACTGTGGGAAGTTTTGTCATGAAGGAAGACATAATTTTAAAATAAAACATTTCTGCTAAATATTTTGAAATTGGGCTACAAAATACAGGTCATAAAAGCTTTTATCCGTAAATTAGTATTCTCTAAATGCTGAGAACACCAGCACACTATGCCATTATTAAAACCTCAGGCTTTTCCATGTTTCTTGTGATTTTGTAGGATGAAAAAAAAGGAAAGACATTTTGGAAACATATGGTTCTAGCTGCAAATAAGACAGTTGCACGGTATGAATTGCTTTGGAAGTGTCTGGCTTCTAGTGTGAAGTAGAAAGAGAAACAACTTCAAGTTTAGGAAGCACTGGAGATCAAGAACTGCTGCAACGCTCCATGCTCCTTTTTTACTATTATTATTTTATTTTCCCATGGAGAAGTGCTACCTTTATCTTCTCAAAACTCATGGCCTGCCTGAATGTCATCCTTCCTTTCCACTCTCTTAAACCAACGAACCCTCAAAAAAAATTCTACCCCAATTAGAAGTTCCTAGGATCCTTCTCTCAGATGGGACACAGTGAGAACCTTTTCATGCCCTTTGCCAGATAATTACAAGCTTTTTTCTCTTATGCTCCACTAAGGAATATGACACTTTGTGTAAGTTTTCCTGAGAAGCACTGTCATCTCCAAACCCTGAAGAATTACAAGTGCTCATAGCACCACTTCAATGCATCTTCCAAGGTTTAATACGAAATAATATTGCTGATATTAATTGCTGTAATACTCATGCTACAATCATCACAAAGGCCAATTACCCATCTGTTCTATGCACCTGATGAAACTCTAGAGACTTTCCTCTTGTGGAATACTTGGTCGTGTAGAGACAGAATATACACTGGAGCTTCGGGGAACAAGGGTCTGAGGAAAATATTTGGCTGAAAGAGAAGATATCATGAGAGAGCTTTATGGGAAACCAGGGAGAAGTGGATTCTAAATCATTACCCAAATAGAGGAGGCACAGTTGTCTGGTAATTTAGACACAGACTGGATTCCCTACAGTGAACAGGACAGTGTAGGCTGTTCACTTGGACAGTATGGGCGCAGTATTTCAGCACTGTCACCAAGAAAGACCATTGGTAGCAGAAGTGAAAAAGGTCGATGAAGATGAGGTTAACAAATGTTAACAAGGCTCATACACACTGATCATCGTGTTGGGCTCCGACCTAAACAAAAAGATTTAGGGAAAAGGTTTAATGCAACACTAGTAGCAAATCCTCCCCCACAGAGTGATTCATAAATGTTGTTTTAACTACAGTGCAATCAACATTCTTGACACATGGTGACGCAGACTGAACAAAAGCTAATCTTGACATAATTTATCCTGTTTTTTTGATGTTAGGACCTGTTTTTTAAAAAGCAAGGGTGTATTCTTTAGGTTTCTATGTATTAATAATATATTTTATCAGACTGACTGCCACAAGTAGAAAAACAGGTCAAACTGTTGAACATACACAATGTTGAAATAGCGTAGTGGTAGCAGATCATCAAGCCCTTGTACATCCTTCCCACTTGCAATTTCATGTGCTGGAACACACATACAAGCGTTGAAAGATGTGTTAGAAAACAATCCTGTTTTGAAATAGTGCTCTCCAGATCCTTCCTTCTAATTGCACAGGCTCCAACCTTGCTAAACCCACTAGGAGAGGCAAGTTGCCTGTGGCCAAAACAAACTAAATGTATTTAGGCCCTTCACAAGCACAAAACTTAACCAGCATCTCTCCACTGCCAGCACAATAAATATGCCTTAACACAGAACAATCAACTCCTATGTCTGTAATTCTGGGGACCTTTTATGAGGTGCATTGAGTGCTCTCAGGGTAACTATGCAGGTGTAACTAAGCAACTACTGGGCACCAGAGAGAATGAACATACACAAGTAAAGGATAGAAGTTCCCCAGTTATCAGGGTGAGAGTATTTCTCAGAAAATAGTCACTGCATTTTGAATATCTTAGGCCAGGCCCTTGAAGATTCCTACAACATTTTCCAAAGAAAAACTTGGGTGCTTTCACAAATCTGCTGGATATCAAAACCCATGAATTCAGAGACAGTGTTTTTGTGAGAGAAAAACCTCCCCCCTTCCCCTTGATGTCTCTTCCCCAGACTCTACTTTCTCTTACTGTTCCTTTGTCTAACTTTCCCTTTGAGATGGTCTGAGCACAACTAATGTGATAAGACAATGCACTCAACTTGTACTTAGCTTTGAAGTCTTCTGCTTCTATTTCAGACCTGAAAAAGGACTCACATGCCCAAAAACTCATCTAATTTTGCCAGAGACACAAGCTGGTCTAATAAAAGATACTGCTTTCACCAAGAAAATCTGTCTTGATTATGTCTTTAGGCTGTCATAACAACAGCACCACCACCATTATTCTTCATGTGACACAGTCAATCAGTAGATATTTTTTGTCTTTCCATAAGTGATCCATGAAGCTAAAATAAACCAGGCACTGGGTTTTTTTTTAGACTGATGGCTCAGAGAAAGAAGGAGAGAGCACGACAAATAGTACTCCAACCAGCAGAGCCATAATTCAGACAGAAAGTATGTGTGGGAAAGGAAGGGGCAGAGGTGGGGGAACTTGTGGTTTCAGAAGACATATACAAACACCTGAATTAAAAAATTAAACTCAGAACCACAGTATGGTGATAACGGACAGATATGTTCAACCAATGACATCTAAAGGTCAAATAAACTCATGAATTAAATCAATATTATTTGTGGGAAACTTAAAATGTTGAATTAAACTGATTGTTACTCTTAAACACTGAGGCTGAATACTTTTGCTTCCAGATTTCTTTTTATTCCTTTTAAAGACTCGCATCTATCAGGAGTGTCATTTCGAGAAGAAACAGAAGAGAAAAAACAGATGTAACAAGAGAAGGAGATAATTTGCCAAACAAATGCAGGGCTGAATACAAGCATAGAGTGAAAAAGGACATAAGCAAAATAAGGAGTCAGGAGTGTTTGAATAAGCACACTGAAGAAAAGGAAAATGGAGGAAATAAAAGAGATGCAAATATTTTTACTAGATGTCCAAAACAGGGAAAAAATTGGTGACTCTTAGAAACATTATGTAGATCAAAAGTACCTATGAAGAGACAGAGGGGAATGACACACAGCTTGATCAACAAGAAAGGAAGATGATTCCAGTGGCAGCATTGTAACCTCCATAAAAGACTATACAGCAAAAAGAAGCAGAGCCAATAGCTTTACTAATTAGGCATCAGAAACAGAAATTCAAGAAAGCTGATTTTTGTCCACTGTTTTCACATAATTTCTGCTATAAATGTTAAAATTTAATCTCAAACTACAGCATTTATTATAAAACTCAGTTTCTAAACATGATAACTGTTTCATGTATTCAGATTCGTTTACTTTATTAAATGCCTGATCTGCTAAAGGTAAAGCAAACACTGTCACATCAAACTTTTTTCATTGACTACTGTACTGCTTTCAGTGAGTAACAGCAACCTGTTTCCCAAGTATGTATCTCCTTGAAAAAGATGTCTATTTAAAGAAATGAGTGGGGTGATCTTCACATATATTTTCTGACTTCCAGCTTGGATCCATCAGAGTTTTAGTCATAGAATCATTCTTCAGCCTTCTCTAAGGACAGCCATAACAACCAGACATCTGAATTTCAGCATAAGATTTTATCTCTACTGAGCATCATCTTCTGTCCAGGAGCAATTGTACTCAATTGTCAGTGTTATAAAACATGGATAAGTCAAGAATGCCTGTTACGGTGTTCCCCTCCATAAAGACATGGAACTCACCACAAAAGCTTTGAGATGTGCATTACCTGTTGTATTTAATTTGTGCTCTTCCTCTGTGTATTTGAGCTCCCCAACACCATCAGCAGCACAGAGGGTGTTTTGAAAAAGACACTGACCTCAGCAATGAGAACATAGTATGGTGACAAAATTTTCTGCACTAGTTTTCCTCTGCAAGATAATGCTCCTCAGCTGCCCTGTTGAGGTTTCCTTTCACTGTTTCAGGTACAGTGACCTTTTTCTTTGATCTTGTTCCTTCTCACATATTACTTTGAATTACAAGGAGCTTATTTTCTTTTCTCATTTATATTTCAAAATACAAATCATGCTTACTAACTCTCTTGCACCCCATCTAATTTTTAAAAGTTTACATTTTTCCTGTTTAAACAAACAAACAAAAAACTACATAAAAAACATACAAAATACCTCAATCTTAATGCCATGAGTCCAGTTCTCCTGGGCCATGGATAATCATCAAGAGAGGTCCTGCTGAAATGTACAGAACTGAGCTAACCACACCAGTGGGTTAATACAAACCACTTAGTATTTTTCTCAAGAGGCTCAACAATTGCTAATGATACAGGCATGTTGCAGAAAAACATCTAATTTCCTAAAATAATGCTGTTATTTCTTTCATGCTGGTCTTTCTCTACTAATACTCTACTTATGTGAGTATTTTCCATAAGAATACCTGTTGGATTTTCTGGTCATGCTTTTAATTTTCTGTCCATGTAATCATATTAATGAATTACTTGGGCAGCAGCTTTCCTTCTCAAGAATGAGGTGTCAACTGAGTTCATTTGCAATCTGAAATATGTCCACCTAGCAACCAAGCTTATAAAAATGCTGTATTCAAATTCCTAACCGTGTATTCAAAATTACTTCTGGAATTCAGCAGTCATATCAGCTTATTACAGAAATGGAAAGTCTGATTGCATTATGTCAATTTAAAACTAAACTATTTTGGTAAATTTCGTTTCAAATTCAGATAATTTTTACAAACTTTTCATTTTAAGTACTCTCAAAAAAAAAAAAGAAAAAGAAAAAAGAAAAGAAAAAAGAAAATATCAATTTTTTGCTTTTTAGTATCTCTGTTAATGATGAACATTTACATGCTGAACAGTTTTGTAATTTAATATTCACAGAAAATAAAGTAAAATTTAATAGTTCTGCCAATATAGTAAACTCTGTATTGTGCAACATTTACTTTCATATCTCTGACATAAAAACTGTGACATATGACCTAAATAATTCAGGTCAGGCAACAGGATAAAATCTTTTATTAGCTAAAACTTGTTTATCTATGAGGTCTTTCTTGACTGACACACATTAAAGCAATTAATGTACAAGAGAATTTCTCCTTGCTCATTGAATTTCTTGCATGCAGTAAGACTACTGTGCCTAGGTAACCAAGCCACAATAACGAATTCCCTGTTTTTACCAAAAAAACCAGATGTAGGTTTTGGCGTTTTTTGCAAGTCGTGTCTGTTCAAACAGTCACAATGTGGCCTCTGATGACAAGACCATTACACCAAGACTGTGATTTGCAGTGGAAACCTACTGCAAATACAACTAAAAAAGGAAAAGAAAAGAAAAAAGAAAATTTTAAAAAAAGTAAAGAAAAAAAAAAAAAAAAAGCAGTCTGCAGTGAAATATGTCCTTGACCTCAAACTTCCTCACCGCTTTCTGTTCTAAACTGAATTATTAGTAATACTTGAAGAAGAGACTTCTAAGTTACAGCTTTTCTACTTGCATTTTGATGGATTTGGTGGCATGAACAGGAGTCTTACATAAATAAGGCTTGTGGACTAAAATCTGAAAACATTTGCACCACCAGCATATTTAGGTATTAGCATTTGCACAGTTGCCATCCCATTCCTGCTTCTAACCATGAGCAAATCTTGCAACAATGCATTCACCAATTAGAATATATTTCTTATTTGAAATATAATTTATGATTAGGCTCTGTTGATGGGTGCAGACAGTTCATCAGTATTGGGTTCCTACCTGGCTGTGAGTGACTTTTTCACTAAAAGAGTGTTGTGCTTCTGCTAATAAAGTCTTCTGGAGAGCAGTGCTTAGACACAGCCATTTATCCAACTATTCTGCTTTCAGACCAGAGCAGAATTAAAATCTGGCAACAGAGACTGTGAGCAAACACATACCAGTTACCACCTGCCCACCTGGAGACACCATTTTATTTTTCTGCAGTGACAGGAGATGCTTTATGCAATATTTGTATTTGGGGTTTTTTCCCCACATATTTGGCAAAGCATTAAAACTGAGAATCGGTAAAATAATATTTTAAGTATAATAGGAAAATAGTAAAATAATATTGTGACTTCAATAAGGACATCTTGTACAAGCATAATAAAAAGTAAGATTCATGAGGCCAATAAGGTTGATAAGACAAAGATTCCTTGTAGAAATGTAGTTGTTTAGACCAGCAAATCTGATATGGACTTAGTTTTTATAACACTGCTCAATTTTACACAAATAAATGAAGTTCTGGCAATATTTTTCACCTAGCCAAGGGTGACTTTCCACCTTCAGCCAACACTACGTATCATGTACACTTATCACCTGATTGAATAAACCATTTAAGTTATATATTAGTAGTAGTAAGTTTTGGTATGAAGCTATAATTTACCACTAAACGGAGCTTGAATGTAATTTTTTCCCCATTGATCTCTGCTCCAATTTGATAGCTCTTTTCAGCAGATGGCATTTTTAGAAAAAAAAAAAAAACCAGATTCCAACTGTTCTACCAAAAGAAGGGCTGGATTCGAGGGGAAAAAATGGGTTTGCTAAATGCCAGTTATTACCAACTCCAGATCTGGTAATTTAAGCTGAACTCGGTTGACTTGGATGAAATAACAAATTGATTTACAGGCAAGAAAGAATTCTCACAGCTCTCTGCTCCCCAGCTGGCTGTAGCTACTAAAGTATGGTCAATGATTTGGTGAATGGTTCTCTAGAGGAGGGAAAGGGAAGTAAAATGACAAAGAATTACATAGTTTTTTTGAAGAAGCCTTCCAAAAATCCCCCTGAAATTTAACATACAGAGGAATAATGGTTGGAGCAAAGTATGCTACAATTTATTGGTAAATTACTTCACACAACAGTAATGTGAACCTAGATTTAGGTCTACATACTGAAAACACAGGTGTGCTGATTGACACCAGGAAACTGAGGGACTTAACAGTGTAATAAAAAGTATACAAAATACAGATGAGGATGTATGTTCTGCAGTAACAACTCCACTGCAAGTAAGATGCTTCAATATGTCCCAGAAACCTTGGAAATTAACAAAGTCTCCTCTGCATAAAAATTATCTATTCGTTTTGCAGTAAATGTTTTGTGCTTATTTTGCTAAATTAATTGAGCATTTAATCAAGTATATGAAGTGTTAAAATGCTATATTAAGAACACTCTTTTTATTGGAAATTTGAGCAATATGTATTACTTTGTTTTTTTCTTTTTGGGCTAAACACTACTTTACTTACAAGGTGAATGAGTGATACTTTTGGACCCGTCAGTTGAATAGCCCTGTGATCATAAGATCAGAGATTTTCCAGTTATTTGAGTCACATTAGTAACAGCTCAGCTAATTAGCAATTTTAAAAGGATCAACTCACTAACAAATTAAAAGAAGTATCTGTATACAAAGAGAGATTGTTCGGTTTGGCTCCAGTCTTGATAGTAATAAATAAAAGCATCTATTGTGTGAAAGCGGGGAAATGTCTCATCTGTAGTGATAGGGATTCATTTTGGAATGACACAGCCGCAGTTTCTATTTTCTCAGTGTTTTGTGGGGTATGTTTTGGTTTCTGCTTATTGAGAGTGAAATTTAAGGTCAGAGGCTAAATGATGTCAAAATGCCTTCCCATCATTTGATGTGACAAGGCAGCTGAGCTGTTCAGGATGTGTCCCGAATGCCACAAATATGTGGCAATGTTTAAGGGAACACTGTTGGTAGACTTACTGTTTCTGCCTGCAGATAATTTTTCAAAAGTAAAGTTAACAAGGACATCTTTGAAAATATTGCCATACCCCTCTAAAAGTGGAAATGCTTTTATTCTAAAGCAAAGAGACTGCAATAGAAAAAGTGATTCTAGAGGCATTGGCTGAATGCCCTGTTGCCCCAAGCACTGTGATGTCTTTTATGGATGCTATGAAACATTTCAGTTTGCCTTGGCAGTACAGAGCATGTGATCCCAGCCTCAGCAAAGCATTCTTTCTCTTCGGGATACAGCTATGGAGTGATTTTTCCTAGGAGATTAGATGAATCTAGCCTGGGCATCTGCAATACTTTTTTTTCTCACATAATGGAAAGCTTTTAATCAGAAATGCGACACAAGCTAGTAACAGGAGCCTTCTTGGTTTTCTCAAAGCAAAAGCAAGGACATCAAACAAAATAAAAAACTCCAATGACCTTAAACTAGTACCCTAAATATGCAGCAGAGAACTCTTACTACTTGGAGAAAACAAGGAACTACATGTTCCAAAAAGAGGTTGTTACTGCAAGTTTAAAAAGTATTCTAAAGCAAGCTACTTGCTGGCATAACATTATCCTTGTATCATACTGAAAAAAATTGTTGAAATTACTTCAGGATTGCTAGTCGGAACATATCAGGAGTACTATGAATAGAGTGCTCTGACTTCCAGGGGGCTGGTATCAGGCACTGTGGAAAGAATAGATGGCCAAAGCCACAGGGCTTTAGTCTGTGACTATGAAGTCAATAGATTTTGTAAGTGAATGCCAGGACAAGACGCACAGACTATAGCTCAGCAATTTCTGAGAGGAAGGTTATGAAAATACATTGCTTGTAATGTATTAAAAGCTCTGGTGATCTTTCATTCAAAAAGCTCTGTCATGATCTGTCATCTCCTGAGATGAGACCTTCCTGTCACTGTTTCATACTGAGCACAGTAACCCATTGCTGCCATAAATGACACCACATTAGAGAAGGAAAAATTTTGGCTGATGGATCTCCAAGAATTGATTTTAAACTTCCCAGGAAGAGTCTTAGGACAAATTAAAACAGTCTAGTAGGTTTTCATTGTAGTTGAAATGATATACAGTTATATATATTCTGCTAGGATAATTTATCAAAGTGATGGAGTTTTGTTGTTCTCAGTTGAAGCATTTCTAAACAATATGTTAGATAAATCACAACAAATAAAAGCAAATAAAGGAAACGTATTAGTGCGAAGACAAGTCCTGTAGGAAAAGTAAGAGTTTAATAGAAGCAACCTGAACACTGATGTTCATATGCTGGTGGTCTGAGGGATGAAGGGCTGGAGAAAGGGTTTGGAGAAATTAAAATAGTTTTAAAGCAAGAGAAGAAGGAAAGTATATCTGACATCTAAAATAAAAACAGTGTCATAAATATCTTCAAGTATTTCAACCAAAGTCATGAACAGCTGAAGCTAAGTGGAACTTTTTTTTTAATAAAGAACATAACTTAAGAGTGAAAATAAATTAGTGCATAGCAGAAAAAGCAAAATAATATAATAATCATATAATAACCACATAATCAAGAAACTAAAGGCAACAAAAAAATGTGCTTTTCATACTAAAAATTATCAAGAGGAATAATTTTAATTGTAACTAGTGACTCATACTCAGGAAAAAAAACCACAAAAATTAAATTCAAAACATATAAAGCATTGATTTTCTCCTTCTCATGTCTCTAATTTATTTTACACAAGCTTTTAAATGGAGAATTTACAAGCATGAGTACAATAAGGACCCAAAAGGACAAGTGTAAATAAACGGACTCCACACTATTTACATCACAATTTGCTAGAAATCCTGTGCTCATCTGTCAATGCCTTTGCACCCCAGAAGAGCTGCATAAGTCAACACTAAATAGGAAAGATGATGCTTTTCCCTAAACCATCTGACATAGCTGTGGCAAGCAGACCTGACTGGCTCCAACTGATGCAGGCTGCACCTAACTGGGCTCTGCCGGCAGCAGCCAGAAATCATTCCTGATTCCAGTTCCAGGTGGGTTACTGGAGTCCCATACCTTCCTTAGCCTGCCAGATCAGTGTAAAATGGGCAAGCCTAAATTCTGTCCCAGAGTCTCTGGAGTGTCAGAAAATTTAAAACGATGTCTTCACTTTCATCTGAGTACGTGACAGCAAAACTGAAACGTATGTAACACATAGTTTTTCAAAGACGAGGTCCCCAGTACTGATCACTCGGCAGTACGAGTGCATCGGGGCTAAGTATTCAGACCCCACACTCCCAAGCAGTTTGGCTGTATGTGTACTGAAATGCTAAATGCTTGCAATTGTTTTCTGTAATATGCAAGGGCCAGTTGGCTGGCATGTAGAACAGTTAAGCCTTTATTGTTGCTAGACTTAACATTTGCAGCAAGGTTGAATAAAGCCATTATCAGTGAGACTTCCATCTGTTGTTTCAGGAATATAGCACGGGGCTTTTTAAGCAAATGCAGAGACCTATGCGCATTACTGAGGCTGAGCCGAAAACAAAGGTACCAGAAACACTAAGCCACTTAAAACCATGCGAAATTAAGGGTCTTGTCTGCTTCTGTACCAATTGTTCACAGCAACTTGTCCCCATAGATTTTCATGCAATCCCAGCGAGGAGCTAGATGACTTTATTTCCGTCAGGCATTCACCAAAAAATACTCCTTGAAGATGCAAATCAGTACATCTGGTCACCAAGGAAAGTATATTTGACTACTGAGATAAATACTTAATGGGGGTATATCAGCATCTGCTTTTACCTGGTACTGAACACTGCTTATTTATTTAAAATATAATTATAAATATGCCTTTATATTGTAGTATTCCCAATGATTACAATCCAGACTACAGTATAACAGTACTGCAGTCTGTAGAAATAAAGAAAAAAAAAATTACTTTTCCCTCATATTCTGTAGAATTCAGTACTGGAGTGACAAAACAAAGGACAGAGTGATGAAGATCATCTTATAAGTACTAGAAAAACAGAAACATTTGTCATAAGCATTTTAAAGCATTATTATTAAATAGCTCTTAGATTTTATTTTCCTACTTTTCTCCTCAATGTAATTGCTATTGTTTTCCTTCAGACATAGCTACAGTGAAGCAAGTCTTACTGTTGAGTGCAGGTAATGCGTCATGGTTCACCTTGATGGTTTGGATTTTCTTATCTAATTTCACCATCACTGTGTTACACAGATTTAATGAAAAAATCAGATAGCCCGTTCAGGATGGGGTTGCTTATACCTCTTTCACTCCTTCCAAAGTGATTTGCTCTTCCACAACTGAAGACTTCTTAAAGCCTTAACAAGTACACGTTTCAGCCATAAAAGGTGTAGGATGTGGCCAAATGTTTAACTTTGTTTTACAGCTTGCTGGAAAAAAAAAGATTTGCCGTGGTGAAGCTGCTCATTTTGACAGACTGAAATGGTCTTTGAGGAATTAACGTCCTTATGAAGTACTGACCTTAAAATATCTAAAGAGCATTTTCTTTTAAGCTTTCTTTTTGGAATTCAGCACAGATATTACAGGTGGTCTGTGACATGGTCAGTTGTCTGTTTCAGAAACAGATGAGCTTAGCAAATATTTCCTGCTATTCTATTATATTGAGGAGTTTGGCTCGATGATCCTTATGGGTTCCTTCCAACTCAGTATATTCTATATTTTTGTCTTTGTCAAAGATTCTCTAGTTCAAAAGCATGTGCTGCTCCTCACCTTTGATATTAAATGCCGTTTGGTATAAAAAACCATAACAATATTGGGTCAGGTAGTTTGCTTAGTTTTTAACAGCTGTTTTAAAACATCAAGACTTTAAAATATAGTTTTAAGATAAAATTTTATAAAATTAAATTAAAATATTTCAAAAGCATATCTATATCACAGCACATCAGATGTACTCATTAATTAAACACACAAACACACACATATAAATGACTTCTCTTTTAGAAATTGTGATGGAAAATTTTACTTTGTAAATCTAAGAAGGGAAACTGACAATATTTGGATCCAAATTTTGATATTTCTTAAGGAGAAAAACCACATAAAAAATTATGGCTCTTGGCATTTCGCACCAAGAGGTCTGTGTTTACGCTCAAAATGTGTCCTTGAGGTTGTAATAAATTCTGCATTTTCTCTAACATAAAGAGGAACAACCACATTGTAATCTATCACATCTTATGCAAACTGCTGCTGAATTTACAGCAATGAGAGAGGAATAATCATACATTCAGGCAAATTATCCTTTAGCCCATATAGAAGGAAATCAGAGAGACGGAGGCTCAAAAAAAAGGATTGTGGAATAATCCATTTACTCTCAGATAGGAAAACATATAGTAAGTACTTATTTATTTATGTGCCTCAAAATTGGTCCTTAAAAATGCCCATCTAGTACAATACATACTTTCTTTAGAAAAACAAACAAACTATGAATACAGATATTACTGGCAAATACTTCCAAAAATTTTGCCAAGTCACCACCTAAGACAAATGCCATTCTATCTCCACCACACGTAAAACCAAATGCAAGCTGCACACCATTCCTGTGGTCTGCAAAAACAAGACAGAATGCAAAACAAAAGACTGGGTTACAAAAGAGTGAGAAAAGTTATGGTTACACAGGCTTACAAGAGGCTTAATAATATATTTGGTACAGAGCAGAAAATCCTGTTGTTCCTAGAGCTTTCTGCAATACTTGTTAATGGGCTGGTTTGCTTTTTGGACTGGATTTTGTTATTCTTTTGGGACACCTATATGTAGTTAAAGCACACACAGAGGCACGTGGATGATGTGAACACCCTTTTGGTTGCTCTCTTGTAACCTGCAGTCTCTGCTTTCCACCTACTTACCTCGTTACAGACTGGTCACATCTTATTTCACTCTTTAAATTCCAAGGTCCGTGCAGTCTTATGCCTTTTACAGGCAGGAAGCAGTTAATAGATGTGGCAATTAAAACAGTGTGACTTAAAATAATGAGGCATGTTCACATGAACTGCAAAGTGTGGTGGAAGTGTTGTTGCTACGGAGGTGCAGCTATAACCAAGCTGTCAGTGGGTACTGGGCTCTTACAACACAAAAATCTAGCATTTAAAGAGAGAAAAAATTTTGTATGGCAGTTCTTTGGTTTCCTTTGGTGCCTAATGTAAGGAAAGGCAGAAAGGTTGAAATAAGCATATCGTGGGTGTTGGATACTCTGAGAAGTGACTTCCTTCAGTTTTTAACTGCATCTCCCATTCTGTGACAAAGCTGCAAATCGCTGGCAATAGAGGAAAAAAATATCCAACATTAGTCGCTTTCAATTATTATAGGTCAGCTTTAGGAAATAACAGTATTAGAAAAAAACAGAGACTAGCATTTTGATCATCTTGCAGCAGAATCATAAAAGTACTGACGGTCTTAACTACACTAAAAGAGAGATGGACTGCTACATAAAGTTTAGTGAAATTCCAAATCAGCAGTAACTGTCATTTTCACCAAAATATTTTCATCATCTCCTCTTTTGTGTTTTTTTTTTCCATTCTCACTTCTTAGTGAATTTGGTTTACTGCACAAGATGAAAGGCCTAATCAGAAACAAAGCTCCAGGACAGCAGTGCCCACCCAAACACACATCACTTTCCTAAGAATGCAATCAGAAATAAAATACTACAAATAGACGTGGCAGAAAATAAGAAAAGCAGGAAATAAAAAAGCAGCTGTTATTCTAAGACCCTATAAGTAATTACATTGTCGAGTTCAGTAAATGAAAGCCTTTTTTTCCCTTTTTAATTAAATATCTTTAAGAGCTATTTTTGAAGCCTCCGTCTTTCACTGCTTGATATCCTCTCTCTCATAATCTCCTTCGCTCCCCACTTGGGCAATACAACCCAAGTGTGATTTAAAGAAATGTGTGAAGTAGCAAAAGCAATAGGATGTTTATGACACCTGGATTTTCAATAGATTAAACGAGGGAGGAATGCAGAAGCCACAACAAAAACCCTTCAGTAGGTTGGAGTGCAATAAACTTCAACCTATAGTAACTTAATAATTTCAGCTCTTTCAACCCCTGAGGTTTTGTCCTTGTTTTGAAAACTATTGTTATCATTCTTTATAATATTCTTTAAATCCCTTGGGCCTTTGTATATGCCAGTCTTGACCAGTTTGCTTGGTACACAATCCTCTCCTCGCACTTTTCAAACATCCACGCAAGTACACAAAGCTCCCCCATGGATTTGGCACTATTCCTAAGAGATGCAACCTGACTTTCGTAACAGGCAGCTTCGGCAGTGGCTGGGAACAGTCTGTGTTTCAAAAGAGAAGAACTGAGAAACATGAAATTAACATGAATCCAATTGTAATTTTGACACTTTTATGTTACCCTTTTTCCAACCTCTCCTGTTACATCTCAGTCCCCTACACAGTGTGCCCCACTGGCTGAGAAGGCAGCACAACGTATCCACTGGATACTGTCAGGAACAAGCTGTACATTCTCACATTTATTTAAAAACGCTGTTAGTATCACAGCGCTACATTTAAAAGAAAGCAAAGCAACACGACAGAGATAGGCCCACCTACTAAAGAAATTATAAATGAGACTTACAAAAATATGGATTTGAATTCAATTTATATTTAAGGAGTTACTTTTGATGAAGTTTTTGCACAATCAGAAATATGATTAAGACACATTTTTCAGATTTTTAGGGGATAGAGGATTAGATGTAGCCTATATAATAATTTATCTCTAGGAGTTGTACTTTGGCAAAATAACAAGCATAAAGAAATATCTGGCAGAAATTGGGAGAGGAAAATTCTATTCTTCTAAAAAAGTATTTTTTATAAAGTTAAAAACTCTGAGGTAATAGGAAGTCTTTCCTAATTAAAAATTGCAGAATTGCTTCCCTAGAAACAAATGTGCTTCTTGATAGTTTCACATGATACAAAATAGAATTATTAGTTGCTAGCATCAATATTATCAGTGATCTTAGATGGGATTATTTATGGAATAAGACATTAGGCCACTGCTCAGGAACTGGCTTGGCATTGGAGAGAAGATGGTGAACCGTTGCACTGTGCATCACTTTTGTATGTTCTTTTATAGTTATTATTATTTTCCTTTCCTTTTCTGTCCTATGGAAGTGTACTTATCTCAACCTGTGAGTTTTACCTTTATGCTGATTCTCTCCCCCATTCCACTGGGGGCAGTAAGCAAGTGGGTATTTGGTGTTTTAGCTTCCAGACCATGTTAAACCAATAGCAGAATTCTTCGTCTCTTCTTTAATCGCAGAATACTGCACAGACACCTTTTGGGATGTTCAGGCAAATTGCTCCCTGAGGTGCAAAAGGTCCATAAAACCCTCCTGTCAAAACTTCTATACCAGTAAGATAATTCTTTGACACGGGAATTGTTGCATCTTTATTCCCAAGCAAGTATTATTTCATTAGCACTTAGTAATATCTGAAGAGAACCACTGAAAACAATTTTATTCACAGATGATGAAAAGATCCAGGAACCTTACAGACCTGCTCCTTTAAGCTTGTTTTATAAGCATCTTTTCCTGGTCCCTCTTGACAAGTATCTTGAATTTCTGGCAGGATCTGTTACAACTGCAACAGAACCTCTTCACTGAGATTCCCCCATTTTCACAATTTGTTTTTTTTAAACTTGGCCAGGCAGAAAGCTGTTTTGCAGCTAGGCTTCCTAGTTGCTATCTTGCTTAACAATATTGAGGGCAAATAAACTCAAGCCTTCCTAATCTCTCCTGGCCTTTTTTCAGCACCTCGTGCTTCAGGCTGAGTGCCACACGCTTGTGGCAAACTTGTTATTTGCTCATCTCAGAAAATGTTTCACTGCACTGTCACTTGCTGGGCCTTGCAGCTCACACATCTTTTGGAGTCATTTGATGTCACAGGGAGCAAGTTTGTTCTTGACGAGACATCTGTCCTGGGTAAGCTCCAGAACTGAGATACTGCATTATTCATTCAGAGTTGATCGCATTCCCGTAGTGACATTTGAAGCCTTGCAGGTCTATTTTCTACTTAGTTTGTACTTTAATCTCATATTGCAGTGGGTAGAGGCCCGGGAACTTTACCAGAATGTTGCAGTCACTTTCCTTGTTTCCCATGCTGTATTACAGCATGCAGGTTGTGGTCAGCGCACAGTCGGCGTCATTCTTCAGTTACTCACTGACCATGCCACTTCTCCAAAAGAGGATGAAGTCCTTTCTTTCATGCTGTGTATCATGGTTTGAGGCCACAGTCTCCCGTTCTGATGTTCCCACCTCAGGCAGGATTTTTATGAATTCTGCAGCATCAAGTCAGTACTAAACATATTCAGTTACCAGTCAGTTGATCGGGAGAAGCTACAAATTTTGTTAAAAATACCCTTGTGCCTAACAAAAAGCTGTTTAATGCATTTTCCAACACCATTGGTTGAAATAATGACTTCTTGAATACTTAGGGGGAAAATGTTTTCAAATTAAATTGATTTTGAAAAAAGATTAATCTTGAACAAAAGTACAATTTTATTACCTAAATTAGTATAGTGAGTGTTAGCAAAAGAAAGGAGATCTAAATTAACTAATTGGCTAGCATGATTTAAAATGTAAAGATTTGGAATAAATGTAACAGCCAATAACTGCCTGAATCTCTTTACAAAAATGAACTCAACAAGAAAAATAGACCCCCTTAAAATGTGAGGAAATGTTTGCTGTGGCTTGGTGTGTTTTAGTCTCTTTCCATTTGTTCTAACCTTAGTGACAAATAACTAATACAAAGGTACATCTAAAGAAAATACATTTTATTCTGAGACATGGAATTGAAATAAATCCCAACAAAAAAAACTAAGACATTTGAAAAATCCAGGTTAACACGTAGAATTTAAAGGGAGCAGAAAATGTTACTTCTGGGAGAAACATATAATTCATTGTAAATCAGGACATCTATGCAGAACATACTTTCCAGAGAAGCCCCATTAGTACTTTTTCCAAACTACCTCTCTATATCACAAACATAAGGTGCAATACAATCTTTTAATTTTAAACGTGAAAGCATGCTGGGGAAAGACATGTCCCAGTCTTGGATGTGGACACAGGTGTGTTTGCTTTCCTTCTCAAGTGTATATACATAAAGATAAGAACACAAACTAAAAATGGCTCCAGAATAGCTGAGGTTCTGTGTTATATTCTAGATAACCAGATTTGTTTATGGGAGGAAATTAGGGCGGTACTTAAAGCCAAATACGTCCTTAATACATTGATTTTGAAGTCAATGTCATCTGATGTGCCACCAAGTAGCTGGAGAAACCCCAAAAACGTTTGCTTGGTAATAGCTAGTTTCCTTGAAATGTGAGATCCTGAAGACCTGGAGTTTTGTATCTGGGAGGAGGTTGTCCTGACTATGAGCAAGCTATTATGTGAAAAAAAAATTAGTATCTTCTTTCAATTTCTGTTGTAGTTTCCTGCAACTCATTGAAAAGCAGAACACAACTTTAATAAAACAGTATGAATATTCAAATAGTATGAGTTATCTGGTCAACATAAAAATCATTTAGACCAGTTTCCTGGTCTAAAGGCAGTAATTTTGAGGACAAGGCAAGCTAAATGCAGCTTCATGTTGTTAATTCCGGTCTAAAGACATATTAGACCTGGTGTTGCACTTGAAGAACAATGTGTTTAACTGAATGTGTTTCATCCTTTCAAAATACAGGTTTTATATCAATATTCTGTATTTCCTCAGTGGTACAACTCAGCTCCTGTGTTCTTTTGCCTCAAGCTTTTACAGAGCACATATCTGATAAAGTCATCCTTTGTACTGGAACCAGACCAGATCTATTAAACAGTAACAATTCTCTGACTACAGACATGACAGTCTGTTGAATGAACAACCTTGAGGTGAACTGGACTGTCAGCTACCAACAGCCACTTCAGACACAGTAACTCCACAGCTTTGTAAGATCTTGATATTGTGGATTATAGAACAGATTCACAGAGAAGACATTTCTAATTGTCAAGTTTAACTCTGTGTGGAAGGCTGTAATTGTTTAATAAATAGTCATAGATTTATTGGCATTCACTCTTATTGTTTGGTAGACTTTGAGAGAGAAAAGTAGTATAAGACATGAATGTCTCAGCAGATTGACTACTATGAGCAGAGGCTGAGAAAGCTGGGACTGTTAAGCCTGTGGAAAAGAAGGGCTGGAGGGATCCTTAACCCATAAATACCTGATGGGAGGGGATGAAGAAGACTTCATCAGAAGATGGGAGGGAACTCACTGGTTCCCTGGGAAAGGATGAGAGTCAATGGGCAAAATCTGAAAGACAAGAAAATCCACGCAAACATATTCATTGTAAGAGTGGTCAAACACCTGAGCAGGTTGCTCAGGGAGGTCATGAATTCTCCATCCTTGAAGATACTCAAAACTCACCTGGCCATGCTTTTGGGCAGCTGGCTCAGGGCGGTTGGACTGGATGACCTCCTGAGGTCCTGCCAACCACAGTCACTGAGGCAGGTGTGAGTAGGGAATGAATGCTTTCTCCCCAGATAAGCACCCCTGCAAAATATCTATGATAAGACACAACTCAAATCAACTAACTGATAATATATGAAGCATTGTTCCCGAATAGGCGCCTGTTACTCAAAAGGTGCGTCGAAAAAAATTTAGTTGTTTGATTTCTGTCAATTTCTTCAGGCGCATCTCAGGAGAAACCCGACGGGGCACAAGCAGGGCGCTGCGGGCCGGGAGCCTCCCGCCACGGCCCCGCACGCC